>CM028379.1:157241111-157397402 GCA_013146195.2 Codonopsis lanceolata
TCTTCTAGCAATATTTACAATGAGCTTGAACTCGCTTCACTTTATCTAACTTTGGAACTTCTTCAATCTCGCATTGTCCTTGCTTAGAAATTGTTGAGGTTGTAATGACTTATTTCCTCCTCATGAAAAATTAGGATGATTCCTCCAACCAATATTATATGTATTGGAATAGGGATCATTCCTTTGTCTGAGGGTACATGTTCATAGCATTAACTTGCTCGGGATATACAACACTATAGGACACAAATTAGTAGCATGAGAATTTAATCCACAAATAGCACATGCTTCTTGAATTTGCCAATTTTCAAATTGAGCTTGCATATCCTGTTTTTCTTGAACTTGAAATAAACTTCTATTTTTATATTGCTACCTCTGAGAATTTGCACTTAACATCTCAAGCAAGTCTTCTAATCATACCGGTGTCATTCTATTGAAACCACCATTATCAACCATAGTGTAAAAGCAGCGAAGGGAATGATAAAATTGAATTACTAACACATCTTAAGATTATGATGAGGACACATGATAAGTAAATTTTTAAATCTATTCCATGCTTCATGAAATGTATCTCTGGTTCATTTTGAAAAGACATAATTTGTTTTTCTCAGCCTCGAAAGAGATGCATGTTGATAAAATTTACCCATAAACAAATCATATAATTGAGTCCAAGTATAAACACTCTAGGTGTTATAAACCATCTTTTTCGCCAAATCTTTTAATGCACATTGAAATAATTTCATTTTTATCTAATCTTCGCCAAACCTCCTAACGGAAGTTTCAATCATGAATTCGTATTCTTTAACAAAATTTACTGGTCTTTGGATGGCGATCCATGAAATGAAGGCATCATATTATAATTAACAAGTTCTTGCCCGGACTCATGATGGTGTTGCATTCAACATAGATCACTTATAGTTCTTTGATTGATTACTACTTTCATATTTCTATCACAGTTCTTCCCATTTGATTTTGATTTTGATTAGATTTCATTGGAGGATCACCGTATGATCCTCTTGATTCAATCGTCTTGATTAATGTCGAAGTTTCTAAATTATCGTGTCTTCCCGATTATTTCCAAGATTATTTATATTTTAATTTAATTCTACTAGCTTAGGATTTAGAGATCTACCACGTGCATAACATAAATAAAGCAAATAAAACAATTAAAGACTAACAACTAAAAATAAATAAAATCTTTTGTATTTTTATTATTTTATAAAACCGATTAAAACTACGCTAGCTACCAACAAACTAACTATTTAGAACTAGCTTGTTGTAACACGGCCAAAACTGATCGTGTCTTATTTTAATTATTTCTTGCAAGTGGACAAGACTATTGTAGAATAGCTTGAGAAGCAAAGGTCGAACCACGAGACAAAAAAAGAATACAAATAGCAAGAATATCGGTAGCAATTTTAAACTAAAGGGGTTTTTATTTGTTGATTTTATCTAAACTAATTATTCTAATCTAATTAAACTACGTAGCAATCACAGCTTGTGAAGATCCGATGGTGGAGGAAAATCTAGGATTAGGGTTTCACTTGTATCTACTCTATAGCTTATTTAGATAAAGTATCATTCAATAACTTGTCTGCTCACGAAAAATAGATATAGTCTCCGTCGAATTACCGTTTCAGCTCCATCTCCAAATAATTCGCCCATTCTATATCCTAAGAATAGGAACATTTGGATCCTAACTGCCGCTTAGGTCATATATATGAACATGACCCTAACTTATCACTCTGCATCAATAGGTTCAATTTATCATGATGGTGAGCCGCAGTACTACATATGCATTTGGCCATGCGCTTATCCGCACCTCTAGGCCTTTATTGCGATTACATTCATTTGTTCAAAGCGAAAAATAAAGGGTTGATAAACAACATGATCAACAAGAATGGAATAAATAAAATATATTAAGCCGTAGATTCGATACAAGTTACCTCCCAACTCCTAAATTAATGGATGTTTAGTTCATCCTGAAGATGAACCGCACAATGAGATGAAGGAATACATGGATCAATCTTCAAAACCGAAATTACAACATCTAAACTACGTAATACAATCTAATTCCTACGCTAAAGCGTTTTTAAAAATACTTTAGACGCCCTTTGGCTTTCGCTACCGCCCTTATTTATATCAAAGAGTTGCAGGGAATGAGGTTCAATCCAACTTGAAAACCCCCTAAAGTTCCGCCTGGGACCTCGGGCGCATTGATAATGACCCTCAGATCCGCAAGGGTCTAATCTGAGAGGCCGTTTTTTCGCCTCACCTTGCGGCAGAGTTTTTTGACCTTGCGGCCGCAAGGTGGCTAGAATTCCCTTTTTGCCTTTTCTTCAATGTTGCACCTTTGCCCCTTCCTCGAAATCTTCACTAAAAAGCTTCCATATCACATAAATCCACCTAAAACCCCGAAACTCATAAAATAGCTCAAAACCCATATCGCAGCCAAAAACCTCATGGAATTGCTCATTTTACGTCATAAAGTACTGATAAAGACGTATAAATATCGCTTCTATCACTATCTTCCCCTGCATCTCATAAGCATCTGGGAAGGACGGCCAAATTAAAGTTTACTCGTTGTAAAAACCCGGAGTAGCTTTACGGGTCGTGCTGCGCCTCCCCTTTATTGCCATATAAGGATCTCCGTGGAGAAGGCACAACAATAGGTCCAAGTTGGTTTATACCCACCATGGCACAAAATTCCTGTAAGGTGGGACACATCTCGCTCATGCCAAATTAAAAAAGATGGTTCCGAGGCGACTGTAACCTGTAGAGGCTCCCCGCAAAGATATCCCAAGCACGTAAAGGGTCCGCCATGACACAGACACCGGCATCTCGTGATATATGCTCGAACCAATCCCGCCATCTGAACGCAGAGAGGACACAAAAGTCCGTAGCTGCCCCGTGAATTTCTATCTCTAAAGCCGCATGAGCCATGGCCATCTCTAGACAAAAACAAAATTTTATCCGAAAAAAGAAAGGGAGATTGAGCAAGAGAGGACTCAAAAGGCCGAGTAAGGAAAGAAGGCAAAATGAGAAATGAGCGTTCTCTGCCTCCATTTATACCGAAAAATCGGCTGACGATTCTCGAAAGCACATCGCATGAACAGGACCGCATGTAAAAGGCTTGGCGCCGCCATATCCCTTCCCCGCGCGGTGCCCACTTTCTCCTATGGGTGGCGCCAAGATTTCAACTCATCGCTTCCCGATACGCTCGGTATCCTGTTGGTCTCACCGCTCCATGTTCGAGCACGGGAAATGGAAGAAATGGAGGCTACGCAAATAGCCTTGCCTACAATTCGAATATCACGCACGTGAAAGGCGACCGCCTCTTCCTCCCCGCAAAATTTAAAAAGCCCATTTTAAAAATCAAGGTGTATCTTTCTAAATCCACATTCATAAGTCAGTGTGTCGTTACTCCCTTAGATAATGGTCTAGCTTTTATGCATGAAATATTGAGTCTCAGATTTTAAACTTTTGCATCATATAAAATCATATTGCATTGCATAAAAATATATATGTACAGAATCTGGTACAAGAAAAAAGAAAAGCTAATAAGTGCAGGCAAATGGAGCTAATGAGCGCGGGAAGATCTGTTCCTTTCAAGGTTGCCACCATAACTTGAGGGCCGGATCCTCCAATCCTATATCCTCGTCCTCTCACCTGAGCACGACTCGATCCGATGGCCGCATCATCATCATCATCATCATCATCCCGGCACCTGGTCTGTCGCACTGCATCATTCCCCTAGCAAGAGAATTCATCCACAAGCCGTTGATAAAGCTTGTTGATGCTAAAGAAGCCCTCGGCAGCTTCCTCAGACGCCGACACATTAACTCAAAAAAGGACGCTGAGATGCAAAAGAGAAAATATATCGCCTCCAAAAAAAATGAATGATAAAAAATGATGCAAAAAAAAAAGAAGGCAAGGAAAATGTTTACATGCGAGAAAATGTTTACCGGGACGAGATACTCCTCGACATGGATGTCTCCTGATGTCCGGTGATCGGGAAACTTCCTCCACGATTCCTCCACGATCCTTCCGATGATATCGAAGGTGGAAAAGCGAAGGTGGAAAAGCATCAAAGGGGTAGGGTAGAAAACTCTAGCCGCGTGTCAAGGGCTGGAAAAGATGGCCTCGACCTGTCAGAGGCATCGGAAGCACGCCTGGCTACCACAGGGACAAGAGGGGCAGGATGGAGCATAGTCCTCAGAAAATCCTCGTATGCCATATCTGGGAAATCACTCGAGGCATAAGAAATCTCGACAGTACCGATACTGCTCGTAAGACATCCGAGCAACCACCCGGGGAGGCATATGAGGCGTGATAGACGTATTTTTTTATACGCCTTTATCGTGTACTTTTATGACTTAAAGTGAGCAATTCCACGAGGCTTTGCCACCAATGATATGTGTTTTTGAGCTATTTTATGAGTTTCGTGGTTTTAGGTGGATTTATGAGATTTATGAAGCTTTTAGTGAAGATTTCGAGGAAGGGCAAAGTGTATAATTGGAAGAAAGACAAAAAGAAGATTTTGGCCACCTTGCTTTCTTGCAAGGTAGGCAAAGACAAATTCTCCTGTACTAGACCCTTGCGATGCGGAAGCAAGTCCCTGTAACCGACTTTACTGGTTTTCAAGCCGATTGAACCTCCTACCCCTACAACTCCTTGGTATAAATAAAGGACGGTAGCCAAAGCCAAATGACGCCCAAGAAGTATTAGAAACAGATTTAGCGTAGGAATTGGATTGTATTACGAGATTAGTTGTTATAATTACGCTTTGAAGATCGATCAATGTATTCCTTCATATCATTGTGTGGTTCATCTTCAAGGATGAACTAAACATCCATTAATCTAGGAGTTGGGAGGTAACTTGTATCGAATTTATGGCTTAATATATATTTTTATTCATTCAATTCTTGTTGATCATGGTGTTTAACAACCCCTTTATTTTCTCGCTTTGAACAAATGAATGTAATCGCAAGTAATAAAGGCCTAGAGGTGCGGATAACTGCACGGCCAAATGCATATGTCGTACACTGGCTCACCATCATGATAAATTGAATCTATCGATGCACGAGAGTGATAAGTTAGGGCCAGGTTCTATATATGACCTAAGTGACAGTTAGGATTCATATGTTCTTGTGCTTAGGATATAGAATTGACGAATTATTTAGAGATGGAGACTGAATGGTAATTCGACAGAGTATATTTCTATCTTTCGTGAACGAACCCAAGTTATTGAATGATACTTTATCTAAATAAGCTATAGAGTAGATACAAGTGAAACCCTAATCCTAGATTTCCCCCCTCCATAAGATCTTTATAACTGTGATTGCTACTTAGTTTAATTAAATTTACTGTTTTAGTAGAATAATTAGATTAGATAAAATCAATAAATAAAACCCCCCTTAGTTTAAAAATTTGCTACCGATAGTCTTACTATGTGTATCCTTCTTGTCTCTGTGGTTCGACCCTTGCTTCCCAAGCTATTCTATAATAGTCTTGTCCACTTGCAAGGAATTAATTAAAATAAGACATCGATCAAGTTTTTGGCGCCGTTGCCGGGGACAAGCTAGTTTGCGTAATTAGTTTGTTGGTAGCGTAGTTTTAATTCAGTTTTAATAAAAATAAAAAATACAAAAACATTTTATTTATTTTTTGTTGTTAGTTTTTAATTTTTTTTATTTGCTTTATTCATTTTATGCACGGTCGTAGATCTCTTAATCCTAAATTGGTAGAATTAAATCAAAATATAAATAATCTTGGAAAGAATCTAAAAGACCCTAATAATTTAGAAACTCAGCCTCTTAATCAAGAACAGTTGAATCAAGAGGATCCTCTGGTTGATCCTCCAATGGATAACAATAATCAAAATCCTCGAAAATCCGCCTCCGTAAATGTGAATCAAAGAATGGAAGAACTCGCGATAGAAATATGGAAGTAGTAATCAATCAAAGAACTATAAGTGATTTTGGTCGTCCTATGTTGAATGCAACACCATCATGTTTAGTCTTACCAGAAGCGGTAAGAAATTTCGAACTTAAAGGTTATTATTATAATATGATGCCTTCATTTCATGGACTGCCATCTGAAGACCCAGTAAATTTTGTTAAAGAATACGAATTCATGATTGAAACTTTCCCGTTAGGTGGTTTGACTGATGATCAAATAAAAATGAAATTATTCCAATGTGCATTAAAAGATTTGGCGAAAAGATGGTTTATGAACTTAACACCTAGAAGTGTTTATACTTGGACTCAATTATATGATTTTTTTATGAGTAAATTTTATCAACATACATCTCTTTCAGAATACAGAAAACAAATTATTTCTTTTCAAAATGAACCAGGAGATACATTTCATGAAGCATGGAATAGATTTAAAAATTTACTTATCACGTGTCCTCATCATAATCTATCTCAAGATGTGTTAGTAATTCAATTTTATCATGCCCTTTCACATGCTTTACAAACTATGGTTGATAGTGTGGCCGGTGGTTCTATTAATAGAATGACACCAGCTGTATTAGAAGACTTGCTTGAGATGCTAAGTGCAAATTCTCAACAGAAAAGTATAAGAGGTAAAAGTACGATTGTATATTTTCATTAACCAGTAAGTCTTATAACATGATTGTATAAGTTCGTTTCTATAGCGAGCAGAGTGCCACTTGGGCCAATGTCAAGTCATTTTACTCGACTTTGTGAGCGGGACAACCTTTAAAAAGCTAGCGAGTAGAACGCTACTTGGGCCAAGGTCAAGTCCTTTTACTCGACTTCGCGAATGGGACTACTTTTAAAAAGCTAGCAAACAGAACGGCACTTGGGCCAAGGTCATCCTTTTACTCGACTTCGCAAGCGGGACTACCTTTAAAAAGATAGAAAATAGAATGCCACTTGGGCCAAGATCAAGTCCTTTTACTCGAATTCGCGAGCGGGACTACCTTTAAAAAGCTAACGAGCAGAACGCCACTTGGGCCAAGGTCAAGTAATTTACTCGACTTTGCAAACGGGACTACCTGTAAAAAGCTAACGAGCATAAGCACAAGTAGGCACGGTGCACAACTCAACCACGAGTAAACTTGAGCGGGAGGACAATGTAGAGCTCAACCGTGAGTAAACTCGAGCGGGGAGCATAAGCGCAGGTAGGCACTGTGTATAACTTAACCGCGAGTAAACTGGAGCGAGAGG
This sequence comes from Codonopsis lanceolata, assembly GCA_013146195.2. Taxonomy (NCBI): domain Eukaryota; kingdom Viridiplantae; phylum Streptophyta; class Magnoliopsida; order Asterales; family Campanulaceae; genus Codonopsis; species Codonopsis lanceolata. Next base: position 157,248,305 of record CM028379.1, read on the forward strand.
AAAATATGGGGCTCAGTCGCGAGTAAACTCGAGTGGGGAGCATAAGCCAAGGTAGGCGCGGTGTACAACTCAACCATTAGTAAACTCGAGCGGGGAGCATAAGCACAGGTAGGCGCGGTATACAACTCAACCGCGAGTAAACTCGAGCGAGAGGACAAGGTAAAGCTTAGCCACGAGTAAACTTGAGCAGGGAGCATAAGCGTAGGTAAGCACTGTGTACAACTCAACCGCGAGTAAACTCGAGCAATGAGCACAAACGCAGAAAGGCACACCTCAAATAAACTCAAGCGGCGAGCATAGAGGGCATGCGTATATAGAGCAAAATCTAATAGTATGACTCGAGCACAATAATAGGGTGCTTGGGCACAAAGTATAGTGTAGCTCCCGGGAAGGAGCATATCATGCTTGATCTTCCTTGGTGTAGCCCCTACTTCTCGAATGCAAGTGTTCATCTTCAAGTTGAGAAATATCGTTGTCAATATTGTTTGGTCTCGTGCAGAGGTCGACATATGATATGCTCATTCTGATTGCTCAAATTTCTAAGTAGTTACTGATTGAGAAGGCTCGTAATGTACTCAAGCCCGGTGGAGTTGTTGGGGGAAAACCTAGGCTCTGTTGATATGTACTTTATACCTGAAGCCTTAGGTGCCTCATTAGCGAATCAAGTATATTCTCCCACGAAATATAATTGTGACAAGTTTAATGCATTTAATTTATTCGAGCAAGAAAGTAATCACATTTTTACGAAACCCGAGAAAAAAAACGTAATATCATTATCTTGATTTAGAAGCAAATAAAGCATGTTGTCTTGTACCCAATGTCAATTGAATAAATATCGCGAGACATATTGAACATTTAATGCAATTGTATATGGCATTAATGTTTCTCATAATATCATATATTGCATATCATAATGGGTGATTTACGCACATTCAATTTACTTTATGGTGAATAGTAAATGTCATGAGTAATAATCCCAAAATTATATAATCAACTATGTATCTCTCACCTCATAATTATGATAATCAATTGTGTATCATCATAATATACATTTTACCGGGACTAAAATTTTTAACCCGAGATAATATAAACAATTAATTTATAGGTCATAAGCGATCAAAGCATGATTCATACAAAGAGCTCATGTACAACTTAACTTAGGCATTGCGGTAAAAAATGTATTTAATTGTTCACATCCATGTAATATAGTGTAGCAGGCATCATCATAGTGGGTACTCCCATGTAATTATAACATGGTAATTTATTCGAATATATCCATCTCACGTAATGCCGAGATATAATTGTCATTTATTAATTATTTTTAAAGGAAGTTCCCGGGAGTGGGTCTGAAAAATAACGTGGCCATACACATCAATAATGATGCATAAAAATTATGAGCTATCATTGTTCCACAACGACAGTGAGCAATTAGGCAAGCAAACACTTCTTTTATAATTTTTAATTACGCTTTGTTGTGTGTCATTGCATGTATATAACTCACGGCTACAATATTAAATAACACACATCAAATTGGTATTAACACATTTTCTAAATTGTTCACGAACTTGCCTTATCCAATATTAGTTTTTTATTGAACACAATCATATAATCACTAATTGCATCTCAAATAATATGATATTATTCTAACTTGTGTAGTACACACAAAATAATTGCCATTTTCATAATTGCACCTTAGACAGTGCTATTGATAGCATATATTAATTAGAATGTGCATGTGTTAATATTATATTCATGATTAACACTACCTGCAATATTATATAATTGACACTTAACAGGGGGATATGTGATCGAGGAAGATAAGTGACAACAGTTACAATGATCGTGGTTTCATGGCGTGAGCAGTTTCAATTTTGAAATTTAAATAGCCAATGTGTATGATCATATGTTAATATTATATTCATGATACGCTTTAACGCCAACCCAACCTTCGAGTCAATCTTGCTGACAATATCTCAAACTAAGGTCAACCATCGGTGGCGGAAATTAATGATAGCCACCAAATCATGCAAAAGGCCCAATTTCGGTAAACACAATCAAACACAGATGACATATGTATGAATTAATTAATTAATTTACGCATACACAAATATAATTGCATAAAACAGAGAGAAAAAGGAAAGAGAACACCTTAGAATGGTGGGAAATGAGAACCGATCTGAACTGACCCAGAAGAGGATGAACCGACCATTGAACCCATTCTGCGAACCAGACCAGTTCAGCTGAACATGCTTACAAAGTCTGGCCTCCACTACTGAAGGCTGTAACGCCCATTAATGGGTCGTGAATGATGTCTGCCTTGGTAACAGACGTGTCATGGAGGGATTACGTGGGGCTTGTGATTGGCGTGTCATAACTACCTCTTCGGTATATGAGGGGACGACCACGTTAAAACTGCCTATGGTAGTGCGTGTGAGCGCCATTGGTAGTGTCTTTTCTACCTCGTCTGGGTGGAGCGAAGCCACCCATGGCGTGTGTTTCTTTCACCACCACTTCATCGCTTTAATATTCTGAAAAGGCGTCAAAATAATTGCCCATATGATGACCGAGCCCTTCTCATTTGATACCCAGTCCTTTCACTCAAGTTTGGAGGCTGACTTCATGTTCCTTCCCACGGCCATGCCATTTTTAAAATGACCAGGGGATAAAAATGACAGAATTAATGATAATTCTTCTGTCTTCCATTGTTGTCTTCTTTCTTTTTGATTTTTCGATTCCCAGTAACAGAACCAACAGTTGATTCCAAAAAAGCATCATACCAGGGGTGCTGAAAGTACTGGTGGACGTGGGTCGCCGAAATTGTGTTCCGACGGTGAAATCATCATCGTTGGTGAATATATGGCTATAATCTGTAAAACGAAACACCGTGAGTTGGCAGGGAGGGCCCCCGCCAAAAACCCTCCGGCGTGTTACACTAGTATAAAAGAAAGGACGCGTAGGCCCCAAGTACGTGTGTGATTCTAAGTCATAAAAAAAAAGACATCTCTCTATGAACTAGAGGGGCTTATTTATACCTGAGGGAATGGGTTCAACCCGTTGCGCCTAGGCCTAGCCCAATCTTTCGGAAATCATGTAAAATACAGTGAGCCATTAAACGAGGTCTAAATGCCATTGAGGCGGATAAAAAATATGCACATCATTTTCATTTTTCGTTCGTCAAATAATTGTTTTGTTTAAAATTTTCTTTTTAAAATCAATAATTTTACCATTTCACTGCTATTTTTTTCTTTCTACTTTAATTATGAACCACATGTTTATTAGCTTTAAAGAAAGGCAAAAACTTAGATAGGATGGTCTTACGAATTTTTTTTGTAAGACAAATCCTCTTTACCCGACACACCGTATGTTGGTGGGTTAAATTGTGAGAAATGAAGTTTCGTCTTACAAATTAAGATATGTATGACCGTTCTACAAAAGATCTACTCTTAAAGAAAATAGTACTCTCTCCGTCCCCAAATTATTGTCATGCTTTCTTTTTTCCTCCGTCCCAAAATAATTGTCTTGTTTAAAAATTTCATTTTTAAGACAACACTTTTACCATTTTACCTTTACTTTTTCATCTTATTTTAATTATGAGTCATATACATACGAGCTTTAAACTAAACTACATATCAACCTAATATTAATAATTCAATTAAATGTATTTTTTAAACCGTGCACCAAAACGATAATTTAAGGACGAAGCGAGTAAGTTTTTTGTGAGACCGTGTTACAGATCCTAATTCGTAAGTTGGAACTCTAGTCTGTGTCATCTCATCTCACCAACACACGATTGGTAGTGTTATGAGATTCGTTTTACAAAAAAATTCCATAAAACAATATTTCCTATGTTTTTACCGAAAGAAAATTATACTCCCTCCGTCCCTAAATTATCCTTCTAATTGACTCGGTGCACATATTAAGAAAAAAACAATTGACTTGATTATTTATATTGGTTTAATGTGAAATTTCTTTTAAAACTCATGTGTATGTGGCTCATAATTAAAGTATAATGAAAAAATAAGGGTAAAGTGGTAAAAATAATATTTAAAAAAATTAAGTTTCAAACTCGACAACTATTTTAAAATAAACAGAAAAAAAACAATAATTTAGAGACAGAAGGAGTATATCGTACAAATATTTATAATAGAGGAATAATAATTTTAGGAAGGGATGGAGTATTTTTTTAAGAATCAAGTTTTTTGTATATAAATTCTTTAGTTTAAACGGACAGAGAATTTATTAGAGACAAATCAAATCAGCGGCCGCGGTTTTTCTTTATAGTGTCGGTTACCGAGCCCGTGCGGGTCCCACCAAAAAGGAGATAATATTGGCGGGGTTAGGAGGAGGCACCATGGACGGTGACGAGCCGCTCCGCAAGCGCCATCACCATCACTGAATAGAAGCGGAAAACCATCTTTGTTCACGATGACGTGTCAGAGAGCGCGTGACGCGTGTTGCTAAAAGAGGATCGTTTTCAAAGGTCGTTCTCGTATCGCCACGTTAGCCACGGGTGACCCTTTTAGCGGCCGAAGCGGTCAAGTCACCGCTCGTCTGAGGCCTCTGACCGACCCGCTTTTTACATTCTTCCTTTGTGGTTTCATATGTTGACTTTTGGTTCACGGTAAACATCAGCTGCTCCATGAACCACTAGAAGCAACTTTTAACTACTCCTATTTTAGTATTTTTATTAGTTATATATCAAGTGGTTTCTTAGTTACCTTTTTTTTTTTTTTTCTCCTAATGGGTATGAGAAGGGATGGAACCTGAGACCTCAAATATTGTGAAGTACCACTGGGCCACTCCTTAGGGCGTTTCTTAGTTACCTCCTTCACTTCGGAAGATAAAATTTTCTTATAATTTTTTTTAAAATTTATCAAAAAAAAATCACCAAAGTCTACTTGTTCTTATAATTTTTTTAAAAGTTCTTAGATAGTTTTCTTAAATACTTTCAATGATTGGAGTTCTAAAATCTAAAATATAATAAATGCATGTGAAATATTAATATAATTGTCCTAAATAGATTTTCTAATTTAGAAATAGGAGTATTTTTTTGGGGCCGAAGAAAGTAAATGTGTTAATATAAATTATTTTCACCTTGTCTTAAAGTATATACTCCATCCGTTCGACTAAACAGTTCATTATTTCATTTTCAAATGTTCAAAAATTAAGATATAACAATATATTTTATTACTAATGAGTAATGACTATTAAAAGTGTCATTTTTCTTAAAATCCTTGATTTTCAAACGAAAACTATTTGTTCGGAACGGATGTAATATAATACTTTAATTGAACATATAACAGTTTTGGTGATCCATCTTGCTAATTTTTGTCTATGCATGCGTACATGCAACCAGATCAACACTTCCATTAGTTTTTAAACAAAAACTTACGGTAGTTTTTTTAATTATTAATCACCTTATAAATTGTTCGATTGTGTTTTGGTCATTTTGAGAGTTGAATGGTATAGTGAAATCTTTAAAAAATATTAATACTCTCTTCTTTCCAGTCAAAGAGTTTATATTTCATTTTGAGATATTTCATTTAAAGAGTTCATTTTCAAAAATTAAGGGATAAAAATGTTATTTTATTACTAATATACTTGCTACTAAATATTAATAGTGTCATTTTAAAAAAATTAACTTTTAAATGAGGACTCTTTACCCATAACAAAAGGAATTGTTAATTTTACTATTAACCCTTTATAAATATATCGCTTTCTATAAAATTATTATTTCATCCTTTTGAAAAGAAAGAGTTACACTTTTTTCTTTCTTTCTGGTTTATCTCCAAAAAGATGACCGTATTCCAAAATGTTAAGCTACAAATTTTATATTTGGACTGGCTTATGCATGCAACTCAGGAAGGCTTTATATGTGAACGCTCTTTTTACTTTCAATAATACTCGTAGTTAAAATACTTTAAGGGCTCGTTTGTTGTGGTTGGTGGTTAGTAGTTGGTGGCTTATAGCTGATAACGATAACTTAGACTGTTGGCTGAATGATTTATATGGTTGATTTAATGAAAAATTGTTTATTGCAACTGATGAAAAACGACATATGAGTATATTTGTTACATAAGCTGGAAATTATTTATTTACTACAAATTGACCATATCCATAAACCCTAAATTTTTAAATCAACTAGCCCCTTATAAAGAAAAATTATCACATTTATCTTTAAAAACTCAACATGTGATAATATTTAGTTAATATTTATTTACGTAATTAGTCTTACTTAAAACAATAAATAAATATGTAGTTATTTTCTACACCATTAGTATGCGTAGTTTTTTACATTTAATTTTTATTATTTCCTTGTCAATTTTTAATGTGACTAGTTAAATATGCAGAGGTTCAAAATATTTACCCTATAACAGAATGAATAAACAATTTATAATATTCTTTATTCCGCATAAAATGTTTATTTAAAAAAAATTGAAATTAATATTCATAACTCTTTTTATGAATTTATGAGAAAAGGGTAAGATTATAATAACCAAAAGTTTGTTAATGAATAGTTGTTCTTGTGTTTTCAAAAAAACTAAAAAAGTTTAAAATTTTGGTTTTTTAGCTTTAGCTTTTAAATGTATAAATGGTGTTACACCTAACTTATTGGCTTTTAACTTATAAGCTGAAACAAACGCTTTAAATATGACTTATTTTAAGCTAAAAGTCAAAAATCACTCCAAATATATATATTTTTTGTAGACCTTTTCCCTAAGGGAGAATAAGAAGGGATCGAAGCTGAGACCTCATATTTTAAAGTCACTCAAAATAAGTTGTAACAAACGAACAGCAAATCGACTAAAGGCCAGCTTTTTTGGAAGAACTTCTGACTTGTAATCATGTGTATGAAATCTTAAAAGGAGAAATCCGAACGGTACACTTTGTTAGATTTTTAATTGCTTTTACCTATGAAGTGTTTTTTAATTTTTTTTTTTTTAGAAAAAGACACGGTCGAAGTGTATTTGCTGCAATTTTCTTGATTTTACATTTCAATCTGATTTATCTAATCATCTGTTGGATTTTTTTTTTAGAATTTGAACCACATAAAAATCAATTACGTACGTACATTCATGTAATACTTTTCTTCTTCTCTTTGAGTTTTTTTCCTCCTAAAGGGGCATGAAAAAAGATTTTTCCTCTAAAAGGGGCTTGAAAAAAGATAGAACATGAGATTTCACACTTCATGAAACTCCATCTCTACCATTGAGCAAATGGTAACTATTTCTTCTCTCTAAGTTATTACTATTACTTTAATTAGAATGGTTAGACACTCGTAGACTAAATAGAAAATTAATTGGAGTTGCATGATATGTATTATTTTCATGCACCAATATACTATCATCATTCTGGTATTATTTATAGGTAAATCCATTGGAAATGCCCTTTTACGACGTGTGTTGGTGAGTCAAACTATGAGAGAGTGAGACTACGTCTTACGGATTAAGATCCGTACAACGGTCTTACATGAGACCTACTCTTATTTATAAGGATTTTTTGTGCACATGTAAATAACTTATTCCAATTCAAGTAATTTATTTATGATAATGTTACGAGCATGAACCTAACCAAGTATGCGTGCTCATAAACGTACAATCATGTCAATATAGCTTGAAAGAGTGTCTCTGTGCTACCTAGAGATGTTAATAGAGCCAAAAATCGTAAATTTGAATCAAAATCGTTAGGTTTTTTACCGGTTAGACCGAAATCGACAGAGTTGAAATTCTAGATGGGTCGTTCAAACCGGACTGTTCAAGGATCGAAACCGTTAGAGTTTGATCGAAAACCGTTAGGGTTGAAGCGAAAGTCGTCTTCCGTACGGTTTGGTATAGTTATTAATATACGAGATGTGCATAATATCGAAAGCCGTTAAGATTGGACCTATTAACAACTTTATTATAGTTACTATAATATACGGGACGTGTATAATATGCTGAAAAAAAACATACAAGCCTCGTAATTGGGAAAATGTACAAGTTTAATCATTAACTGGAAATCGCAAGTTTGAACTGAAACCGTTAGGTTTATGACGGGATAATATCGCTAACCAACTAAATCAAACCTATTTAAAACCGAAAACGTTAGGATTTGATCGATTAACATCTCTAGAGCTACCGTGCATTTTATAAGATACTTCTAAAATAAGATCGTTGATTAACATCAATGGTCATTTTCTGTTCTCAATATGTCTTTTTCACAAGTGTTCTATTGACATTTACACAAAGACATTTATGACATAATTACCAACTAGTTTTTGCACCCGTGTATCAAGCATTGCATATATTTTTTTAAAATAAACTATACATTTACAAATAAAAAGATGAGAGGTATATATAAAATAAAAATATATCAATGAAAGTGATTTCAGCTACCCAATAAATGCTTCAACTTTTGTGCTCATTTATATGTATCAAACGTATAATTAATTTGTTTCCAAAAAACGAAAAGTAAAAACTAAATATAAAGAGGTTTCGTGAATTCTAAAAGTTTTTGACTAATCAAATGTTGTATATTTTTTTATTGATAGGTTTAATGTTATCTTAGATTTGGAGAGATAGAAAGCCATGTGTATTTTTCTATTTCTACATAGTATATTAGACAAAAGCGATGTTCTGATTTTAACAAGTAATTTTACGCAAAAAATTATTTTATTTAATAGTGTTATGTACTTCTATAATTATATATATATATATATATATATATATATATATATATATATATATATATATATATATATATATATATATATATATATATATATATAAGAAAGGCTCATGGCGTGCCTTCATTTTGAAACAATGGGAAGTAAAAGTGTACGTGCATTCATGTTTTGTACCTCGTGTACCACCAATCACATTCAAATATGAATCATGAGTCAATCATGGTGATATAATTCAAATATGAATCATGAGTCAATAGTCATTCATGGTGATATAGCTTTGTAGTACACATAGCACATGTGCGAGATCTGCCCAATCCACCAAAATGTGTCCAATTAATTCAGATTTTGTGAATAGGGTGGATTAAATATATAATGTGTGGGTGAACATTGGAATTGATTAAAGGAAACCCGCAACTTCCATATTGGATTCTTGATTTACTAGATTAAAATTTGTTTAATTCGAATTGGAGATCTACAACATCAATAATAATTATATATACTTAAACAAAATACTTCATCATATACTTGATAACACATAAGCTTTACTTTAAAATCAAAATTGATGATAGTGTTTTGTTTTTGATTTTTCCTTGCAAATAATGTAATCGAGTAATTGATTGACTATTCAAAAAGTCTTAATTAAAAAGTTCTTTGGTTGGTTAAGCTCTTAAAGCTATGGAATTACATTCTTTTTGGTGTTTGTAGACATTGAATGAATTTTCTTAAGAGAATTAGCCTATAAGCTACTAAATGTTGATAATAATAACTTCTGAAATATCGACTCATGACGGTTAAAGAAAAAATTAGAAAATATCAAGAAGTGAACCAATAAAAAGAGCTAAATCCACGATCCAATCAGTAAAAGTGTGGACTAGAATGATTTTTTAAAAATTGTATGTGAGTTGTAAATTATAAAATTATCGATTTGGAAAATGAGAATTGAGTGAAAAAATAGGCAAAAATATGAAAAACTCCATGAAGTATCCACTCAATCCCATAGTCTCTCCCAACTTATAAAATGTATATATGTGGTACCTGATGTTGTCATTTGTCTTATGATGCCCCCTCCCGTCATTAGCCGTTAAAATATCTCGTTTAGTGTCACGTGAGTGTACACGTGCTGGGCGTTAATAAAATTTCCACCATAGGACTTGGTTATTAAACCATGTATGTCTAACCAAATGCATTTATTCAATGTTATTCTTCCTTCTTCCTCGGCTCATAAAATTCCCAGTGTTAAACCACCTGAAAATCAACAGATTTTAACGCCCTCTTCATGTCGTAGCTTCTTCTTCGACCAATTTCTACTGCTGCCATTGAGATCACCGACGTTTTACTCGAAGAATTAACTATCTCAAGCCTTGCTCTTCCATCACAGTGATCAAAATCCACCACCGCAATTGACAGATTTAACATCTTCACCACCATATTTGACAATCCCGACACCAATCTTCGTTCAATTATCCTGAAAATCAACCAGATCTGAACGCCCTCTTCATGCCGTAACTTCTTCTTCAACCAATTTCTACCTGTTGCCATTGAGATCACCGACGTTTTGCTCGAAGAATTGACTCTCTCAAGCCTCGTTCATCCATCACAATGATCAAAATCCACCACTGTAATTGACAGATCTAACATCCTCACTACCATATTTGACAATCACGACACAGTCTTCATTCGAATATCCCGCTCCCCAAAATTTAAAGAATGAAAGAAATTGATACCCTTTTTAGTAGCCGAATTGCCTCTTCCAAAGTTGCTGTTAAGAATCCGCCACCTACAACCAAAAAGTGGAAAGCCTTTGCTCATCGTCAAAGAGGTCGCCACAAACCCCACCCATGGTCTTGACTGATCTAATTTTGGGATCACGAATTGTATATAAACTTAAGACAATTATAACTTCTAGCTTTCTTGATTTTTGAATGTCAATTATGGTGGGTTGCTTGAATATAAATAAATAAATAAACTAAAAATGTTATAGAAAAAATGCACCACACGTGTTTGATAAAATGTATGAATGAACCTTTTTATTGTAATTATCACGAAATAATTTATGTTTAAGTGTTTTGTTTTAAGAATAAGAAAATTCACTTATCGAATTCGTATAAGTTCTTGAAAGAGGAAAAAGAAAAAATATTCATAGTTTTATTTACACTTAACCAATTTATATTGTAATGCGTGTTAATATTTTTATAAAACAATTACTCCCCCCATTTTCAAATTACCGTTCACCTTTTATTTTTCGTCCGTTCTTAAATAATTGTCTTCTTTCAAAACTTTATCTTTTAGGAAAATATTTTTACAACTTTTTGGACATACTTTAATTATGACCACATACTCAAGGGCATTAAAGGAAACCACACATTTCACCAATATTTATAATACAGTCAATTATTTTTTGAACGGTGTGTCGGATCAATATAGACAATATTTTGAAAACAAAGTGAGTATAATTCAAAATAGTTACCAATTTACATTTAATTTCTTAATTTTTTTTAAATTTATAATTCAAAATCATCTTAAATATTAAATGGTTAACAATCTAAATGATGAAATTATATCTAACCTACATATGAAAAAAAATCAATTATGATTAAAAATAATTAACTGAAGCCCACTTCTACAAGTTGTTTTAATTTTTATAAAAAAGAATTATTATTTTTGTAAATTTATTTTAATTATAATTAAATAAATTTCAATTTAAAATTCTTTAAATATAAAATGGTTAACTAAATGATGATATTATAATCAAATCTTATTTTGCCCCCACGAATCAAATGACCAAAATAGCCCTAATATGATATGCACATGTCAATATTCGTTACTAATTTTAACGGTCATTGACGGGAGGGAGCATCATGGGATAACTGACAACATTAGGTACCACATAGATACACTTAGTAGGTTGACGGATTATGAGATTGAATGGATACTTTGGGGATTTTTTATACTTTGGCCGAAAAAATATCATCAAATCTACCGACCCAATCCAATCCAATGTACAACCCTCTAAAGGACACCAGTCAAATTTCTTTGCGAGAAACCATAAAAGATTTTGTTCAATGATGTGGCCGACATTCATTGGTTGTTTTAGCATTACGTGAGGGGAGTTGGAAACACCGAAGCAAGTGTTTTAACGTACGCCCAGTCACTTAACATGCGCTGCTTTGTCACAGTCAGTTAATTTCCACCCGTAATTTCCACACGCACACACTCTCTCTCCTCATCTCGATATATACATACAACTTTCTCTCTCTTTCCGCGCTTGTTGGTTGTTGTTGCTTAGTTGTTGCCGGCGCTCCCAAAGCCCTAGCTCTTGCTTCTCTCTCATTTAGTTTGATCAAATCTCTGGTAATTTCGTCTATCTGGAGCAGAAATTTGAGTATACATGCTTTAATTTAGTCTCTAATCCCTTTTTTTTTATTCGTCATATTTGTTCAGTTCATGATATAAAATCATTTTCAAAATTTTACTTGATTTCGTCACGACGTCAGTTATAAAAATCATGTTGATATAGTTCTTCGATCAGTTCCAAGTATATTAAGTGCGGGCTTATATATATATAGGAGTAAATTTGAGAAGTTGTCAAGTTTAGATTTATCTCGTTTTATTGTTTTCCAGTTCAAATCGCTGTAGTTTTGTTTGATTTGATGAGGATTTATGTCCGAATTGTGCTTAGTTATTATTACTATTATTCGGATTTTATTGTTATTCAGTTCGAATTTCAAGTTTAAATTGCTCTAGTTTTAATTGTTTTTATCCTTTTGTATGTCCAAATTGCGCTTAGAATCAGTCTCTGACTTTGTTAGATCTTTAATTCCTCGTTTACAATCTGAATCTTATGCTTCAATTTCTCTAATCTCAATTGATTTTATCATGATTTATTTGAATTGCTTTTCAAATCAGCCTCTCTGACTTTGATTTGGATTTTGGATTGTTTTCTTTTGTTCAGCTGCTCCTCTGTAACTTGACCTTTACTTAGAATTTCATGTCTAAATTGCTAGTCATAAACGACTTAAATCAGGATTTGCATCTGAACGGTGTTGATTTAGCTCTTAACATTACAACTTTGTTTGATCTATTAGAGTTCTATTTCCTGATTTTAGTAGCTATGTACTAGACAAATTTCACAACTTACCATTTAAGCTGGTCTTAAATCTCAAGTTCGGATCGCAATATTTTTACCTGATTTCATGAACATTTGTGTTTTAAACGTTTTGCTTTAGCATTAGCCTATTGATCTGTTTATGCTTCTCTGAACAATTGTCATTTTCAGCTCTGTTGTTTCTGATTTATTCACTGATACTTATTCCATATATTTTTCAGGTCTTCATTCTGTGCTGAGAAAATCAAGGAAAATAAGAAGGAAAGTGATCATATGTTCTGGTGTGGCGTCTTCCAGAAGAGTTGAACGTTTTGGAACTATTTGGCGATGTTACTTTAGGTATGTCATTAATTTTGTTTACACATTGAAATGGCCAATCTTTTTTCATCTTCTCAACTGCAAGATAGGAGTATTTAGATTCTTTGCAAATGTAGTTTACCTATTAAAAGAAGATGATTTTGGTCATTGATTTAGTTAACATTTTAAAATGTCCTCACAACATTGATGGAGCTAGTAAGTTTTTGATGGAAGTTACACACATGAGGTCAAGTGACTTACGGGGGTTACCTTCTACTTGGCCATCCATTGCTGATGTGGGATGATGAGTCACCTTGGCCTTAAAACTCACGTGTGTTAAGGGTGTAATTTTAACCCCCCAAGTGACTCATCCTCCCACGTCAGCAATGTCCAAGTTGAAGGTAACCCCTGTTAGTCACATGAGTAACTTCCGTAAAATACATAACAGTTTTGTCCATACTATAAGAACATTTCAAAGTGTTATCCACATCAATGACTAAAATGAAAAAGTTTTTTAATGGGTGACTACATTTGAAATTGGCTAAAAAGTTGATGACCTTTTTATTATTTTGGCTTATTTATATTTAATTTCTCCTTGTTATACATGGTGTAGTCTGTCTATCTTCCTCGGTGTTTTTTTTGGGGGGGTTGGGTGGTTTTTATTACCATCCATGTGAACGGAATTAATTTCACTGCATGTTTCTAGAAGTTATTTTCACTCATACAGTTGATGATTTGTATTTACTTTATATGTACTATTTGCCATTTCATGATTTCATCTTAAGCTATATATCCGGTGTGCTTGTATGTTTTTGATGAATCCTTAAAGTAAGGGATCCACTAAGATTTCTCATCAGGAAAAAAAGAGAGAATAAAATCAAAAGAAGAAATAAGGACTAGAGATAGGTTGCATATGCGAGGTTAGGACTAATATATGTCATCCGAATATGTCATACCGCCTTGTCTGATTACTGAGAGTTAAAGGTGAAAAATTATAGAAATTAGAAGTGATCTTTCTGTTCCTCAATTGTTGCTGTTCTATTTCTGCTGCTAATTCTATTCATTGTAAATTTGTAATGTGTCTGTTGTCAAGAAAGTATGGTTTAGCTTGATGGGTATGTAAAATGGAATGTTGCTATTATCTTGGGTTTATGGGCTCTTTCAAGAGGACCGTTCTTGAGTTTGTTCCATGATACTTTTGTTTTTCTTATCCCATCATACTTCCATTTTATTCCCCTTCTCCTTTTTTTTAAATGAAATATTTGGTTTTGCTACCATTATTCTTGCTGTTATATCAGCTTAGATAACGTATCTTTCCCCTCCTTAGTGAGTACTTTTGGATGCCATACGGCTCATGATTCTTTGGCTCTGCAACTGTATGTTTCAGTCTAACTTACTATTTGATTTCTTGTGAAACAGGATAAATGATTTTCATAAGGGGGCAATGAAGAATCAAGTTGTCTGCAGAGTTTTCGTCAGTTATTCCTGCTGACTGACTAAATTTGGACTAAATTTTATCACAAATGGATCGGCGTGATACTTCAGGATTTGTCAGCGGGGGTGCAGCTTGCTCTTCATTTCAAGAGAGCTAACCCTAGTTTATAGCTGAACACACCTAACCTTAGTTTTGTAGTTGAGAAACTTTAGGACCTTAGTTTTGTGGATAATTTTTTATAGCCCGGAAGGCAGGGAGACTGTTCTTTTGCTATTAGGATTTGGTTGAAGTGAGAATTGCATCTTAGTTCATGGATGCCAGGTTCCATAATCATGGTTTTGCTGCTAACCCTGCCTCGAACGCTTTCAGAAATTTGAGCAATTCCATTCGTGTTGGAGGAGCAGCAGCTGGACATGGTTATTGTGCTGATACTACCTTGCGACTTGATTCCCCTGGTTCTTCTAGCTCCTTTTTGTCTGCCCCAAAGGGAATCAAACGGAAATGGAGTTTGATTGATGGATCAATGGACCAGCAAGTTGGGTTGCCATTATGTCTTGGGCTTGGCCATTCGTCCAGCTCCTCTGACAGCAAGGGAAGTTCAGCAACCGGATGCACCACTATGTCTTCTGCCAAAGAAACTGATGAAGAGTCCTCATTGGATCTTGAATTGGACTTCAGTCTCCATCTTGGCAGTGAGAAGATGGCCACTTATAAGAAGTTCATGAGCTCTAACATGATACCACATGATATGCAGCAGAAGGTTGATTTGGAGTTGAGTCTCTCCTCTTTACCTGCCGAATCTGATATCACCACTATTTATCCAAGCTCCTCTCCGTCTCAAAATGTCAGGATTCCGCTGACTGCTGATGGAGACTTTCTTGTGGATGAAGGAGCAACATCATCACATTGGATAACCAGAAACTCCTTTCCTCTAGTGCAGAGTTCATTAAACACAAAGAGTAGTTTTCTCAATCAGGCTTTAAGAGAAATAAAGACAACTCCAGTCAGTCCTGACCTCTCATCCAGCATATTAACAACACCAAAAAGTTCAGTCACCTGTACTTCCGGGATCACACAACAGCAGCGTAACAGTAGTACAAAGACATGTCAGTTTCGGGGATGTGGGAAGGGAGCAAGAGGTGCTTCTGGCCTTTGCATTGCCCATGGTGGTGGTCGGAGATGTCAAAAGCCCAACTGCCATAAAGGAGCAGAGGGTAGGACTGCCTACTGCAAAGCCCATGGTGGTGGTCGAAGGTGTGAGTTCTTAGGATGCACTAAGAGCGCAGAAGGACGCACCGATTACTGTATTGCCCATGGTGGTGGTCGGCGATGCAGTCATGAGGGTTGCACTCGAGCAGCCCGTGGAAAATCTGGGCTGTGCATTCGTCACGGTGGCGGCAAGAGATGTCAGATGGAGAACTGCAGCAAGAGTGCCGAAGGCCTCTCAGGTCTCTGCATCTCACATGGAGGTGGTCGCAGATGTCAGTATCCTGCCTGCAGCAAAGGGGCTCAAGGCAGTACCATGTTCTGCAAGGGACATGGTGGCGGGAAAAGGTGCACATTTGAGGGGTGCAACAAGGGTGCAGAAGGGAGTACACCTTACTGCAAGGGACATGGTGGTGGGAAAAGATGTGCATTTGAAGGTGGTGGAGTTTGCCCGAAGAGTGTCCATGGTGGGACCCTTTTCTGTGTAGCGCATGGTGGCGGCAAGAGGTGTGCTGTGGCGGACTGCACAAAGAGTGCGAGGGGGCGGACTGATTTTTGTGTCCGCCATGGAGGGGGAAAGAGATGCAAATTTGAAGGCTGTGGGAAATCCGCTCAAGGTAGTACAGATTTTTGCAAGGCCCATGGGGGAGGGAAGAGGTGCTCGTGGGGCCAGCCTGGTTCAGAATTTGGTAAAGGCGATGATGATCTTTGTAATTCATTTGCAAGGGGTAAGACTGGGCTTTGTACATCTCATGGTGCGCTGGTGCAAGATAAACGTGTTCATGGGGGTGCCACCTTGGGAACTATGGTTCAGGATTCCAAACCCAGAAAACCTGAGAAGATGAAACATGTGGCGATGAAAGACAAGAGTGTTGATATTATGATGGATATCTGTACTGTGACATCGGCTGGTTTCATTGGTTCTGGTTGGAACCAGTTTGGGCTCCAGCACGTACCACCTGTTGGAAGTGGCCCAGCTCCAGCTCCAGCTCCAGCTCCAGCTCCAGCTCCAACTCCAACTCCAACTCCAACTCCAACTAAGGCATCAGAAGGGAGGGTCCATGGTGGTAGTCTGATTGCTCTGCTGGCAAGCAATTCGGGTGGTCCATCAGAGCCTGCAAAAGTTTACATGTTACCTCAGACATGGATGTAAGGCAGTACTATTTACCTCGTTCTGTCTGTCGTTTTGCTGTTGGTAGTGGGCTCCACTACAATTTGCTTCCTTTTGCTTTTGAAGGTTGTTTTAAGTGGTTTGGTCATGCAGTAACTATCTCATTCTAAGGTGCTAGAGTCTCTGGATGTGCTACTGTTGCGCACCGTTGTGTATCAATAAAAGGAATTTAGCCAGTAGTTGGTTAGTTGGGTAGTCCCTCGAGTGTGTGGTTTTTAGTGTTTCCCTGTAAGTATTAAAGTCTATCAAAAAGTATGTTTCTTGTGAATATGTCTCCGCTCAATAAGATTTGTTGGCTTCGATATTATTCTCAATTGCTCTGCCTATCTATTTATATGATGACTTTCAGTTATGGTTTAGAAAGTCTTTTTTGTTGATTTCACTGTGTTGTGACTTGTGAGTGATCGTATTCCTATGGGTCACCGAGGATGGATGCATCACATGTAGCAACTGCAGAAGAACTTCATGCTACTGCTCAATATTTTACCTAATCGTTTTGAGGCATTGACTGATTTTGAAGAGGAGGATCAATCAGAGGAACTCACTCTTGCGGCTCTTAAACCCCACCCAGATTTAATATGGCTGTTAACCTTTTATTTTGGAATGTTCGAGGGATTATGAATGATCTCAAGGTCAGTCGAGTCCAAAATCTTCTTTTATTGCGGTCTTTGAACCTATGTTGGCAGTGGACTACTTCTTGCTGCTAAAAAAGTAGAAAGATTCGATTTTGCCAAATCTGTGTGTACGTGTAAATTACTCGGAGATGCCTCTCAACATTTAACCATCCAGATTCCAGATACATCAATTTTATGGTCTTCTGCAGTCAATGCTACATGTGTCTACGCTAAATGTGAAGCGCGGTAAAGACAAGATTTGTGGGCTGAACTGATTAATCTGGGTAATTCTTATGTTGATGTTGGGGGCGAATTCAATATTATTCAGGCTCCAAGTGAGAAATCAGGAGGTAAGGTAGGGATCGTAACAGAGCGTTAGATTTTAACGCTTGCCTTGCTGCTGCGGGTCTCATCGATCAAGGTTATATACGCAGTTTGTACACTTGGTGGAACAAAAGAGATGGGACAGCCACCTACATCAGAGGATAGACAGCGTCTTATGTAATTAGGCCTGGCAAAATTATTTTCACAACACTATGGTCAACCATCTTAATTGGACTTGCTCAGATCATAGCCCTCTTCTCGTTACAGCTTCAAATTCTCGGGACCCCCTTTGTTATTCGCTTTATCAATGTTTGGACTACCCTTCATACTTTCTCCACAGTTATTAGTGAAGCTTGGAACACCCCCCGGTTTCGGGCAAACCAATGTACGTATTTTCCAAAAAGCTTGGCCATACAAGGCACGCTCTAGCCGTATGGAACAAAAATACTTTTGGTAACATCTCTCGGAATACTCTACAAGCTGAGGAGGAAATTCGGGCCAAGGAATTACGCTTTGATACCCATAGTACATCAGATAATCGAGCAGCTCTTCATCTTGCCCAAGCTAGATTATGGAGGCGTTTAAAACTGGAGGAAAACTTTTGGAGTGGGGGACGGAAACACCAAGTTATTTCATGCCTCAGTAAAAAATAGGTAACGTAAGCTTTATATTCACAAAACTACTAATTCCAACGGCATGGTTCTCCACAATGAGGATGGCATTAAGCAAGCAGCTGTTACTTACTTTCAAAAGCAACTTCAAGCCGATCAACTCCATGACAATTCCATGATTGAAGCTATCGATCCCAGCCTTAGTCACTGATGATATGGACGAGGTTAAGGCTGTGGTGTTCTCTTTAAATGGTGATAGTGCTGCTGGACCTGATGGTTTTACAGGCCATTTCTATTGTACTTGTTGGGAAATTACTGGTGCTGATCTCTACGTAGCAGTACTGGAGTTCTTTGCAGGTTTCATCTTACCTCGGAGGTGGACTAGTACTCTTATTGCTACCATTCCAAAATTAAAGTTGATAATCCCTCTACAGGTCTTCGACCCATTAGTCTTAGCAACTTTTGTAATATGGTTATATCTAAAATTCTTGCATCCAAGGGAGAGTGATTCTGTTGAAACTGATAAAAGTTTAAGAATAATGGCATGACCTTTCTATTGATATTGTGAACATATTTATAGGAGTACAATACTTGCTACACAAGTTTAACCTAGAGAGTCTAAATACAAGAGGGATTAGGAAACCTAAATACAAGAGGGATTATGAAACCTAAATACAAGAGGAACTAGGAAACCTAAATACAAGTAAATTAGGAAAGTAAATCTAAAGATAATTATAATATATTA
Source organism: Codonopsis lanceolata (assembly GCA_013146195.2). NCBI lineage: Eukaryota > Viridiplantae > Streptophyta > Magnoliopsida > Asterales > Campanulaceae > Codonopsis > Codonopsis lanceolata. The sequence goes on from CM028379.1 coordinate 157,267,478, forward strand.
CACATATATTATATTTACTAATACTATAAATATAATATATATTAAATATATTATATTCTCTTATATGCTCCCGCAAGATGGATCACCGTTAGGAGAGACAAATCTTGTAAAGAATATGCGGACAGCGGCGAGTTGAAACTGAGAGGGTGATTGGCGGCAAACTGGTGAGGGAGGGGTCGGCGAGCTGGGTCTTCCGAGGAAGACAAGTTGTTGAGGGAGAGGTCTTCGGCGAGCGGGTGAGAGCCTGGTTTGCCGAGGAGACATGGTGTGCGCGATGAGCGAGCTGGTGAGGGAGAACTGCAGCGAGCTTGAGAGCCGGGTTTTAAGAGTCCGTGAGGTGCTCGAGGGGCGAGCTGTTTGAGGGAGGACTGCAGCGAGCTGGTGAGAGCCGGGTTTGCTGAAGAGTCCGTGAGTTGCTCGAGGGGCGAGCTGTTTGAGGGAGGACTGCAGCGAGCTGGTGAGAGCCGAGTTTGCTGAAGAGTCCGTGAGTTGCTCGATGGACGAGCCGCTTGAGGGAGCAGCCGAAGAGAGCCGGGTTCGAAGAGTGTGAGTTGCTCGATGGACGAAGTGAGGGAGGACTGCTGTGAGAGCCGGGTTCGAAGAGTCCGTGAGTTGCTCGATGGGGAAGCCGTTGAGGTAGGGCAGCCGGGTGAGAGCCGGGTTTGCCGAAGAGTCCGTGAGTTGCTCGATGGGCTTGAGGTGAGCCGGGTTTGAAGAGTCGTGAGTTGCTCGATGGACGAAGCCGTTGAGGGATGAGCCGCGAGCCGGTTCGAAGAGTCCGTGAGTTGCTCGAGGGGCGAAGCCGTTGAGGAGATCAGAGCCGGTGAGAACCGGGTTTCTTGAAGAGTCCGCGAGTTGCTCGATGGGCCTTGAGGGAGGCAGTGATGAGAGCCGGGTTGCTTTGAAGAGTCCGTGAGTTGCTCGAGGAGCGAGAGTCCGTGGGTTTGTCGAGGAATCCTTGGGATGCAGGAAAGGCAAGCAGTGGAGGAAGGACGTCGGCGAGCTGGTGAGAACCGGGTTTGTCGAGTGGTCCGGAGTTGCTCGATAAGCGAGCTAGTGGAGGGAGGGCGGTGGCAAGCTTGCCTTCCGAAGAGGACGAGCTGGTTTTGCCAAGGATGCCAGAATGACACGAGAAACGAGCGGGTTGAGGGAGGGGTCGGCGAGCTGATCACAACTGGGTTTGCCGAGGAATCCTAGGGGGTGCTCGATTAGTGTGAAGAGGGTTTTGACAGGTGGTATGAGAAGCAATGATGTGCCAAGGTGTAAGAGGGGCGGGAGGTATGGTGGGATGAAAGTTTATGGTTGTGGAAGTTTGGTTGAGGGTGGCTGAGGAAGATCCTCGGCGAGCTCGTTAGAGCTTGGTTGGCCGAGGTGTAGGAAGATTTATGGAGGCAGAAGGTTTGGTTGTGGAAGTTTGGTTGAGGGTGGCTGAGGAAGGTCTTCGGCGAGCTCGTCAGAGCTTGGTTGGCCGAGGTGTCCTTGTTGTTGCGCAGGGGGGAACTGGGCGTTACCTGGGTGATGGGTGCCGGATCTGAACTTTGGGTTTGACGGTCAGATCTTGGTTGGCAGCGGATTCGGTGGAAGGAAGATATATGGAGGCAGGAGGTTTGCTGACGGAGAGGCGGCTGAGGAAGGACCAAGGCGAGCTTGTCAAAGCTTGGTTGGCCAAGGTGTCCTTTGGTTGCTCAAAGGAGAGAAGGGGGTGGAAACCGGCTTGGCCGTGGAGAGCCACCAGATCTGAACGTCTGGTTTGGTTGGCGACGACAGCGATGGGAGGAAGTTTTAGGGTTGAGGAAGTGTTGGGTTGGCGGAAGATGGTGGTTGTAGGTTTTAAGAGCGAGGCTCTGATACCATGTTGAAACTGATAAAAGTTTAAGAATAATGGCATGACCTTTCTATTGATATTGTGAACATATTTATAGGAGTACAATACTTGCTACACAAGTTTAACCTAGAGAGTCTAAATACAAGAGGGATTAGGAAACCTAAATACAAGAGGGATTATGAAACCTAAATACAAGAGGAACTAGGAAACCTAAATACAAGTAAATTAGGAAAGTAAATCTAAAGATAATTATAATATATTACACATATATTATATTTACTAATACTATAAATATAATATATATTAAATATATTATATTCTCTTATAGATTCAAGATAATATTATTTTAGCCCAGAAAATGATGCATCATCTTAGTAGGAAGGTTAACGGATCCAATACTGCTATTAAGCTGGATATGGCCAAAGCATTTGATAAATCTCTTGGCTCTTTCTCATCAAGGTGTTACGAAAATTTGGTTTTCATGAGATTTTTATTGATCAGGTTTGGCTTCTAATTTCCAGTAGTTGGTTCTCAATGCTTGTTAATGGTGCACCAGTTGGTTTCTTCCCTTCTTCGAGAGGTCTTAGGCAAGGTGATCCTTTATCTCCCGGTCTTTTCATCATTGCCGCCGAAGTTCTGAGCAGAAGTTTAAATGAATTACATCGTAGACACCCCACGTTGCCTTTGACATACTTGGGGTGCCTTTTGTTTGTTGGCCGGAAATCATAACGGCTCTTTTGACCCACTCCTGCTTAAACTTCAAATTAAGATTGCTAATTGGATGGGTAATTTCCTCACAGCTGCTGGTAAGATCACTCTCATAAATTACGTTCTTCATTCTATCAGTGTTCCAACTTGCTATCTTAGACCTCCTGGCTATTAAAAGGATGTTTGCCAATTTCTTTTGGGGCCAAGTTGAGAGAAAAAAAAACAAAACTCACTGGATTTCTTGGAATGAATGTTGTTTTCCTACCAATGAGGGTGAAATAGGGATACGTTCTTTGCAAGACATTATTCGAGCCTATTCTACTAACTTGTGGTGGAAATTTTGCTCCCAAAGTAGTTTATGGTCTCGCTTTATGCAAGCTAGATATATTGTCCGCGATCTCATCCATGTCAATTATGGTTGTGGGCTCTCAGGTGTGGAATCGCATTGGTAATGGTCACTGCTCCATATGGTATGACAACTGGCTCATGGGTTTGAAAATTCATAAACCGCCGGACTGACATCTTGACAAAGAAAGAGTTTTTTGATTCATCATCCCTCCTATCTAGGCATGACAATTATAACCCAAAACCCGTTAAGCCACCCAATCTGGCTTGAAAATTACTCGGTTCAACCCGTTAATTTTTTAATTTGGTCGAAATGGGTTATCCGTTTCGACTGAAAAAATAACGGGTCGGGTTATGTCGACTTGTTAATTTTCTGTTATATAAATGTCTGTTTTTGACAAAAAATGTGGGTTAAAACGGGTCACAACCCGTTACTCATTTCGACCCGACCCAACACACCAAATTACCAGCCCTACACCTATCCATGAGGCGAAAACTATACTTCCTTGTGCTGCTCTTCTGCGGAGACTACCCAGTACCCATTGATGAAGCTCTATGGACGAAAAGCATTTAATTTGCCTCTAAGAGCAGGTACAATGGTGTGCCAAAAATCAAACTCAACTCATTAAAAATCAATCAACTAATCTATTAGATATCCATTTGATTTAAAACAAAAAAACCCTCACAATGGTGGCACAAAATCCAACATATTTACATATCTCACCATATTTATCTCCAACAACTTTGTCTATCCCACCATCTTTACCTCTATTAATTTAATGTATTCTTTCAATTTATACTAACAAATAAATTTGATATTGCATAAATAAATAATTTCGAAATTATATAAATAGTCATTATTAAAATAATATTTATTTAGTATAATTTGAATAATATTTTATTATAATTTGATATTATTTATTTATAATATTATTAATTTAGTATAACCAAAATAATTCAATATTATTTATAATATAATATTATTTACGAGAAACCGACCGTGAAGACATTGATGACGATAGCTGAAAATAAAACAAAATTAGCAACAAAAATTATACAAAAATGACAACTAATATTACTTAATGATAATATTAACAATAATAATACCAACTAATAACAATAATAATGCGAAATTTAACAATAATAATGGTAATAATAATCAATTAAATATGAAATTTAACAATTGTATTTAATAATCTCCAATAATAATTAAAATATTTAAGTAGTAAATAATAATATTAATAATAAATAATACACAACTTAAAAATAAAATGGATTAATTAAAAAATTGAAATTTGGAGAGAAAGAGAAGAGAGAGAAACTTACAAATAAATTCAAATTTTGCAAAAAATTCATTTGGTATCCAAATGAGGCAAACCAAGTCTCTATTTATAAATAAAAATGTGTACTGTTTTTTTTAAACATTTTTTTAATGCCAAAATTGCTCTTAAAAGAAGATAAATCAAAATCTCAGCCAACCGCCCAGGGCGTGACACGTGTAAAGGACAATGTCAGTCCTGTTGGCGGCCTTTTTTAAAAAAAAATGAAAACCGACCATCAAAACGTCGTTTTGATGACTTAAGGCTCAAAACGCTGGCGTTGCCCATGGACTGTTCTGAAGAAGCCATAAATTACGGAGGTTCAACCGGTGATTCTTTTGGTTTGAAATCAACTTAAGCAAACTTTGTGATTTTTTTTAAAACTTTCGTTGTGGCCCTTCATTTCTTGAAGATTGGGGGGAAAACCCCCCATTGTACCTGCTCTAAGTGTGCATGCTGTCAAACGGGTCATGTGGACACTTTTTCACTTATTTTTCTCACTAGTCATAATGCCTCTACTGTGTGGTCCAATTTCTTTTCGGAGGTTAGACTCATTTGTCCCCCTAAATCGGGTAAAGCTTATCCCCCTCATATTTGTATTTATTTTTCGTATTTATAAAATTTTGCAAGGTGGCGTTGATGTTTCTTAAAAAAAAGAGAAAGAAAAAGAAAAGAGCATTTACTTGTAGATTAATGTTCAAAATAAAATGGTAAAGTGTCTGTTTTGGCGCCACTTCTGTGATTTGACAAGTAAAAACATGTACGGTATTGGTAATAATGTCTGGGGACATTCATTCTCGTCATAGCATCAATTTTCTGGTTGAACATGTACTTCAGCACTGATTCGGAAGTAGAAGTGTGTCTTTCAACGAGTTAATTCTGATGCGTGTTAGTTCACAATGACCATTTTTCCTTATTTAGTAGTCTAAGTAAGTGATGCCATGAGGGCAATATTGTGTCCTTGAAATACCGAGTCTTGACAATTTAATCCTTCTTCATTAGTTTATGGGATATTGATACTGTACTTGATTTTGTTTATAATTAGGTTCTAAGTGTCGCATGAAAAAAGTTCTAAACAGATTTGTCTTGCGCAATGAAAGTTACTCAAAATTCTGGTTAATGATTCTCATTGGTTCCTTTGTCAATCCCATTCATGTCCAAAATCATTTTTTGTATAATTGCAATAAGATATCGGAATCTACCACCACACCTTCACTTCTATTTTGAATAAATCCTCTTATCACATCTTTGATTGCATGCTATAGATGTCATGTATTAAATTATTCTTGTTAACAATTGGACTTGTGGCCCGATTATATACTTCCGCTCACATTGAATATATTTATATTATTAAAGATTAATTAGTTTCCTAATCCGGAAAGGTTCGGGATTAACTTAATTTAACCAACAAGAAATAAGGTTTCTTGTACGATAATACAAATAAGACAAGTAAAAGGATAAAACCCTAAGCTATTACACTCCTACACAAGAAGAACCCGTGTTCTTGTTGGCCGTTCACTACTCTCTCTCCCCTATATTCTATCTCACCAAATACTCCATCTAGCCTAACCATCGAGAGGCTTGGATTTGCGGTATGAACCAGAGGTTGATATTTGTGTTATGTGATATCAATTTGACGAGAGAGATTTGCAGGATTGTTGATCGTGACATACGAAGATCGTAGCTCAAGCAGAAAGTCTTCCGCTTCGCTCAAAGTTCAAGTTCGCAAGAGGTAACTCATGATTACTCTTAGATAACGAACTTGTGGTATACAAACCTTCATCAGATCAAAGAATATATGCTTGATTGCTCGTTTCGTTATGCCATGAATTGCAAGCTTTTATTTTTGGGTTTGTTTAAAAGTTCTACCCAATAACAAACCAAATGGGTTTTATTATTTCATAAGTAAAAATATTTTATTTTTGAGAAAATTTTATATGTCTGAGTTCCCTATAACGAGGCGAACAACATACTAAATTCTCGTTGAAATCCGTTGGATATTTTTAAAAATATCGCAAACCCTAGTTTTGTTGAAAATTAATTTTTCTGAAACTTTGCATGTTGTTTTGACCTATTTGTATTCTGTAAAACCGTTGTTTTATAGTTTGTACTTGTAGTACTCCGCAAGGGTTTTCCAACGACATATTGCATGCTTAATTTGGACATAAAATGAACATTTTACGGCCTCGAGAAGTTAGCTCGCAGATCACGTTCGTGAATCGATTTTCTGGCTTTGAAAAATAGGCGTCCCATGATCCCCACTCTTGCCTCGATGTACGTGCCTCTTTTGGCAATCCTTTCGGTGCAAACAACATATGACTGGAATGTACTCGAAGAGACAAGTCCAACGCTACCGGCCGTGAGCTGCCACATCACCTACCACGTCATCATAATGGGACCTATTTTTAGCCAGATGATGACATCATAAATGACATCACCTACCATGTCATCGGTCCAGTCAGCGCCTGTGTGTCACAAAAGTGATGCCCACTCTCGGCAGTGGTGCGTGGAGCGCGTGAGGGATTCTACGACCGCCGTTTTTTGTCACCTCCGGAGAGTCTAAACTAATTTGGGCCTTCTGAGTCTAATGGCGGCCTCTGTTTTGATTAATTCAGCTTGGAATTATGTGTTTTTGATTTTTCAGTGCATAAAATCTTGTTTTTTGATTTATTAAAAATTCAAAAATAATTTTCAGGGGTTGTTTTGTCATTATGTGACTGTATGTGGCTGTTCTAATTTTTTTTTTAAATTCTTAGAGAATTTTTAACTATTCTAAGTTATTTTTCGCATATTTAATTATCGTTTTGGGCTCTAAAATTACGATTGAGACTATACGAGACCTAATAATTTTATTTTCAGTAGTGAAAATATTTTTTGTACATGTTATGTGCTTTATGGATTTGTTCTATCTTATTTCTTTTGTTTAAATTATCAATTTATGAATATTTTTATGTTGTGCATACTTTGGTTGTGATTACGAGCTTCACGGATTTTTCCTCCTTATGTGTATAATGTAATTATATGGCTTAAATAGCAATTTGGTCACCCTACTTTCCAGCTTTTTTCATTTAGATCACTCTACTTTTTTTCTCACTTTAATCACTCTACTAGGTCTATAGATTCGATAAGATCACTCAAGTCATTTATGTTAGTTATCTTGGACGGAAATCTACAAAAAGACTAAAATGCCCCTCTCTGACGCATGATGTGCACGTGGATTGGAGCACCCTTCTCTTCCCCAATAAAAATCATCTTTTTTGTGCTTAATTGACTGCTACTTTTTTTCCAAACACAATCCTTTTTATTGTGATAATTACTATACCACTAGGATGATAATAATAATAAGAAATACATTATGGAATAAAAGAAAAAAACTTATGAATACAATTAACCGATTCTTCGGTTTGTGAGATGGATCCTTCGATTCTTCGGTATGTGAATGAGAAATCCCTTCAAATCCTCCACACTCACACAACTCTTCCTTGCCATCAACAGTCCCGCACCCCTCTTCTCACTAGTATTCACTGACTTGCTCCTCGATTTCACCCCAATTTCGAAGAACTTTTCAATGGAGGCGTAGTAGGCTTCTCCATCAAAGGGCGACAGTGTACCAACCGACTTCATGTTCTCTTTCCTCAATGCAACAAAGAAATCATGAACAACAGAGTCAAAACAGAGGATCCTTTTCATTGTGTACCCATCAAATTACCCTGAAACTTGACTTGTTTCTTCGGCGGAGTAAGATCGAATTCGTGATCTGGGGACGATGGTGGGTTTTTCGAGCCCTTCAATGTTAGCTTGTATTATCTCAAATCGGCGTAGGCTTTGTATCTGGGACCTCTCTCCATGAAAAAATCTTCTGTTGTGAGTTGAAAACAAGTAAGGAATCTACTGCAAGCTTTAACCTTCGAATTTCCCTTTCAAAATCACATCAAGAGAACTTCCATTATCGATGATAGTCTTGCAAACATAGTCACAGAACAAAACCAAGAACGGATGTTACTTGGTTTCATGCCATCTTTCCTCACTAACTTCAGAAATGAATGTCAAATGTCATATTGGAAAGCTAGGCTGAGAAATCAGGGAATTAAAAAATGAATGGGATCTGGATCTATCTAAATCTGGTTCGATATAATTCTGTGGAAAATTCAGTCAGGTCAAATCTACTATGTCTTTGATGTACTAATATGAGCCGACTAGGGTTTCTGCAACCTCTAAGCTCAAGTGATAGCTAGCACGACTCCCATTTAAAGTTCAGATAAGGGTTCTAGATGTTGGGGGATGACAAAGGCTGGTCAACGTCTTGACCAAGACAAAAACAAAGTGCTTGAGAGCAAGACAATAACGATAAAGAAAGTGGGTTTATTCTCTTTCACAACCAAGATAGTGGTCAAGGGTTGTTGCAATCCTTACTTGTATTCTCTTAAAGGGTATTTTCGGATTTTCATAAATGTTTTAAAGTTTTCATCCAAAAATCATAACAGAATGATGAACGTGCTATTTATGTTTAAGTAAAGTGATTAAAGTGAGAACAAAAAGTAGAGTGATCTAAATGAAAAAAGCTAGAAAGTATGGTGACCAAATTGCTATTTAAGCCTAATTATATTTAGTAATTGATTTTTTGGAACAAAAGTGAATCAATATCTATGCTTATGTCTTTTTCTTGCATCAAATTGTAGTGAAATGGCTTCTAAAAATGCAATCGCTGACCTTAACAAGGGTGAGAAATTTGATGGCACCAACTATAGTGTTTGGCAAAGAAAAATCACATGCTCGCTACACGAGCAAGATGTTCTTGAGAACTTAGATACCGTGATGACTAAACCAGAGATGGGTAATTCTACCCTAGCTCAAAATCGTAAAGGTGAGCTTGTGGCTAAGTGCTATGATGCGAGTCGCACAATGAGTGTTGCAACTTGTGACCTTGCTCTTGTTTCCCTTGAGGGTCCACGCAAGCAATACAGGCAGCGTAAGAAACAAGTTAAAAGAATGCAAGCTCAGTATCTACCAAAACTAAGTAAGATCACTAAACACCTTAGGGGAAAAAAGAATATGGCCAAGCATAGGTGCTACAAATGTGATACCTTGGGTCATTTAGCTCGGACTTGTGATCCTGAGCCCAAAAAGGTATCCTTAAATCCCAACTCTCCATAAGTTTGTGTTTGCTCTCATGTTTTATTAGCAGACCATCTCCCTGTGTGGATTGTAGACTCGGGCTCCACAAAACATGTGACTAGGGATCGAGAAGGATTTATAGATTATCGAAAAGTTCATGCGGGTTTAGGAAGAATTTTCATGAGAAACAGTTTGTCTGTAGAAGTCAAAGGAGTTGGCTCATACCAACTTCAATTGCGGAATGGACGCACATTGACTCTTCATGAAGTTTTTTATGCACCTGGTATTCGACATAATCTATTATCAGTAGTACAATTTCTAGGACATGAATATTCTTTTAATTTTAGTGATGATCACTTGGATATTTGTTTTGGTGATGAGATTTTGGGACATGGTTTTTTGTCAGATATTTGTTTTTAAAATTTGACTACACACACTATGGTTATGTTTACCTTATTTCTCACCGCGATGAAGCTCTTAAGTGTTTTGAGCGTTTTCTCGCAGAGGTTGAGAATCAAAAGGATAAAAGTTTAAAAACTTTTAGAACTGACCGGGGTCGTGAATATTTTTCTGATCAATTTAACGAATTGTGTGAGAAAAAAAGAATACACCGACAGTTGACAATTCCCAGAACTCCGCAACAAAATGGTGTTGTAGAACGAAGGAATCGAATATTGTTGGAAATGGTTAGGTCGATGATGGCACAGACCAACCTCCCAATTTCGTTTTGGGGGGATGCGCTAATGACTATCGCCTACATATTTAAACGAGTGCCTTCTAAGTCAGTTCCCACAACCACTTATGAACTTTAGAAAGGTGAGAAGCCTAAATTAGGGCATCTTCATCCTTGGGGTTGTGCAGGTTATGTCCATAGTACCTCCAATAAGTTTGGAAAACTAGGCCCTATAGGAAACAAGTGTGTTTTCATAAGGTATTTAGATACCTTAAAGGGTTATGTTATGTACGATGGAAAACCTGACGTAGGAATGACTGAAACAGAGTCGCGCAATGTTGATTTCATTGAGAATGATTTCCCACAGATAGGTGAAGTTAGGAAAGATTTTGAACTTTTTGAGATGGAAGAAGAACATATAACATCTTTTGGCGAAGGTGGGGAATTGTCTCAACCTAATCCTACGGTACAACATGAGGTTGAGCCTATGAAAGTCGCCAATGAGACTCAAGGTGATATTCATTCGGGTGGGAGTACGGATCCTAGTGGGAGTCCGATATTAGAGCAAAGAAGTAAACGTGGAAATATACCTCTTCGTCGATTCGCGATCGAAGAGGAATCTTTCCTAACTGCTTCTTACAATTCTAGTGAGCCTACATCGCTCAAAGAAACTCTTTCTTTACCTATAAACAATGAATGGATGACTGCAATGGAAGATGAAATTTCCTCTATGAAAAAGAATCAGGTTTGGGAGTTAGTTGATCTTCCGCAAGGTCGCAAGACTATTGGAAACAAATGGGTTTTCAAAGTCAATCGAAAGGTAGATGGATCAATTGACAAATATAAGGCACGTCTTGTGGCGAAAGGCTTTACCCAAAGAGAGGGTTTAGACTATGAGGAGACATTCTTTCATGTGGTGAGATTTTCCTCTGTTCGCCTAATCATAGCGATAGTAACACACATGAATCTAGAACTTTATCAGATGGATGTTAAAACTGCTTTTCTCCATGGAGAACTAGATGAAAAGATCTATATGACTCAACCAGAGGGTTTTGAAGTCAAGGGACAAGAGCGCAAAGTGTACTGATTCAAACGTTCAATCTATGGTCTCAAACAGTATGATATACATCTCTATTTTTGTGTTTCAATGCCATGGCGATCATATTGAATATACGGTTAAAGAGATTGATCTTGATACACAAACATGTTGAGGTTTAAGCACTGCTCTCGAGGGATTGAGGATGTTTAAATTGATGTATATATATGCGGTCTGGGGTATAGACGAGTTTTGTTTTCTAACGAGGACGTTCTATGTTGGTCAGATGGTGATTTGGCATAGGGCTCCACCCTTTATCTTTCGTGTCATGTCGCATGCTTCACTTTCAGTATGAAGAGGCAGTGTTTAATGAGTTTTGATTATACGATGTGGTAAGAGAGGTGAGCCCATATGTGCGAGTGGGAGATATTAGCAATTGGGCTTGTGGCCCGATTATATACTTTCGCTCACATGGAATATATTTATATTATTAAAGGTTAATTAGTTTCCTAATCCAAAGGGGTTCGGGATTGACTTAACTTAACCTATAAGAAATAGGGTTTCTTGTACGATAATATAAATAGGGCAAGTAAAAGGATAAAACCCTGAGCTATTACACGCCTGCACAAGAAGAACACGTTTTCTTGTTGGCCGTTCACTACTCTCTCTCTCCCCTATATTCTATCTCACCAAATACTCCCTCTAGCCTAACCATCGAGGGGCTTTGATTTGCGGTGTGAAGCAGAGGTTGATATTCGTGTTACGTAATATCAATCCGACGAGAGAGACTTGCATGATTATTGATCGTGACATACGAAGATCGTAGCTCAAGTAGAAAGTCTTTCGCTTCACTCAAAGTTCAAGTTCGCACGAGGACACTCATGCTTACTCTTAGATAGCAAACTTGTGGTATACAATCCTTCAATTCTAATATAGCTATAGATATACAATCGGTTCACAGACTCTCATGCTTGAACTTGGCCATCTTGGAAAGCTCATCAGCTGCTTCAACCAAATGATCAAAGCCGGGTTACAAATTCTGACACAACTCGGTCCCAAATCTCTATACAAAATCTGGGTTAAGCGTGTACGTAACAACAAAACAAAACACACTTGTCCAAATAAAAACTCGTGCAAAGCACCTACTAAAAGTAGGCTAGACAAAAACCTGATATAAACATAATAATCCCTGCTATGATAATAGTAACACCACGACTCTAAAAACACTAGGAAAACAAAATGACAAAGTCAATGAGCCATTGCTCGGACAAACACAAAGCTCTAAAGTCAACCAACCAATAACATTATATACACAAGCACGACGTTACACGTCGACAATAAAAGATTACTAAACATGATGCTACAATATACAACAACTACCCAACATAGAGTTTATATAACTCTAGTAAACACATACTCGCCAAATACACAAGAACAAGCTCACAATGAGCTTCTACCCAAAGGCATCATGCTAGTACCCACGATCTCGCCAGCCTCACCAAGAACTCCCAGCTGGCTGAAATCTAAGGAAAACAAAAGGAACGGGGTGAGTGATAAACTCAGTAAGTTATTACGGGTAACTATATGGCATGTTGTTATGCACATATAACAATACCCCATACACATTACACTCACCAAGTATAGCAATTCATATACATGCACACAATTCACGTTGATCATGTTATAATGCACATTGACTCAGTGTAATATAAACACATAGTCAGGATATAAATCAGTATCTTAATCTGATTTGTACTGAACAAAATCTGCAACAGAGCTTTCCGACTTGTCCTGTTATAAACACTGTAGATTTGCTGCTAAAGCAATACATATATAAAACTGCACCAAAAATCCCAATAAAACACTATAGTTGTGTTGATGTCGTGATACACATACATAACTGTCTGAATCCGATAGTATCCAGAACTGAAATCCATGTCTAAACCTAATAGTATCTAGAAAACACCGACATTGGGATTTAACTAGGAGTCTCATTACCCCGAGTTTTACTCTAGAGTCTAGCCCCCCCATTGGTTATGCGAATTACTCTAACCAGACTCTTCCTCGTTCAGCCGATAACGAGGGACACGATAATTACGACCCGAAGCATTTACGAGATTTGACTCTCATAACTACTTATGTCTCCCGGATGCCACAGAACCCACATATGTCAGATGGACTTAATGCAATGCACAAGAAGTTGTTTACTTGTAATTAAACACAACCATCGAGTCCTAAGTACGGGGGCTCAACGCACATACAAGCATGCTTATTTGCTTGAAAATAACACGGTAGCATTTATTTGCTTAAACACAATTAACACATATATGATATTTCATATAAAATGTCTAACCTAAAATATTCCTCAATATCGTAGGAACCAAATACAACACTCTTTATATTTAATTGTACCTAAATCGACTACGTTGAGTCATTTATTTATTATTAATAAATTATGGGCATCACTGCAATTTGTAGGATTCGTCCCAACACAATCTCATCGATAATTAATTCGGCTTAAATAGTAATCCCAAACATTTAAATAAATGTATCAGTTCAAATTTTCGATAATTAATAATAAGTATTTTTACTCCAAATTCAAAACAAATCACGTGGGGTGGGGGTAGCCCACAGTACATGTATGTCAATCCTACATACAAAGGGAAGGGGGTAAGTAACTTACCTACTCCGGAAAATATCGGTGGAAATACAAAATATTTGCGTATAAACGTAGCCCTCAACACATAGAACACCTCGACGGAAGCTTGAAGCTCAAACTCTCGACACTCTCAAATATGGCGGACGGATGACAGAAAGAGAGAATCTGAGCTACTTGCTGCTCAATTATCGCATAAAAGGGACGAAATGTGGTATGGTCCACCACTAACTAAAATACAATCCAAAAGAAATAAAAAAGACAAAACACACAATTGGGCTACCCAACTTTCCCATTTTTTGCAATTCGGCCACAGAAGGTTTGAAATTTCTATTTTGGCCATCCAATTTTAGTCATGTTACAAGCGAACCCATTTTTGGATGAACGTTAGATTTAACCGTTAAGTTATGTCAAGTGTCTATTTTACCCTTCTAAATACAATTTTTTGCCTATTAGAAATCTAAAGGGGTCTAATTGAAAAAAAAAAAAAGAGGAGGAAATTGAACATACAATGATTTAGGTAATTCAACAATGTTCATCTTCATCTGGTCCACAATGTTCATCAATATGAAAGAATACGACTAAAAGATCATCTAGATATAAACCTTTATTCACCCATTTCTCTCTCTCTCTCTCCCCCCTCACAGTCTTTGAGCAATGCCAGCTTCCACAGGTAAATTTCCCCCCATCTTTCTCTTTCTACAACTCATTCCCCTAACTTTCTCTCTCTATATCTATAATTATATATACATGTGTTTGGACACACAATGATTTTTTGGAAATTGAACATTAATTTCAATTGCAGTTTCAAATTGACAGAGGCTAGGAACAGGTGGAAAAGGCAAAAGAGAGAGAGCTCCAAATCACTACCTTCCGTAGAGGTAAACCTCAACCCCACGACGAAGATGACACCACTGAGGACGAAGATGATGACGACTTGACCTCGATCACCACCACCAACCTAAATTCGATAAAGACCCATATCTGGAAATTTGAAGCTCTAGCGACGACGGTAGTGACTGAGAGCGATTAGGGGGAGAGAGATAGTAGAAATCTGGGTTTTTTTATTAGGGGGTATGCCTTCTTCACTTCCTTCTGCCTTTCCCTTTGCTCAAACGTTGTTTCTTTCAAGCTCACCTTCCTAAGATCGGTGAGTCCTAGGCTGCTTCCACTTTGGTGCCATCGACATCCATAGTTCTGCTTTTCTCTCTCTTTGGATCTGTGAGAATCGAAGAGAGGAGATCGTTGTGGATCTGGGGTTGTTGGGTTTTCTTCCAAGATCAATATTGTTGACCCAGAACTGTAATCCCAAAGTTCTATTATTTATAATTGGACCCATTTTTATAGGGGCAAAAAAAGGATTTCACTAAAAGTTAACGTCCTGGGGTAACGGCCCTTAGAAAATGGGCTCGCTTGCAACAGCACTAAAGTTGGATGGCCAAAATAGAAATTTCAAACTTTCAGTGGCCGAATTGAAAAAAGTGGTAAAGTTGGGTGGCCCATTTGTGTGTTTTGTCAAATAAGAACAAAACCTATTGTTGACTTAAAAGAAATGTAATCCAGGCTAAATCAACAATCTAAGTTAATAGTCACTTGATGAAACAATAAAATAACCAAATAAATGGCTAGTCATTTTGAGATGTAAATCTTATTGGTGGGTCAAAAGTCAAACCATTTAACCACTAGTTAAATACTAATTAATCATTATTAATTAGACACGTTTAAAATAAAAATATATTTTAACAATATAAAAAAACACATAACGTACGATACTCTTCGGGTCAACCTAGTCGAAAATAAATATTTTATATTCCAATGTTATAAATCATAACTAATGTAACCAAAGTTCAAATATAAACTTTAAACAAGTCACATGGCGGGTGTCAAACTGTCAAAAATAATTTTTCTTCCTTCCCAAATAACGAGTATAAGGTAAGTAGGGTTTGTATCCATAGGGAACGATGTACTTATGTCCTTACGAATTTTGTGATGTAACCAAAACAACGATTTGTGGTTTTAAACTAACTAACGACTAACTACAAATTGAATAGAAACTGAAATTTATAGACTTAAAGTAAGCAGATAGCAAATAGATTTAATTCGAGTATGAGCAAGTTCCAGTTAATGAGTGCAACATAATTCCCCAAAGTCTTCTACTGATCATCGATTCAATAATGATCTTAATGAATAAACAAGTAAACCGGTTATAAGAGTTTGACAAACGCCTAACTCCCAATTTCTCCTTACGGTGTCGATAATTATGAGAAGCTCTATAATTATTCTCTAATCAAAAGACAACTCCCGAGACGCTCGTAGGATTTAGTGTTTTTAAAGCATTAAACAAGAAAAACTTGATTCTAACCAGTGCATATTGAAGCAACATCCTTTAAATTAGATTATTCAACCCCACAACGCTACCTGAGTATGCTTATGATGCCTAAACGATGCGCTATTCCCTACTTCGTTATCCCCGAGGACAATTACGGATCAATTGGTTTAACTAGCAATAGACTCTTAGATTAATTAAGGTTCGTGCCCTTAAACAGTAATTAAACCTAACAATCTTGAATCGCAAATTCTTGCAACTAAAAAGATCAGAGAATGAACAAATACTTGTCATTAATAAAAACAAAAACTAGAATCTCCAAGTAGCAATTTCCTAGGGAATTAATCTACACACATTAACTGGAAAGAGAGAACTTAGCTACTAGACATAATTTAATGAAAAAATACTTACAAATGAAATTAAGAAAACCTATCACCAAGTGTTCGAACAAAAGGAGAAGAAAAAATGCTTCCAATCGATGTACTGTTATGCGCGTCTGTGAGTCTCCCCGTCCAGTTTGGCGCCATCCTCTATTTACTTTTAGCTGCTCCAGCTATTTCCCTCGAAAGTAGAGGACACGACCTCGGCTCCTCATCCATTAACAAGAGCAGTTACTGACTTTTCAATTTCCCTAATGCCCCTCTTGATTAATTTTCCCTAATATTTACATAGAAAGAATTAAATTAAAAGAAAGTGTTTTAATCCATAAGGGTTTAACATATCTCTGAAATTTGAAATTGATTCAAAGTCCACAATGTCCTCTAGCACAAACTTCAGCTTCTAACTCAAAAGCATAGCACGTGACCTTTTTAAATTCTCAGCTACAGTTTTTCCTCAATTAGCAAATGCCCATTCGGTACTGGACTATCCTTTTCCTTTAACATGCTTTTTATCTTTTTCACTTTCAATTTTCCACAATACCTGCAAACATCAGACAAACGAGAATACCCATAAAAGTGCAACATTTATAACCAATAAAAGCGCAAAATCAACTTTAAATGTCACACATATTTGATCTCATCATCACACATCAA
Organism: Codonopsis lanceolata; assembly: GCA_013146195.2. NCBI lineage: Eukaryota > Viridiplantae > Streptophyta > Magnoliopsida > Asterales > Campanulaceae > Codonopsis > Codonopsis lanceolata. The sequence goes on from CM028379.1 coordinate 157,284,515, forward strand.
GCCCAACATATATTGAGACCAAATAGACTCTCATAAGACAATTACTCAAGTCCACAACACAAAACATATAAATAACACAATTGGACTCTAAAGGTGCTATCATAACAGTCCAACTCACGATATGACCAAGTTCTCACTAGAACTCAAAATCCAAGTCAAAACACTATTTGACTAACATGTTAATCGAAAGAAAAGAAGCACGTACATGCTACTGCCTGCCTTTATTTCCTGTTTGAATTTTCCTCTTTGTTTTTGTTGCTTGATTTCTTGATTTAGTCCAGATGAAGCAAAGAATGTTGAGATCCAGGTACGCTATTTGTTACATGTTGCAATTATAAAGTAATAGAAAGTGGTTTTACTTTGCATGATATATTCAGAACTTGTTTTTTTGCTGATAATCAAGGAATATTCACATTTGTCTTGCAATGTCTAACAAAATTTCGTATTTATAAAATTTTGCTGGGTGTCGTCACTATCTTCTTTACAATAAAGGTTTAAATCTCAATTTGGTCACCCTAATTTCGGCCAAAAGTCACTAAGCTCACTCTACTTTTTTTTCCTCAATTTAATCACTCTACTTGGACATAAATATCAGGTTCATCACTTCGTCCAATTATTTTGTTGGAAACCTTAAAAAATTTCTGAAAATCCAAAAATACCCTTACTAGCTTTTTTAACCTTACGGAATTCTTGGAACAAGAAATGGGTAAAAGAAATGGGATTGGTTGAGCCTTTGGATCTTATATTACTCAGCCCTTCTGATCTGCTTGGACTTGGAAAGGAATCATCGAAAAGTTCAATAAAAAAGCTTCAAAATGCTCGTTTATCTTGGACAAAAGCCCAAGGTGATCATAGTCTTTCTCAAGATCCATTTCTTCGGACATAAGACTTTCCCTTTCTATTTTTTAATAGGGTTCCAAATCTTATTCCAATGCGGGAGTGGTCAAAGTAGAAATCACGGATAGAAGGTCACTGTCATTGGGAAGCCAGGATAGGCGAACCACATCTAAGAAAGTTCGGTGGGAGAAAGAAAGGCTTTCAAATCTAAGCCTTTTGGTAGGGATTATAGGTGTGCGGGATTCGCAATTAAAGAGTAAAGGGCAAGGGTCCGGGTGCCAGGGAGATAGACAATAGTAAGAGAAAGGCCCCTCCTATCTAGTACAAAAGGCTCTCGAGAAAGAAGTCTCGCCAAGTGTTAAGGCCCTAGCAAGCCTAAAAAGAAGGGAATTGGGCAAGCTTTCGCATTACTTATATGCCAAGAGTTTTTTATGGTGCGAAGAGTGCTAATTTCACTTACTTAAGTCGAAAGGTATCAATTGATGCAAGCCGCTTTGAGATGAGAAAATGCCATATGGGAGGTGAGCAGGCAGAGTAAGTCATTCGATCAATCAGTTCATTTCTTCAGGAAAGAGGGATTCCCTCTTTGAAAGCGGATTCTATAGATGAGAAAGAGGAGCAGATTAACCCAGCAGCGCTTAGACGGACAGCGCTTACGAGACTATGAGGATTACCTGAGGAAGAGAGATTGGATGGCAAGCGATGATGGAGAGCGCGGCTGGAGAAGACTCGCCGGAGAAGGAGGCGAACTGAGGAAGAGAGATTGGGTCCGGCTCTGGACTGCTTGGGGATGATTCGCCGGAGAAGATGAAGGTTGCTGGGGTTTGTATTTGGGGCTTGTTGTTGTCACAGTGAGAGAGGTGAGAGAGATGATAAAATCAATGATACCCTTTTTAGTTTTTATTAGTAAGGTTTATTTTTAATTTTTTAGTTTGAACCCTCAACTTTTAACATTGGGAGTAAAACCCTTCAACTTAATAAGGGTATTTTGGTCTTTTCAATGATTTCCATCCAACATAACAGACAAAAATGACTCAAGTGACTTTATTGAATGACGAAGCCAAGTAAAGTGATTAAATTGAGGAAAAAAAAGTAGAGTGAGCTTAATGACTTTTGGCCGAAAATAGGGTGACCAAATTGAGATTTAAACCTACTATAAAAGTGTAAGTTGTCTCTTAAAAATTAATATATGGACAAAATTAACTTTTTATCTAAAAAATCATCCACCATTTATTTAAGGATAAATAAGTAAATTTATATTCTTTACTATAAAAATGTGAGTTGCCTCTTAGATATTAATGTATGGACAAAATTAACCTTTCATCTAATAAACTATCCACCATTTATTTAAGGACAAACAAGTAAATTTATCATGAGAAAAAAATAATATTTGTACAAAAAGAATGTTTAATAAATCACTCCCCATTGAATAAGGTCAAATAAATAATTTATTATTTGCTAATCAATTCCATGAATAATAAGAAAAAAAATTATCATAATAAATGATAATGTCAAATTAGTAAATTTTCTCTATCTATCTATCTACCTATTTCCACTATAAAATTGTGAGTTGTCTTTTTGAAATTAATGTATGGACAAAATTAACCTTTCATCTAATAAATCATCCACAATTTATTTAACAACAAACAAATAAATTTATCATAATAAATGATAATGTTAGTAAAAAAAAATAACCCTAAATTTAATAAATTACCCACCATTGAATAATGTCAAATAAGTAAATTTGTTATAAGCTAATCAATTACATGAATAATAACAAAAAGGGCCCTAAATTTAATAAATCACTCACCATTGAATAAGGTCAAATAGGTAAATGTTATCTCTATCTATCTATCTTCTTTACTATAAAAGTGTGAGTTGTTTCTTAGAAATTAATATATATTCTTTACTATAAAAGTGTGAGTTGTCTCTTAGAAATTAATGTATGGACAAAATTAACCTTTCATCTAATAAATCATCCACCGTTTATTTAAGGACAAACAAATAAATTTATCTTATTTACTATAAAAATGTGAGTTGTCACTTAGAAATTAATGTATGCAAAAAATTAACCTTTTATGTAATAAACCATCCACCATTTATTTAAGCGCAAACAAGTAAATTTATCATGATAAAAAAATAATATTTGTACAAAAAGAATGATTAATAAATCACTCCCCATTGAATAAGGTCAAATAAATAATTTATTATTTGCTAATCAATTCCATAAATAATAACAAAAAAAAAATTCATAATAAATGATAATATCAAATTAGTAAATTCTATCTCTATCTATCTATCTATCTATCTATCTATCTATTTCAGCTATAAAATTGTGAGTTCACTCTTAGAAATTAATGTATGGACAAAATTAACATTTCATCTAATAAATCATCAACAATTTATTTAAGGACAAACAAGTAAATTTATCATAATAAATGATAATGTTTGTAAAAAATAACTCTAAATTTAATAAATCACTCACCATTGAATTAGGTCAAATAGGTAAATGTTATCTCTATCTCTCTATCTTATTTACTATAAAAGTGTGAGTTGTCTTTTAGAAATTAATGTATCTTCTTTACTATAAAAGTGTGAGTTGTCTCTTAGAAATTAATGTATGGACAAAATTAACATTTTATCTAATAAATCATCCACCATTTATTTAAGGACAAACAAGTAAATTTATCTTTTTTACTATAAAAATGTGAGTTGTCTCTTAGAAATTAATGTATGGACAAAATTAACATTTCATCTAATAAACCATCCACCATTGGACAAACAAGTAAATATATCATGATAAAAATAATATTTGTACAAAAATAATGTTTAATAAATCACTCCCCATTGAATAAGGTCAAATAAATAATTTATTATTTGCTAATCAATTATAGGAATAATTACCAAAATTACCATAGATTTAATAAATCACTCACCATTGAATAATGTCAAAAAATAAATAAGTTAGATTCAACATTAATTCCAAATCAAATCTCCAAGATGCCCCAAGTGTCTATCTTTTACCATATATATATAAATTCTACCAAATTTAGGTTTTCCCTCTATTTTTTCCACCAACCAATTTTGAATTATTATAGTGTACATCTGTTTTAAACCTTTAAAGTGCTTCTCATCTTTTCAATGTGGGAAAAAATTATCACTAATTATGCATCTCTTTTTAACCTTTAAAGAGGGGTTAGTTTGCTTTTTGGTGACATATTCTTCTTCTAATATTGGATTGCAATTGTTTGAAATTTTCATATGACCCACTTGTCTCTATGATGTTACAAACAACACATATTTTTTTGACTTTATGGACTTCAACTAACAGATTAATTAGGGTTAAGGACTATCGGTATCCAAAATTTACATTTTTTGGTGTGTGGCGTGCATTTGCGTTGTGCAGTCCCTAATGGACTTTCTTAAAGTTCAGGGACTAATGGTCTAATTTTCCCTTAAACTAATGGTCTAATTTTCCCTTAAATAAAATTTTATTTTTATTTTTGGGATATTTTCTTAACTTTAAAGTTAATTATGAGAATTTTTTTAATTATTTTTCTTATTATTGAAACAATTATTCATTAATTTTTATTACAAACATATCTTAAATATCAAATGGTTAATTAAATGATAGAATTATGACTAAATTCAACTTTGCACCCAAGGAAAATGACCAAAATAATCCCCATGTCACATACAATGTGTCATTTTCTATTAATATTATTAACTCTCATGGACGTGAGGATGCAAAGTGTGGGATGGATAGCAAAATTGTGTATGAAAGTGAGACACATAATTTACATGTTAGGGTGCAACATCAGATTTAAGTAAATACTTTTGGAGCGAATCGTATTTTGGCCCCATAAAAATTAGGCAAAAAAGGCAAATATCTCATCAAAGTTTTTATCAAATCTTACTTTGGCTTTTTTATGATTAATTTAATTCATTGGAGAAACATACACACACATATATGTATGTATGTATATATTTACATATATATATATATATATATAAATATTTATTATTTCTGGTGAAAATTTTATATTAAAATTTCATAAAGGATAATTTTCAGAAATATATATAGTTTTTTCGTATATAAAAATAATAATTAAAAGTAAACAAAAAAATGAAGCCAAAATATTTCGCAAAAATCATTAAGAACACGTGTACCTAACTAGTTTCTTAAAAAAAGAGAACGAAAAAGAAAAAAGCATTCACTTGTAAATTAATGTTCAAAAGCAAATGATAAAGTATCTGTTTTGGCGCCACTTCTGTAATTTGACAAGTAAAAGCATGTACGGTATTAGTTATAATGTCTGGGGACATTCATTCTCATCATAGCATCAATTTTCTGGTTGAACCTGTACTTCAGCACTGATTCGGAAGTATACGTAAAAGTTTATCTTTCAACGAGTTAATTCTGATACGTGTTAGTTCATAATGACCATTTTTCCTTATTTAGGAGTGTCTGAGTAAGTGATGCCATGAGGGCAATACTGTGTCCTTAAAATCCTGAATCTTGACAATTTAATCCTTCTTCTTTAGTTTAAAGATATTGATACGTTACTTGCTTTTGCCTTGCGCAATGAAATTTATTCAAATTTCTGGCCAATGATTCCCGGCCCATTGGTTCCCTTGTCAGCCCCATTCATGTCCAAAATCATTTTCTGTATAATTGCAATAAGATATCGGAATCTCCCACCACACCTTCACTTCTGTTTTTAATAAATCCTCTTATCACATCTTTGCTTGCATGCTATAGATGTCATGTATTAAATTATTCTAATATAGCTATTCATATACAATAGGTTCATAGACTCTCATGCTTGAACTTGGCCATCTTGGAAAGCTCATCAACTGCTTCAACCAAATGATCAAGCCGGGCCACAAATTCAATAAGTAACGAAGTGAAAGTAGCAAGTGATAGTGCTGCTGTGCTCTCGAATGCCCGCATCCTTGGAATGATGTTTGCACTAAACCCGCCCTCCTCAAAAGCATCTACCTCTCTGGATGGCCAAGAATGAAGCCTTCTTGATTGTTTTCTCATCATCTCATGGTAGGACTCTGCCATTGGTGGGGCCGGAGTTTCACAAGGTTCCCTTGGTGTTTGAGGATTAGGGTTTTGTTCAGTGTTGTCTTTGTCAAGCTCAGCCAGTTGGTTTGAGAGGTTGGAATTTGTGTTTGATAAGGTGTGAGAAAGTTTGGTAACTGGCTTGCACAGGTTATCTAGTGGGTCATAATTGTTTGCAAGGAGATAGGAATGCATGTCTATGGCTCGTTGGAGTCTTTCTGTTGAGCTGTGAACTCCTTCTAGCATAGACGATTTGAAGGTTTGCCGCATGTTGCTTATGTCTTTGCCCAAAATTCTAACTAGCTCTGCGGCCTGACTTGATGCTTCTTGGATCTCTGTTTGAAATGTACATCTTAAATTGTAGGGGGCCTGGAGAACATTCAAGGAATTGTTTATGTCAACTGCAATGTTTAGCAAATCGGAAGAATATAACAATAGTATCTTAGTTAAACAAGCAAATGGTGCATTTCCAAGATCATGCTGATTTTGACTCAAACAGTGAAAGATGGCTATGTCGCGAGTACCCAAAAGCAACAAAGAAAGGACTGACATTCTACATGGATTTCGTTTGGTGTCTTCCACGTTGAAGGAAATTATAACAGGGAATGATAGAGTTGAGAGAATCATGTCTTCGTGCAGATTTTGTGCAGAGTTCAGGTATGTTGGTAGATTACCATGTTGTTGTTTTATAGACTGTTACATTTCAAAATTGAAAGACAAGAAGCACCTGGATGCTACTGCCTGCCCTTATTTCCTATTGGAATTCCCCCCCCCCCCTGTTTTTGCTGCTTGATTTATTGATTTAGTCCAGATGAAGCAAGGAATGTTGAGATCCATGTACGCTATTTGTTACATGTTGCAATTATAAAGTAATAGAAAGTGGTTTTAGTTTGCATGATATTTTCAGAACTTGTTTTTTTGCTGATAATCAAGGAATATTCGCATTTGTCTTTCAATGTCTTAAAAACATGAGTACAAGCAGATGGCCCAAGTTTTTTTTTTGTCGAAAGGAGGAAATTCTATCATTGTTCTTGTTTTTACTGTTTATTTTATTAGTTGTTACTATAAAAATTTATGTGGAGTCGAATAACTGAGATAATAGGAATCTCTGAATGCCTTTTGTTGTAAGTAATAATCGTAATTAATTCGATTCGTATACCTTTCGCTAACCAAGTAGAAAATTTAAGAATTTACTGATCAACGTATTGTTGGAAGATTCCCAACTTGCCAACAATAATTGTATTTGAGTTGGGATTTGGGAAGGGGATAAATTCTATTTAGAGAACAATGGAATATCCCATTTTATGTTTAAAGTAGTGAAATACCAAGTTAAATTTGTGAGAGAAGGCACTGACCTGAATTTCTGAGTGAAGAACCCCATGAAGTGCCATGACCTCGTATGCACAATATCTTAAGACTGCGCCAACTTTGACATATTCTGACCAAGGATAGAAGAAGTGTTGGAACCTTCCATGTGGTGGCTCCCACTTAGCTGAGACAGCCTTAAAATCCCAAGATCAGATTACAAATTATTAGTTTAATCACCCCAAAATAATTAAGTCAAAGATATCAAAGATTGAAAATGAATAATTATTACCAATGATTCAAGTTTAGCAGAGGAGTTCAATGAGGACTTGCATTTCCTGTATGCAGGCTCATCTGGGAACTCATCCATTACCGTCTTCGAGAACTCGGGATGGACTGAACCATCGTCAGTTAAGTACTTTCGAACACATTCTGAAATGACAACTTCACATATTTTGTAAGGTAGAACAGGAAAGAGAATTCTTCTTTTCTTCTAGTTTCGTTTCGGTAAAAGGTTTAGAATTAGGTTTACCTTCAAGCGAGTCCGCCACCGAGTTGAAGTTTTTCACCAGTTCCTTGTGTAATTGCTCCCCAGCCCATATTGGACATATTAGAACATTGACTGAAACTGCTACGATCGCACCAATAGCAATCGAGTATAGCCGATCCATAGAAGTTCTGATTGGGTTTCCCATTCGATAACTTGAAACTATGATTAAACAATATGTAAAGAGAACAACTCGAAAACCGTACTCATATGGTGCCAGGGATGGCCATAACTTCATGAACGAGGTAACTGTCCCTGTAAAATGAAAAATAACTAAAGTTAGCATTTTACTTCATTTTCCTCTCTCTCTCTCTCTCTCTCTCTCTCTATATATATATATATATATATGACTTAAATAGCAATTTGGTCACTTTACTTTCTAATTTTTTTCGTTAAACTCAATGTACTTATGTATGTATATATGGAAGATTAAAGTTGACTTACCTATCAGGAAGATGCTGATACCTATTATTATAGGTTCGGCAACTCGGCCACTGCTTAGGGCTAACTCAGCAATTCCAATGGCCAAGATTCCTGCAAGCAAGCTTCCAAGTGCTCTGTTGAATCCTCTGTTGAATGTTGCACCTTAGGGAATTTAATTTATCGCCGCGATTGATGCCCAGGAAAATAAATGTAGTTAGTACTTTGTATGGCCAGGGCAGACATGCATACCATACATGTTCATCTATCTATTATACTGTGCAATAGGAGAAGATTACACATAATTCTCATGTTTTCCGTTATACTTGTTCCAGAAGAAATAGTGCACATTTGGAAGTCAAACTCTTTAGGGATAAAATTCATTTTCCATAAATACGCTTGGGGTCAAAGACTAAAGCTGTTTTCGTACTTATAATCTATTGTAACAAGGATAAATTTCTACCCGTGCTATCTGGGAGTGGACATCTCTGCAAAGAGCACAACCCACATCTCCTGGGAAGTGAGATGGATCATAAGAGGAAGCTTAGTTTTTCAACGGGGCTCTTTAAGTGGAAGTTCAACATCGAAAGTATGACTATGCGAGTATATTTGATATGCTTGTGTGGGCTCATAATTGTCTATGTATCAATGAGAGGTAGATATGCGTTATTGATTAAACCTAATGGGTGAGATATTAGTCTATAGATATTTGTTTATATATCCTTCGTAGAAAGCATTAAGTACATACCAACGGTATATTCAAACATGATCGCAACAGTGAGGATGGACCATATGATGCTGCTGCCAAAAACTTCATAAGGTGCCCGGAAGAGTATGAGCAGAGACACAAGGAGAACAGCGAGCCCAACTTTTAGTGAGAATTTTACTCGATTGGTGTCTTCTTTGCAAAATTCCCATACATTTGACACCCAAACTTTGCAGGACAAGTCAACCTTCCCAGATTTCTTTGCAGTTTCCGGCATTTCAGCTTTGGTAATTAATGAAGGAATGTTGATTTCGAAACTCCTCTTTCTGTCGTTCATTCTCCAATGAGGCAATATAAGCTCTTTGAACTCTGGCTCTGACTTTTCCTTGTCCATTGGTGTTTAAGTAGTATTGAGAGGGAGTTAGATGAGAACTCTTTGATTGGATGTATGGAATAAGCACTTCCAACGTAAGTGCTTCTGCGCACAATCGATGTAAGTAAATGCAAGGGTTCTCAAGAAGGTAGGATTGAGTTTTGAGATGGAATGGAGGGGAGAATGTGAAAGTGATTTAAAGGAGGTGGATGGCTCGGTTGATGATGCAACTGGGAGGAGAAAGTATGTCTGGTCAGGATATGATACATTGAGAAAAAGAATAATACTGCAATAATAGTAGAAAAGATGGAGATTAAACTTGGAAAAAAAGATGCTTAATCTCAATAATACTGTATGGATAGAGAATTAGAATCTAATGTTTTTGCATGATAATGTGGTCTCCAACCTCTATATTTGCTCCTCCAAAATATCTTTAGCCCGTCAACTTAGATGGCGCAGGCTAGCCGTGGTGGTGGTAGTAGTGTAGTACTAGTAAGACAATTTTAATGGTGAAAATGATCATGCTAAAAGCAGAAGATAGGTTCATGAAGCAGTCAAAGCTGATACATAGGCTCCATGATTCGAGTAAAGCTCAAGTTAGATTAAAAATAAAAGAGACAAGCTTAAACACGAAAAGCTCAGCTCAACTCGTTATCATTTCTTGCTAAAAACAAGTAAATGTGTTGTTAATTATGTTGCTACAAACTTAAGTATATCAATATGTGTGTATGTTGTGTACATACCTACTGGTGTATTTATGCTATTATATTATGATTACGATTGTCCAAGTGTGTGCAAGTATTTATATATGTTCTTTTTTTCTGAACCGCCAAATTAAAGGTTTTATTATTGGCCTAAGGGGTTGAAAGGCGTGTGTGATTATCTGATTATGATTTACTCTAAATACTAATGGTTCAATGAAGGCTCCACAAAGAAAACCAGGATATTCGGCCCGAGTCAGTAGATGAATTCGCTTGTAAATACAGGATTTATTTACATTATTATGTGGTGTGCAAGTGATGTTGGGTTGGTGTGGGAGTAGTGTGTGGCTGGGAGGGGCGGCCAGCCGGGCACTGCGCTCCCGCGTTGTCACATTGCATAAGATACAAGTCAGTTAAGTATAAATGTATAATTCAGTCTATGAGCAATGCTGAAGCTGAAAAATCACCCCATATTCACATGCATGGAGGAATATATTCACTCCATATTCATCTGCCCTTGCTACAGTGATCTAAGCAAAGCATATTACGTTTTTCTTTCCTCCGTAATATAATTCCCCAAGGTATCTTATTCATTCATGATTCTACTGTTTCTTATGAGTTAATGGTGTAATAACCACTTGATAAACTGCTACAGGGAGCTGAAGAATAAAACTTTGAACGTGGTCGTGGATTGGAGTGAAGTATTTTTTAGAGTGAGCCATTAGCTGAAACGAGGATGCCGGATGCAAAGAAAATCGGTATTGATATATACCTTGAAATCGTAGGTGGATATGCAATTTTAGTTAGATAATTAACTTAAATGGTAAATGACTTTGCAGTATAGGGATCGCGAGGGAGAAAATGAAAAAATGATAGAATATATTCGAAAAGGGTTGGCTATAGAGTATAGAGGATGGGTAGTTTAAGCAATTTTAATTTGATAAAATTATATATTAAAAAAAATGGTTAATGACTATGCAATATAGGGAGGAAAATAAAGGAATGTGGAATATATTCGGTATATATGAAGGATGTATGTATCAAGGGCTGATACTAATGGATGGGTAAGTTAGTATGCAGATGTGCAATGAACAATGAAAGAAGCTTTTGACTGCATGGAAGGTGTAGAGCGAAAGTTCAGATCTTGTGTTTAATGGAAATTTCGAGCATTTCATTTCTTTGATGCTACTATGTGTGTGTCAGTGTGTGTATTTTGTGTGGACTGTACAACATATGCAGACAGCACATATTCTATGTTGACCTCACCACGCATGCCTAGTCTAATTTGTGCTGTTTAATTGAGTGTCTCTTTAAATATATATATACAATATATAAAATCCAAAATGAGTTTTCTTTTTTGTGAGTAGTTATTAAATTTATCTCAATAAACATGTAATGTCCCAAACCCGAAAGCCAGATCAGTTACGCATGGTACATACCCTGACTCATTTAGCACCCAACATCTTGAATCACCTAAACCTATCAGAGTACACCAAAAAGTTCATATTGGTACCTAGTGGTAGTTGATGAACTACTTCATAAATCACATTCAAGTCTCACATTTTATAACTCTTCATCGATGTTAGACATTATAAAAATAGAGTCGTCGTTTAAGCATGAAATTTTCACAATTTTTTCAACATTTATCATTTTTTGAAATAAAAAACTTGAAACTTTCGTCGCTTCAAACAAAGAGTTCACTATTCAATTTTGTGATATTTCTCTTAAAGGGTCAAATATAATAGTAGTTATATATTCATTACTAATTAGACTTTTCAAACATGAACTTTTGGGGTGGAACAAAACGAGTAAGGGCTCGTTTGTTGTGGCTGATGACTTATGACTTATACCGATAAATTAAGTGGTGGTGAATGACTTTTATGATTGCATGATAGATCGTTTGTTACAAATTGAAAAGTCGCTATGAGTCGTTATAATTATTTGTTAAAAAAAAAACTTGAAAATTAGTATTCATATTTTTATGTATATTTCATAAAAGGATGAAATGATGACAATCAAATATTTATTAATGAATAGTTGTCTTCATGTTTAAAAAAAACCAAAAAAGCTTAAAATTTTGGCTTTTTGGCTTTTGGCTTTTCAATGCATAAAGGGTGTTGTACCTTATTTATTGGCTTTTGGCTTATAAGCTGAAACAAACACTTTAAATATGACTTTTCAAAAGCCAAAAATCAAAAATAACTCCAAATAAACTGCAACAAACGAGCACTAAATGTATGTGAGAACAGCAATGCAATTTTAAAAGGTTTAATTTGTCGAAATACTCTCTTTTTCTGTTGGGACCGAGGGACAATTGGTGAAGATATTGGAAAGGGTTTTGATTGTTTTCTATCAAATTAATCAATCATCAATGAATGTGTATTGGAGATTTCTGCTAACTATTTGCCACACAATCACATCAAATCAAATACTTATATGCTTAAAAGTATATAAAAATATATATTAAAAAATTGAGAAAAGCGTTTGTAAGGGACAGTTAATCTGATAGAGAAATATGTGTCCTCCACTCCACTGGACTATTTGTTTAGAATTTAGAATTGGATGCTAATAGAAATTCAAGGAAAATAGTAAGGAAAATGTGCTTTGGATTGGATCCGAATTCGGATGGACCACTATTTGTTGGCTGAGGAGATTTGTGAATATGCGAATGGACAACTCGCTCATGTATTTCACAACTTGAGCCCAACCCCAATAAAGGCTTCATCCATCACTAGTCACTAGTCACTGCTATAGGTGGCAACAAGCAGGTATGAATTTAAATGGGTGGGTGAGTAAGTGTTTATTTAATATCATAGGTATATATGGGCGGGCAATAAATAGGCATGGACGCTCATCTACTCATTAACACAAAATTATAAAATAAAATCAATAATTAAAAAAACTTCATTCTTTAACCAAAAATACGCAAAAAGAAAAAAAACAAAAACATTAAGTTCACCAAAAAAAAAAGGAAAAATAAATATGTATGTTTGCTCATCTCTTGTGTCAATTATGTATTTTTGTTGTTGTAACCCTCAATTCAATCTTCTATTTTGTGGTTAGATTTTTAATTTCGCTGAAGCTCAATAAACAAACACACGAGTGTAAACCTACCAAAAATTGAACAAGCTAACTAAGCCACATGTAAAAATCTATATGAGAAGGTTCGAGCAAATAAGAATGTCGCACGTTGCACTGCTCATAAAACCGCTATAAATTCATTTATAGTGTAACAGGGACATGTATTTACAGAATCATAGAAATAGAGTAATCTGGGAGTGATGTTGTGTTTCATTTAAGGGTAAAGAGTCATAGAATGACATTTCATGCTTTGCTTTGCAATTTGAGGGTGGGGGTGGCGGTTGAAAGGGTGGGTGTACAATATATATATATATATATATTAATTATGTTAAACGTTATTATTAATCTTAAGTATTTTATAATTATGTATGTAATTGATAAAACAAAATTAGAAGAGGAAGAGAATGAGTTTTAGTATGGGTGCCCAAGTGGGCATACCCATTTGTGCCCACTTAAAATTTTGGGTGTGCCCATACCCATTATTTATTAAGCGGTCTGGGTGAAAAAATGGGCGCGTGCAAAAATTGTCACCTCTAGACTCACTACCCTAACTTCTTAGTTGCTCCAAGAATTCACAATCTTTCACAACCAACCATTATACGTTTACCACTAATTCTACAATTATTATTACAACTAAACTTTACTAAAGAGTAAAGTTATCTTTTACTACAACCGACAGAAATTAGAAAATATTCTTCTCCTTCCACTCAAAGAGTCCATATTTAAAAGATCTAATAATTAAGGGTTATATAAGACTATCTCATAATTACAATAACTAGTACTCCCTCCGTCCCTTAATAATCGTCCTGCTTGACCTGACGCACAGTTTAAGAAAAAACAATTGACTTAATTATTTATATTGGTTTAATGTGTTTTTTTTTTCACCTAAGGGGGGCATGGACAGTTTAAGAAAAAACAATTGACTTGATTATTTATATTGGTTTAATGTGTTTTTTTTCCCTAAGGGGGGCATGGGAAGAGATCGAACCTGAGACCTCACACTTTGTAAAAACCTCATGTCTACCACTAGGCCACCCCCTTAGGGGCTATTGGTTTAATGTGTAGTTTCCTTTAAAGCCCATGTGTATGTGGCCCATAATTAAAGTAGAGTGAAAAAGTAAGGGTAAAGTGGTAAAAGAGATGTTCTATAAAGGTAAGTTTCAAACTGGACAATTATTTTGGGACGGACGAAAAAGAAAAGGAGGACGATAATTTAGGGACAGAGGGAGTATAATACCCGTGCGATGCACATGGAAAATTAAATTTGAAAAGAAATGAAAAAAATATTAATTTCAATGCTAATAAATTACACAAATTACTGAATTTCATACAAAACATGAGTTTCAGAGAAATAAAGAAGTCAATAAATACAAAAAATATTAAGTAAATTAAAACTACTGATGAACAATTATTTAAATAAGAATACTTATCATATATTTTGGAAGACTTATTTAAATACAACATTCGTCGTAGAAGAACTATTTGGTTTATCATTTTCAGATAACAAAATTCGAAGCCCTTTCGGATTAGTAACTCTAGATAAAGCGACGTACAACTGTCCATGACTGAAAACAAGTTTTTTCAAAAGTAGGTCAACATTGGACAAAGATTGACCCTGACTTTTATTAATTGACATCGCATAAGACACCATCAACAGAAATTGTCTTCTTTGAAATTTGAAAGGTAATCTAGGATCAGAAGGCGTCAATGACATTCATGGAATAAGAACAGTTCCGCCAGAGTTACCATTTGAAAGATGTTTGGCTTCTAAAACATGATTTCCAAGTCTTGTAATAATGAGTCTCGTCCCATTGCATAAACCAAGGGAATGGTCTATGTTACGTAGCAGCATTACTGGAGTTCCAATATTCAAATTCAACTCATGATTTGGAGTTCCTGAACATTTAATTTCATTTAAAAATTCAGGATTATGAATATCATTCATTAAACCACCAAATTTATCTGAATGGCACGTATAATCAGAACTCAAATACAATTTTCCTGTTGAGTTGTTAATTGATACCATGTAGTCATTGATGGAATTAACAACATCGAGAGTTGACGCCAAAATAGTCCTATCTTCAAACAACGTTGCGTCACATGAATCATTTCCAAAACCAAGATACGTACTTTAAAAAATTCCAACAATTGGATCGTTGAAGTTCCTAATCAAAAGTGCGTCGGGAATCTCAATAGAAGTATATCCATCATTTGGTTCGCCGAGTTTCCCATCGCTAACGTTTGCAATCCAATCAGCAAAACATTTTAATTCTTGAAAATTCGCATTCACTCCATTATTTTGCAATCTCATATTATTTCTCAACCTCAACATAGTGCAATTCTTCCATAGATACAACGAATTAATTGTAACATGAACGATATCTTGTTTACTACCCTTTGGAATTACAGGTAATATCTGTCGAAAATCTCCCCCAAACATAATCGTTTTGCCTCCAAATAGAATATGAGCTCTTCTTGAATGGATTACTTTCATGATATCTCTCATGCTGCGATCCAATTCTTCAAAGCAATACATATGCATCATTGGAGCTTCATCCCATATAATAAGCTTTTATTTTTGAATAAGCTCTGCAAGAGGAGACCCTTGTTTTATGTTGCAAGTTGATTGTTCATTTATAGAAAACGGAATGGAAAATCTCAAATGTGCGGTTCTACGACCAGGCAATAAAAGAGATGCGATACCACTCGGTGCCACATTTAACACAATGTGTCCTTGTGATCTCAACCCAACAGATAAAATCTTCCAAATAAATGTTTTCCCAGTTCCTCCATAATCATAGACAAAAAAAATCCTTCCACGATCCAAAGTCATTGATTCGATGATCGTTTCATACACATGTCGTTGTTCATCATTCAAAGTAGACAGAAGATGTTTGTGTTCTTCACCCAAATTAAGTTCATCGATCATAACACATTTCATCTTGTAGTAATCTAGAAGACAAGAATTGGAAAAACTGATCTTCTGGAAATGACATTGATTGAAAATCATGTAAACTTCGGGCAGAACTTCTTAAAAGTTTCTCAACGTCCACAAGCACATAATTTTTCATTTGATTCTCATTTAATTGCAATCCTACAATTGAAATCAATTGATATATTACATTCAAAATCTATTTAAAAAAGTAAATTAATATTTCTTATGTACCTTGATATTTGAATAGATTTCTTTGCTTGTATAAATCGTCTTTAGATGAATAAGACCAACATGATTCCCAAACTACCTCAGGGCGGCTTATGGATCCAAATGCTAACAGCGTCGCAAAAAGAATTCTCATGGAATGAGCTGATGCCCAATGGCTCGCATTGATAATTCTGTCAATGTACTCCTTATCATCACTTAACAATCCCAAAGCATACATAGCAAGCATCTCGAAAATAAGGATATTGAACCCCATTAATTGCACATAAATCCCCATAACAGGTAGCTCCATGAACTACATTTAGAAGGCATCGCAAAAAATATAAGTCACCTGATCCTGGAGGAACAAAAAAAATCCGTTCAATTGCAAATCCTTTTTTTCGTGGCGTCCATTCGGGTAGATTAGAATTTCAAACAAATTTTGTGGAAAATTCAAAATATGTTAATTTTCTCGCTTCAGCATATTTCTTATTAGTTTCCATCCATGCCAAAAACATACTCTTGTTGATTGATTCTCTATTCATGAGAGACTCAATTTTATCTGAATCTGAAAAAAAAAGCATTTTGTTGATTCAGAAGATGAAAATTTAGTCGCTCCACCGGGGGATACTTGTATTCTATTTCAAAACCAAAAATTCTCCAAGCAGCTTCACAAGATAAAATGTATCTACAATCATAGTACAAATTTACCTCGTTGATATTCCTTTGCGAATTACCTTCATCTGAACTTTGAAAAAATGTCGCATTCACACGATCATGGCCCTTGTTTATATACTTTAACAAATATTTGATCGCTCGAGATTGATTGCACCACTCAACATTCAAATGAGCTCCATAAGTCAACAATAAGTAGCGATTGTGTGGAACAACATGTCTATTGTCCAACCAAACTTCATTCTTAAGAATTGTTCTGCCATTATCTCTTCGCCTATATACTGGATAACCATCATCATCAATGGTAGTAGTTTCAACAAATTGTTTTGGAAAATGCTTTGAGCAACGCCCATCAATCATGCAAGGAGAACTCTTTCGAACATGACCACATGGACCATGAATCATAAAATCTCTAACTACTGCATAATACAGTGGATCCTCAATTTTCATCCGGGATTTCAGCTAAGATAATACGATCAATTGCATATGGTGTTGGGGTTTTGTCTACTTTAGAAAGAACTAATAATATGTGAGCATGCGGCAACCCCCTCTTCTGAAACTCAATGCTATAAATAATTGGGAAAAAAACCACAACAAATTAAAAAATTATTTTGTTTTAATGAGTTATACTACTAATAATAGAGAGGGTAAGCTTTAAATAGTTGGTGCACCAATTAAACAAATATACATGCTCCAACAGTTCCAAAAATCTTGTTTTTACAAAGATCATCCATAAGTCCATCAAGTTTGACTTTAAAAACTCTGTAAACAATATTTGGACAATCTTCAGATTTTAATCTACGCTTTTCAACAAAGCGAACAATTTCCGACCATTTGGGATTGCATGTAAATGTAATGAATAAATCAGGGTAGCCTGCTCATTTACATATAGCCATGGCATCGTGATAATTTTGTATCATATATCTTGTTCCTCCAGTAAAACTTGAAGGCAATATAATTCTTTTTCCTTGAGTTGATGCATCATTTTCCCTATGTAACAAAGCTTCATGCAAGCCTTTGTACATTTCACAGCGCAATTGATTTTGATGCAATCGGACATAAGTCAGACGTGCACTTTCAATCATATTGTATGCATCTGTAACGCCCCAACTCGGGTCCCACTACATGGGCCCACATCTGGCCACGTCACTACAAATTCAAACTTAAATAAAGACTAATCAAACGTCATCCAACTAAAATTACAAAAGTCTCCAATTTAAATACAGTCATCCAAAATGAATTACAAAACAAAATCTATTAAATTAACCATGTCTCCAATAAATTCAAAAAAAAAAACATATAAATACGCCCTAAAATCTTGATTCCTTCACTGGTATCCTCTACCTCAAGCTTAGTCCTTAATTCCGACCTGGAAGAAGAGTGATATGAAGGGTGAGCGAACAAAGCTCAGTAAGATCATACGTCGCCCCTCCGGTTTCTAAGGAGGGGTGACTCAAAGAATAATCGTGTTGTATGAAAAACAGAGTTTAGATATTGATAACTTGCAAAATCAAAAGATAGGTATCAAACGACAAGAATATAAATTCTTTTAAAATGGAGAGTTCGAATAAAACAATATGGATCAAATAAGTTTGTCATTACTGACTGTCCCATACCAGCTAGTAATAACCGAAGATCAAAAAATATTTATTAGGATCACGTAAGGGTCTATTGACCAAGAACCAAATCCCCCGAAGGGTACGCAAATCCCCCGTAGGGTACACGAATCCCCCGTAGGGTACAGAAATCCCCCGTAGGGTACAATGTTAAGGTATATTCGGATTACCGCACTCACGGGTCAAGTGGTGCAATTAAATTTATTTAATTGTTTGTCACGTAATCCCCGTGACGGGTTGTTCATACTTAGTGATCATAATTATTTTCAAAACATAGATGGCACTAGAAATGTACCACTATCAAACAATAAATGTATTGCAAATTATTATTTCTAATACAAAGGAACATGCCGATAAGTTGACAAATACGAAATAGATTTTTCGATAATAAAAAAAATATTTCGTGTGGACAAGTTTAAACACGAAAATTGCGATAAGAAATCATAACAAAGATATTCAACAAAGGCTAATGACGGAGTCAAAACAACTACCGACACGAGGTCGGGCATGGCAAATGAAAGAACGAATAAATTCAAGAATTAGCGGAAGCCTAATATTAAAAGTATTTTTATACTTTTGCAAAGGACCTAAAAGAAACGTAATCCCTTACCTCTAAGTGCTTAGAAAAAAGTCCGCAACACGTATGATCGTCCTAACTTTCGTTGTCTAAATCTAAGTTCAAAATATATCATAATCACTAAACTAAAAATGTACCAACCAAAACCTATTACTTTAAATAACATATAATTATAGTAATACTTGATTAAATAATTTATTGCTATTACTATTATTTTATTATTATTATTATTATTATTATTATTATTATTATTATTATTATTATTATTATTATTATTATTATTATTATTATTATTATTTTAAAGAAAAACACACACTCAAACACGCACACCCACACACACACAAAATGTTCCCAGCCATGCATGGTTTCATTATTGTACATATAATATATATAATACAATAAACCTCCACTGACACACACACACAAAACACAGGCAAAACACACACACACGAAATAGTTTTTTCCATAGGTATTCAAAACTCTATTATGTATGCTACCTACAGTGCTATCTCTGCACACACACAGTTTCATTATTGTACATATAATATATATAATGCATTAAACCTCCACTGACACACACACATGAAATAGTATTTTTCCATAGGTATTAAAAAAAAATACACACATACACGAAACCACTTGCATGCTTCTCACAGTCTATTATGATTATTGAACATTTCATGATGATGTATTTGATGATTAATATTTGCTGCTGTAACATCAATCAAAGAGGGACTCTCCATATAATTCTTAGACTAGTTAGGATATACCGGCTAGTGAATAGGATTACCTTAAGAAAATTGATGCCGGCACTTTGCTGCCGCCTCTCTACCTCTCATTCGGCTTTACCGTTTTCTTTCTTGCTAATTGGTAAAGGGCTTTCTCTCCCTCTCACTCTACTTATACAAAACCCTAACCGAAAACCTAAAGTTAAATGAACCCAAAATTAAATAAGTAAGGAATTAGTATTGAAGTCATAGTCAAAAGTGGGCCAAACCCGACTCAATTTAATTGATTACTAAATAGGTCTAAAACAATTAATTAGCCCAAATTAAATATAATCTTAATTATTAAAATTTAATATTTTACACGGAAATTATCGGGTATTACAGCATCAACGACAAATTGCTGAAATAGTCTTCCTGAAAACATAACGGTAGTCAGCTCACAATCTCTCTCGTGCATTCGATATGCAAAGAATTATTGTATGCTAACTTTATTTCGTGCTCTTGAGCCATCTTTGGATTTAGAAAATGAAATATCTTATTTGTATCCATCTTCGCCGTACGGAAAAAGTAGCGGATATTGCATGGGAAGATAAGAAGCATTCAACTCATCTATACGCTTCAATTTTCCCATCTGAGTCTCAACTAAAATATCTCTTTCACCCAACATTTTATCAAAATCACCAACGAATAACGCAACAACCTCAGAAGTTGTTGGAAGATTATACCTTCTTATATCGCCACTTCGCCTACCAATCAATTTTAATTTGACATCAAATATTCCTTCTTCAAACATTTTATCATTTGTCATTCGAAAAGAATTCACCAATACATTATTCATATCTAGCATACCCTTCAAATCAGAAACAATTTTAGCATGAAGATCATGACAATTTGGATCTTCCCTGAAAAAATAAATGCAATCATCATATTGAAATAATATATTTAGATTATGCATTAAAAATATAAATTTTTGAAAATTATATGTAAACATTTACCTATGTGCAATATCTTATGTGGACTACTTCATTAAACTGCTACTTCAAAAACACTGGCTAGCTTTACAAATCTTGTATCAAGCTGCTTATGTTTCTCTTTGGTGGCTTGGATTTGGTTGCTTTCTTTATATACTAACACTTTATCAAATATGGCTGAAGAACGATTTAGAAAATGACAATACAAAGAAATGAAAATGAAAGGCAAAAGGTTTACTAAACAAATACATAATATATATACTATTTGTCTCCTTGGATTATGTAATTATTGTACCTTTTGTTGCGAATCTTCACTTTCCTCTTTGTATTTATTCATATGTCCTTAACCTAAAGAATAAGGCTATCCATGTAACCTGCAGCTTTATGGGTCGAAATGATGTGCCCTTTGTTTTTTTAAAAAATATAATCATTAACTTTATATTTTTTTGTTCCATGTTTTTGCAGTTGAACCAATTAACTTATGGATACTTTTAAGTAGTTGGTTTCCTTTTCAATACAAAGTTAATTATATTACTTGCAGCTTTGTGGTCAGTATTTTAGAATTGAGTCTAAATGTCCTTAACCTATAGAATGAGACTATCCATGTAACTTGCAGCTTTATGGGTCGAAATGATGTGCCCTTTGTTTTTTTTTTTAAATATAATCATTAACTTTATATTTTTTTGTTCCATGTTTTTTCAGCCGAACCAATTAACTTATGGATACTTTTAAGTAATTGGTTTCCTTTTCAATACAAAGTTAATTATATTACTTGCAACTTTGTGGTCAGTATTTTCGATTTCAGTCTAAATCAAATATTTTTTTTTAACATAAACAACTTTGTGATCTATTATTTATCTGCACAATGCATATTTGGAAAGTAATCTGCCTTTTGTTTAATTAATTTCTATATGTAATTAAAATATAAATACTTTATAGTAGGGTGGTTCACTTCTATCTACTTCATTGATTTGCTAATTCAGAACCACCTACCAGCATTACAAATCTATCTTCAAGCTGTTTATATTTGTCTCTTTGTTGGACTGTAGTTGGTTGATTACTCTGTTTAAAAAAACTTTACCAAATGCCAATTTCACTTAGATTTATTTGATTCTTCATACACTTACTTTCTGAATGTTGATTTCACTTAAATAGTCCAAGTAGTTTTTTTAAAAACATAAATAGGGAATTTGATTAAGGACTTTGATAAATAACATTTGCTTCATACTGCTACTGCCTTTGAACATTAGGTAAATAATACACACTTTGTTAATAGAACATAAATTAAGTCGTTAATTAGATAAGTAAGATTTTACATGGAGCTTTACCAAGCACAAACAATTGAAAGTAAGACAATGGGAAACATGGAATTTCATCCCTTACAAAAGAAGTAACAAACTACTCCAGCTAGATTCTCCATTTCATTCTTTTCAATCTCGCTTGTCAAAAAAGATACAATCTTCATCCCACTGGTAGTTGATTTCTCTTATCAATTGCTTCATCTTCAAAAGACACACAAAAGAACTTATTATATTCGTCGTTGCCTTCTTCATCAGTACTCAAACCTTTTCAATCTTGACTTCAACTTTAGCCATCTTTTGATTTTCACTCCCACAGAACTCATCCAATAGTGATCTCTTTAATGTTGAGCCTACCACATCATTAGAAATAGGAATCTTGGTTACTTTCTTGATAAGGGTTGTAGCCTCCACAGTTGCTGGATTCAACTGTATGAACTATAGAATGATAAGAATATTTTTTTTCCTAATGTCTCAAATTAAAATTTATAACATATACCTCATGCAAGTCTCTCATTTCCGCAGCATCCAGCCTTGGGAAGAAATCATAATCATCAAGTAGATGTCCAAAATAATTTTCAATCAGTTGTTCATCTGTTATGATTTTTATAACTTGATACACATCTTGATTAGCTGCAATTTGCTTTTCTCTAATCTGAATCTTGAAGATAAACTTCTTGTCAACCAAAGATTCAATTTCTGTTGGTATTATATGTTCAATACATTCAATTAATTTTGTTAGTGTTTGTGTATCTAGTTATGTATTTTATTAATATGTACTTGATCTGCTCACCTGATCCGAATATTTGTTTTTGAGCATCATTGCTGATTCTCCTATTACTTCAGTGGATTCTTTGTCTCATAGCAAGAAAGATGTGTTCCCTGTGTAATTGACCACACGCAGTTGAAGCTTGTACCTGTTTTACACCTTCTTATTAGCAATACCAAACAATTACCATTTTCAAAAAATATTAATAATCTTTTTTTCAAAAACTCGCACCTTATTTTACCAATTGCATCAAAAGAGTCACATTTGTCGCAATAAAATTTTCCAGCTGCCGTCATTTTCTTAGGACTGGGAGTACATTAAATGTACCACCAATTGCTTCCTGAATCTATAAAATCTACCATGCCATAGACCCAATAGCTCCCAACCTATTGAAAATATTATTAAGATATAAACTTTTAGATCGAAAACAAAATATGTAAAAGTTGTTAAAAAGAATTCAATTGAAATGTACAATGCATAATTACCTCATTGATCTCATATAGCTGCTCTATTGTCCTAACAAGTTCCTGTTGGAACAATAGTATCTAGGATTCAGAAAATTACCAATGCAATTTTCAATGTAGCTTCTGATCAATGAAGCTACAATGGAAGTCACAATGGTCAGAAAAACAAACACAGCGGAAGACTTAACAACAAACGCACAAATCAAGCTCAAACAGATACCAAACAACCTACAAGCCTATGCTTGTAGGCCTAGCCTCATGGCCAAAAAATTTCACTTAAAAAGATGAATTATTTTAGAAAAAAACTATGTGAAATCACTAAATAAAATACTCTCACAAGACAACAAGTCTTGGAGACCAAAAAACCCCACAGAAAACAAGTACATCAAATGTGAGAAAAAACAAATAGCTTCCTAAAAACAACAAGGAAGACAAACATGACCAGTTCTCAATGTAGCTTCCAATGTTGTAACATCCGAAGCTACAATCACAAATTCTGCACACAGCCTGGAACAGGAAGCATGTTCTGGAAACCTGAATATTCTGCTTCTGAAATTCTGCTCTCTCTCTCTCTCATGATGCACACCTCAGCTGTTGCCCTTTGTCTTCTATTTATAATGAGGAGGAAACCTACACACAAAGAAGGAATCCAACTCCAAGAAGAACAATGATTAGAATTTGGAAATAAATATATTTACCATAACTTCTAGATTTTATTACCATATGAACAATGACTCTAGAGACACGGTTTTAGTAAGAATCTTTGACTAGATTTGGATTCCAAAATAATTCCTAAACTTTAGGATCAAGAAAACACAAAATCTAATTAAAAATTTTGTTTCCAAATTTATCAAACTTGACCAAATATAACTACCAAGAAAGGGGAAACAAGAACTAAAATAGGTGATGCCTATTTTACCCTTACAATCACCCCCTTTGTTGAGCCTTTCTGGTCAAATATTATGACAAGGGTTACCACATATAAGACATAAACAAGCTCCTTCAAACATTTGCAAATGTTAGTAGAAACTCCCCCAGAATTTATCAACTAGAAGAAAGATATTAACAAGGAGAAGTAGATCAGACTACTAAACATGTAATGTCCCAAAACAGGTGAACAGATATCCACAAAACAGAGCTTATTACAGACCAAGAAAGTATAGTAATGAGCAGACAGAAAAGTTAAGATTACAAGCAGAAACCAAGGATCACACATCATTATCTTCTTGAGCATCTACTTTTTCAGATGCAGCTGTAGGAGCAGGAACAGGTTTAGGTACATGTGTAGGTGCATGTGGAACACTTGGACTGGTTTCTCCCCCTATTGGACCAGAATGTAAGCTCAGCCAAGTAGTATACTGAGTAGCAATACTTTGTAGAAGTGCAATCTGAGAGGTAAGGACAGCAATCTGAGAGTTAACCATAGCAAGTTGTTCAGAGATGAAAGCCACAGAGATGGGAGCAGAAGGTCCAGCTGAATCAGTCAGGGTTGCAGCAGCAGATGTAGCTGCATTGGTTGGCACATTTGGTAAAACTGGGGCAGGAGCAGCAGGTTGAGAAATAGAAGCAAAAGCATCTGGTGCTGGCATTATAGAGGAAGGTCCAAAGACAGAGGGATAAGGGTAGAGCAAGGGCAGGTTGAGCACTCTTTCTCCCTTCAATAGCTTGACAGAGATATGAAGGGGGTCAAGAATGAGAGTGAGTCTAATACCAGCAGTAGGAGTAAACCCTTGGGAAACCATCACTTTCTAAATGAGAGAAGGGAATATATGGGCCCTCTTTATCTCCTTCTGATTATGCCAGGGATACAATCTTCCTAAACACAAAGTCCCCAAAATCAAATGGTCTACCAAACCCAATCTGATATAATATCCTAGCATGTTCTTCAGTAAGGGAATTGGAATTGGTAGTAGGGGCCCAATTTGCACAGCAGATTTTGTGCATAACAGCATACAAGGAAGAAAGCTTGGAAGTGCTAATGTTAGTCCCCTTCTCTGGCCACCTACAAACTAGGCCACATGTAAGCTCTTTGGCACAAGTGTTCAAATCAGACATTAAGTTAACAGACCCAATGACAGGAGATCCATACAACCTATTGATGATAGAGGGAGAGAAGTCAAACCATTTACCCCTAACAAACACCTTCTCAAACCTAGGATCACTAGCTGAAGAGACCCTTTTCTCCATATTTGCATAGAATTCAAAAATTATGTTTCTTAGGTAAGGAGATGCAGAAGATAAAGTGCCTAAAATACCCCTATCAGTAAAAAATTGAACCAAATTTTGCTCAAGCAATTCTTCTATGGGAATCAATCGTTCATCAACAATCTTCCTAGAGGTATTATACCTCAAGGAAGCAGCAGCTGTAAGAAACTGATCAGAGATGGGGATACCTAAACCAGCAGCAGAAGAGGCAAGAGGCAATGTAGCTTCTGTTGTAGCTACATTGGGAGCTACATTTGTCTTGGCGGCCCTTCTTCTTATGAATCGCATGGGGAACTCTTCACTTTCGGCACTTTCTTCAGGGGTGACTTCTTTACTGGCAAAGTCCTTATCAGAACTATCATCAAACTCTTAGGAGCTTGAGGACTTTGCAAGACTTGTAGGAGGAGATGCAGGGATTTATGGAGAATTTTGTGGAGAATCATTCCTCAGATGAACTAAAAATTCAGTTAAGGTTCTCTGTTCATCGGAATAGCTTAAGTCAGAGAAATTGACTTTAGGAATGGAAAAGTGATCAGTAGAAGAGTCCACATCATGAGAAGAGGATTCATGCTTGAAGACCACCCTTGGTGAAGGAATTGGGTAATCTTCATCACCAGGATCAACCGGAGCAGGAATGGATGAGCATGTGTCAATTATAGGAGCAGGGGCATGAGTCTCCGGAACTAACGCATTAACAACAATAAAATCTTCGTCATCAGGGTCACTATCAACCGGCACAGCCTCCTTAAATTTTCCTGGAGTCACCTTACACTTCTTAGCTCTTTCAACCTCTAAATCACTTAGATTTTCATAATTGCAAGGAATGCCTCGCAATCTCTTGGATTTCCGTGAGCTAGGGTTCCCAATTTGGGGAAAACCGGATAAATCACCTGGATTCTCAACACCAATGGCATTCCCCTTCTCCCCATGTAGTATGACAGTAAGGGGCTCAGGAAGGGGTTGGGCAATAACAATGGCCGATTCTGGAATTTCGGGAGAGGAAATATGGGGAGATGTAGCTTTTGGGGAAGTAGCAGTGGAAGCTACATTGCCCGAGGGATTCTGTTTCATGGTGTCTAAGGAGGTGGAAGAAGATGAAGCCATGGATTAATTTAGGAAGAGATCAGAGAGGGAGAATGATGAGAGATTAGAGAGAGTGCAGCAGTTTTCTTCAACACTGTTGGGAAATCAGATGAGCAAGGAGGTTGTGAAGGGTGATATTGATCCAGCCACCTGAAATATCACTAAGACAGCCACTAAATGTCATTAGCCGTTAGTAGCACAATTTTAGGAATTGGAAGGGCCGTTTGTGACCATCATAACCCAATTTTTGATTTTTGAAGATAAATCAAGTTTTGACCAAATCATATACAAGTGTGATAGAAAATCTGATTTTGACAAGAGAAAAATGTGGAGAGTTATGTGTGTGAAACAATAACCAATCTCATTATTGAATATTTGAATTTCAAAATCACCAAGGATTTTGAACAAACACACCAAATAATTAACCATAATTGTATCAACTCAGACCTTCAATAGCTGTTATAACCCTAACAAGAACTCATAGAACACATCACATATTGGACAACCACATGAATAGCAACATGGAATATTTTGGTAATTATTTTGCAATTTTTAGAGATAAGGACAAAAACTCAATAGGCAGATATGATCAGAACAGATTATGTCCTAAAAATTATGTCTAACATATGCCAAGAACAGAACATGCAAAAAATTAACAAATGCAGTCACACACATGTGTTAAATGTCTAAATCATCTGAATGTAGTTCCCAATGTAGCTGCATTGGAAGATGCATTCGCCAAGATTGTGATTTTATGTATACTTTCTCATCTTTTGTTCACTATATCAGCACTCATCTCTCACAAATTCCATAGGTACTTTATTTCCCTAGGAGAATAGCTCTACTTTATTTCAAGCATATTCAACTTCATACCACTAGGAACCTTTTACACTATTTACCAAGGGTAGCCACTTTGCTTTTGATCAACCCATGAAATCCAAGGATTCATAGTTCCAAAAGAGAGGTGCCACAACCTTGTTCATAGGTAGTTCTTTTCCGTTAGGTAGCTTTCACACTTTTTCTTTTAAGGGAATTCAATTTTCTCAAGATTAACCCATGAGAACCTAAGTTCCATAGTACCAAGATAAATTGTCATATCCCTAAATCTAAAAAAAGGTAGCTCTTTCCTTTGTGGGCTTAAGATTTTTCAACAGCAAAATTTTTGAAGAGAGTGAGGAGAATCTGAACAAAGAAATCACAATAGATTTTGAATACAAATTCCGGCTAACGAACAAGGGCACAAAACATAAGAGATGAAACTAGTGTGCCCCCTAAAATACTCAATACAAGATGCCTAAATTTTTTTTAAAATATAGTGAGTGAGGGATCACATGACACACATACCGAGAGATTTCCTAAGATTTATAAACCTCTCAAAATCTAGACTCAGTGAAAATATCAGTCAATTGATTTTCTGTTCCTACATGTTCAATGCAAATAATACCTTGTTCAACCAAGTCTCTAATAAAATGGTGTCTTATATCAATGTGCTTAGTTCTAGAGTGTTGAACATGATTTTTTGCTATACTTATAGCACTGGTGTTGTCACAGTACATGGTTAACACATTACTATGTAGGCCATAATCCTTGATCATTTGGTTCATCCATAAAAGTTGTGTACACCCACTACCAGCAGCAATGCATTCAGATTCAACTGTGGAAAGGGCAACACAGTTTTGCTTTTTACTAAACAAAGAGATCAAGTTGTTTCCCAAATAAAAGCATCCACCAGAAGTACTTCTCATGTCATCAATACTGCCTGCCCAATCAGCATCACTAAAACCAACAAGGTTGGTATTGGTGTATTTTGTGTACCACAAACCCATAGCACAAGTCTCACCAACATACCTAATTATTCTTTTGATAGCTTTTAAATGAGAGACTTTAGGGTTTGTTTGGTATCTAGCACACAAACACACATTATACATGATGTATGGACGGGTGGCAGTCAAATATAGCAGACTTCCTATCATGCTTCTATATAATGTATGGTCAACACTTTCAGATTTTTCATCTTTGCAAAGTTTATTGGATATACCCATAGGGGTTTTCTTTTGTTTTCCATTCTCAAGACTGAATTTCTTCACCAAGTTAAGAGCATACTTGGCTTGAGATATGAATATCCCTTCATGCAATTGTTTTATCTGAATCCCTAAGAAAAAAGTCAATTCACCTACCATGCTCATCTCAAAGGTAGATGTCATACAATGCACAAATTCTTTTTCCAAGGACTTAGAAGTGGACCCAAACACAATATCATCAACATAAATCTGTGCAATCAAAGTGTGTTTGTCTGTTCTTTGAATAAAGAGTGTTTTGTCACTTCTCCCCTTTTAAAACCACTTTTCAAAAGATGGTCTGTAAGTCTCCCATACCAAGCTCTAGAAGCTTGCTTGAGTCCATACAAGGCCTTTTTCAATTTAAAAACATGATTGGGTTTATGGGGGTCCTCAAATCCTTTTGGTTGTTCAACAAACACTTCTTCCTCTAGAATGCCATTTAAGAAAGCACTCTTTACATCCATTTGTTGAAGAGTAATGTCAAGAAAGCATGCAATGGCAAGAAGAAGACGTATGGACTCAATGCGGGCAACAGGAGCAAAGGTTTCATCAAAATCCACCCCCTCAACCTATGTATACCCTTGAGCCACAAGTCTTGCTTTATTTCTTATTATCTCTCCCACTTCATTTGATTTTTTTTTGAAAATCCATTTAGTTCCAATAACATTCACAAAAGTGGGTCTAGGTACGAGGAACCAAACATCATTTTTAGCAAATTGATCGAGCTCATGTTGCATGGCATTGATCCAACACTCATCTTTTAGGGCTTCATGCACATTCTTAGGCTCAATGGTAGACACAAAACATGAGGCATGGATTTCTTCATTCTCAAGAGTGAACAAACAAGCAAGTTTCCTATGGTCTACCTTACCTTTTCTTCTTGTGGACATTCCATCATATACATTACTTATGACTTGTGAAGTGGGATGCACTTTCTGAATACGACTTGGAATGTCATGGTTGTGGTTAGTCAAAATGGACTGAATTTCTGGCTGTTCAGGACTTGTTTCTGAATCTGGCAGATTTCTAACCAATGTAGCTTCCGATGTATCTTCTGATACAGCTACATCTGGAGCTACATTCTGAATCACATTCTCTGAACTTCTAGGACATGCAGGTTCTGTATGTTCTGGTGCTGGAGTACTGACTGCAGGTGTAGGTTCTGAAGTTTGTGCAAATGTTTCATGATTTCCAAAGTCAAGCAAACCTGAAACATCATCCTCAATGGTTTTGTGGCCAAGATCCGTTAGATCATCAAACACAATATTCATAGACTCCATAATAGTTTTTGTCCTAAGATTAAAGACTCTATAAGCACGACTATTTGTGGAGTACCCCATGAAAACACACTTGTCACTTTTTGAATCAAATTTTGAGAGATGATCTCTATCATTGAAAAGATAGCACACACACCCGAAAACATGAAAGTATTTTAATTTAGGCTTCTTTCCTAGTAAAATTTCATAGGGTGTCATGGTGCTACCTGGTCTCAAGAAAACCCTATTTCCTATATGACAAGCAGTGTTCAATGCTTCTGCCCAAAATCTTTTAGCCAAATTCTTAGAACTCAACATGACTCTCGCCATCTCTTGAAGTGTCCTATTCTTTCTTTCCGCCAGTCCATTTTGTTGTGGAGTTTTAGGAGTTGAGAATTCATGGGTTATGCCATTAGAGGCACAATAGCTAGAAAAAGAGGAATTTTCATATTCCGTGCCATGATCTGATCTAATTCTAGTAAGC
This sequence comes from Codonopsis lanceolata, assembly GCA_013146195.2. NCBI lineage: Eukaryota > Viridiplantae > Streptophyta > Magnoliopsida > Asterales > Campanulaceae > Codonopsis > Codonopsis lanceolata. Next base: position 157,314,881 of record CM028379.1, read on the forward strand.
TTTAGATCATACAAGTTCATAACACGGGTGTACCATATTTTAAAAGCCTCAAAAGTTTCAAATTTTTCCCTTAAGAAAACGACCCATGTGTATCTAGAAAAATCATCAACACATATAAAGGTGTACTTTTTCTTTCCTAGACTCTCTACTTCAATAGGACCTATGAGATCTGTGTGAATCATCTCAAGGCATCTAGATGTGGAACACTGAGATATATGAAGGTGAGAAGCCTTTGTTTGTTTACCTTTTTGGCATGGTCCACATACCTTTGTGTAGTTCTTTTCCAGATTAGGCAATCCTTTCATTGCATCATGCTTCACAAGCTCATGAAGTTTACGAAAACTCATGTGCCCTAGTTTTTTATGTATAGATATGTGATATCAAGACTAACATTGTGACATGTTTGTGCATTATTGAACATATAGCAATTATCAGAGGATCTAGTACCTGTCAAAAGACACTTGTTAGATTGATCAAAAACTTCACAAGTATTTTTATCAAACCTTACCTGTAGGTCATCATCACATAGCTGACTTATGCTGATCAAGTTGGTCTTGAAGCCTTCCACATGGTAAACATTGGTGAGATTAGGAAGACCATCTACATTCAAAGTTCCTTTGCAAATTATCTTACCTTTGGCTCCTCCTCCATATATCACAGATCCACCATTGACACTCACATAGTCTTTTAAATTCTCAATAGAACTTGTCATGTGTCGTGAGCACCCACTATCAAAGTACCATGAACCAGCTATGTGAGGCTTTAAAGATGTGAAGGTTACATTGCATTGTTCATCATCATACCACTTTGCACCAGGACATATGTCAAAAGGTTCACAATATTTAGCTTTATTTCCCCTGTAACTGCCTTTGGGAACCCACATTTTTTAAAGGTTTTTGGCTGATGTTTCTGTGAATGTACCTTCTGATGTAGCTTTGAATGTGACTTCCAATGTTGCTGCATTGGATGCTGCATTGGTTGCTGCATTCGATGTTGCATCTGATTTCGAATCAAGAAGGCCTGCTTTACCTCTTCCTCATAGACAACCTTTTTAAGAAAACAGAATGGTTGAATATGACCAGGCTTGTGACAAAAATGACACACAAAATTTTTCTTTCTTGATTTGGGTTTTTCAAAGAAATTTGGATTTTGAAAATTTTGTGTGGGCTGTTTAGGTTCAGAGGTACCTTCACCTTCTCTAACAAACATCTTTGGTATAAAACCAATTCCAGACTTACCAGATTTCAACATCTCATCCATTTTTTGTTGACTTGAGTTCCACTTAGCCATGGTTTCATTGGCTTGGATGAGCTCCTCTTTCAGTTCTTTGATTTCCATATCTTTCTTACTCAGCAAACTCTCCAGCCTTATGATACACTCCTTCTGTTCTTCATTTACCTTCTTTAGCAAGTCATTTGTCTTTCCAAGCAATGTAACTTGATGAGCCCTCTTTTCCCAATCCTTGTACAGCTCTTTGTTACCTTCCAGCAGGTCTGATTATGATTCTCCACCGTCTTCTGTGACAGAGGAGTTAAAACAACAATGATCTTCCCAGCTTCTGATGTAGTTTCTGGAGAAGCTACATTCGGAGCTACATTGGCCAAAGGACCTGCACAATCAAATTCAGAGTCGTATACAGTAGTGAGAGTGATGAGATCTCCTGGATCTTCACCATCACTATCACTCAAAGTTGCAGAAAAGTTTAATCCCTTCTTTCTCAAGGTATTTGCACATTGATTTGCATAGTGACCAAATCCTTGACACTCCCTACATTGAATTGAATCAATATTTTTTCCATTGTAAGAAGTTTTTGAAGCAAAAGGATTGGTAAAGGGTTTTTCTGGTGTTTGAAAAGAATGTTCCTTAGGAACAAATTTACCAGAATCAAGCTTAAAAGAGTTTTTGGAGCTTGATGATGGAGTTCTGTTTTGACTCTTGGCTTTCAAAAAAAATTTAAATTTAGTAGTCAAAAGAGCTATGGAATCTTCTCCAAAATCAAACTCATCAATATCTTTTGTAAATCAAGCAAGTCAGAAAAGACATCAACAACAATAGGCATGGCAATGTTTTTCACAAGAGGAGTAGAAGATGATGCACCTTTGCCCTTTTGTTTGATTTGATCATTTAGGTTTAATTCAAAATTTTGAAGGATACCAGCCAATCTTTCAAAACCCATTTTGTCAATATCATGTGCTTCCTCAATAGCACATATTTTAACATTAAACCTCTCAGGCAAAGTACGCATCATTTTACTAACCAGGCTATCATTAGTGATGGGATCACCTAAAGCCAAAGCAGAGTTAGACATATCAAGAAGCCTACCATAATATGACATAATATCCTCAGATTCATTCATTCTTGTGTTTTCAAATTGTGTGGTAAGCAACCTTAATTTAGAAGCACGAACACTGGTAGGTCCTTCACACAGGGTTTGAATGGCCTCCCATACATCTTTAGCAGACTCATAATTGGCTATAACCCTAAAGGTGTTGGCATCTAAGGCTTTGTATATGGCAGACAAGGCTTTAGAATTGAAAGAGGCAATATTCCTATCTTCATTAGACCAATCAGATTCTTTAGTGATCTTAACATCACCATCAGAATCAGTTGTTTTAGGAGGACTCCAACCATTTAGAACAGCAAGCCACGCTCTTTCATCAATTGATTTGATGAAGATACGCATCTTTACTTTCCAAATAGAATAATTTGCATTAGTCAAAGTTGGAGGACGAACAACATTCTCATACTGAGAATCCATCACGGCTACAACCAGAATCTTCTCTTAGTGACGTCAAGAGGAGGCTCTGATACCAATTATTGGAACAATAGTAGCTAGGATTCAAAAATTACCAATGCAATTTCCAATGTAGCTTCTGATTGATGAAGCTACAATAGAAGTCACAATGGTCAGAAAAACAAACACAGCGGAAGACTTAACAACAGACGCACAAATCAAGCTCAAACAGATACCAAACAACCTACAAGCCTATGCTTGTAGGCCTAGCCTCATGGCCAAAAAAATTTCACTTAAAAATATGAATTGTTTTACAAAAAAACTATGTGAAATCACTAAATAAAATACTCTCACAAGACAACAAGTCTTGGAGACAAAAAACCCCCCACAGAAAACAAGTACAACAAACGTGGGAAGAAACAAATAGCTTCCTAAAAACAACAAGGAAGACAAACAAGACCAGTTCTCAATATAGCTTCCAATGTTGTAACATCCGAAGCTACAATCACAAATTATGCACACAGCCTAGAACATGAAGCAGGTTCTGGAAACCTGAATATTCTGCTTCTGAAATTCTGCTCTCTCTCACGATGCACACCTCAGCCGTTGCCCTTTGTCTTCTATTTATCATGAGGAGGAAACCTACACACTAAGAAGGAATCCAACTCCAAGAAGAACAATGATTAGAATTTGGAAATAAATATACTTACCATAACTCCTAGATTTTATTACCATATGAACAATGACTCTAGAGACATGGTTTTAGTAAGAATCTTTGACTAGATTTGGATTCCAAAATAATTCATAAACTTTAGGATCAAGATAACCCAAAATCTAATTAAAGATTTTGTTTCCAAATTTATCAAACTTGACCAAATATAACTACCAAGAAAGGGGAAACAAGAACTAAAATAGGTGATGTCTATTTTACCCTTACAGTTCCTGAGAGCTTTCAAATTCTTTAACTATAGTCTGTCATCCTTCTATTGATATGTTACTTATTGGCATGGTTGCTTTACAGTTCGAAATCAAACTATTACGGAATAGCAACTAACATTAGTATTTGTTTGAATTTATTATGTGTTTAAAGTTTATTTACTTATATCGTTATTGTTATCATAAATAATAACAAAATTATTAGCACATACCAGTTACGAAAATCTGCTATTTCTTCTATTTCTCCATTGATAACGACTTTGCTAACATAGAACGTGTTTAATATTCTAACCACATCGCAAAATTTCCTTGCGCGACACATTTAGAGGAGAATTGTGACAGGCTCATCAACAATTTCAGCTAATTTATTCATCAGCATATCAACATATTTGCCCCACAATGTGCATGCCAATGTTTTTCCATTGCAACCAAATAAAATAGTCAATATTCTAATTATGGGGTATAGAAAATTTGTTGATTATCACATATATAGATTTAATTGACTTAACTAAGAATCTTCTAAAACAATGTCTATCATTTTTGCATGTCGCCCCGCTAACTCTTTGTGTTGTGGTGAGTTTCTTACTATAAGCTTCCCTAGTACATCTTCATAACATTGTAGAACAAAATATATTAGAAACTGCATAATAAATACATAAATATTAACTGATTTCCAGAATGAACTTACCAATCAATTGTGACTCATCAACTTCATCTATGTTGGAAAAATATTCAAATGACTTAAGATCATAAATTTTAACTGGGAATATTTGATAAAATTCATGTCACCAATGTTTTGCCAAGAAACATAATTTTATACTTCCCATTCGTAGTTTTAAACTTCATTATGTTGTCAGCTACAACAAAATCCTTAATAGCATACAAATGATTTTGTTTCAGAATGGATTTGAATTTGCATACGTGTTGTTGCTTGATAGTTGCGTGAATTCTGGAACCCTGCATAAAGACAGTGAATCAATTAAAAATCTATCACAATCAAATTAAAAATATTGAAAGAAAACAGGAATATGAATGCTTACCTCCTTGTCATGAAAGATGCACTCCAAACTGTAAATTGTAGCATTGTCATTGAATGTTGACACATTATAAATGTGTGCTAGTCGAACTTTCACTACCCATTCAATATTTGATGGGTTCAACTCGTGTATCATGCTGAAAAACAAAGGAATTTTTTCAGATTTGTTGGGTATTTTGAATCTTGGATGCACAAAAGCCATTGTTGGTGAGGAAACTGGAAGGAAGAGGTGTATTTATTGTGACCAAGCTTGGCCTCCATCTGGTTTTGCTCACAGCTTTCAAGACAAAATAATTTCAAATTTATAATGATTACATTGAAAACTTTTTTTAAGCCTATGAAATTACATGCAGGTCACGTCAGTTTTATTTTGAAGATCTGTGGAAAACTGCTTCAAGCTTTCCCTCGGTTATCCCAACTTGGAATTTTCAGCATACATTAGCTTTGCCTATTGTTTCTTTTTGTCTTTGTTTCTATTCTGTTTATCTGTAGTCTTTTCAATGTAGGTCACTTTTTGACTGACATTTTGGATGTATATGATTTGTTCTATTAGTAAATTAAACAGACTGAATACCCAAACAACTCAAAACAATCGGCAAACATTAATGTGGGCTACACGGTTTTATATTACATTTGGGCTGAGTTTATATTATTACATCTTTAACCCTCACTAATTGCAAAAATTACTTTCTACTTTTGGAAATGTGGTTTTGGCGGGAAGTTTCCTGCAAAGGAATACTTTCTTGTTTTTATATAGATATAGATGTTTAAGTATAATTAATATGTTAATATCAAATGTGAAAGGTAAAGTTAAAATGTTTTGGAAATTGTAGATATAATTTTTGACAGTAGACTTTTCATGTTAAATATCTCAAAATAGTATATGGACTCTTTGACTGGAATAGCGGGAGTAAAGAAAAATGTGTCAAGCATAGCACCTTTTGAAGGACAAACTATATTGCTCTTCATCCTTTTCTTTAAAAAGTTTGAAAATTTTACTTTTAAATATAATTTATTTTGAAATTACAATTGTTATATATCCCTCTGTTCCAAAATTATTGTCATGTTTGACTCGGCATACGAATTAAAGAAAAGTAATTGACTTGATTATTAATATTTGTATAATGTGTAGTTTTTTAAAAAGTTCATGTAAATATAGCCTATAATTAAAATAGCTTGAAAAAAATAAGGGTAAAATGATAAATGTATTGTCCTAAAAAAGAAAGTTACAAATAAGACAATTTTTTTGGAATGGACAAAAAATAAAAGCAGAACAATAATTTTGGGAATGAGGGAGTAGCATTGTATTTTTATATGCTGATTTAAAACAAAATATATATATATATATAACTTAGATCATTAGAATAAGTCTGGAATTTATATGTTGTTGTTAAATTATGTATTAATTTTAAAAATATGCATAATTAGAAATCTTTAAAAATAGATGAATAGTACTCTTTTGGTTCCACCGAAAGAATGTCCGTTTGAAAAATCTAATAATTAAGGAATATATTAATGTCATTAGAGTTGGTCATAATTAAAAAACATATATAATAGCAATCAATATACTTACAACACAAATGGAGAGTAATGAAAAAAAATATATGAAAAATTGTAAGCATAATTTGTAAAGCTAGGTGGTAAATGGGCGGGCGTGAGCGGGCCTAAATGGGTTGTGGACAAGCAAGTGCTTATTTAATAACATGGACATATATGGGTGGACACTAAATGGGCATGGACGTCCATTTACTCATTAACATTCACTTATCAAATAAATGCAAAAATACAAAAAAATAATTTTCTTTTACAAAAAATTATCAAAAGTTACAACTAATATATATATGATTACAACCAGAATAATTGGAAAATGCCAACATTTTTGGTAACATTTTAACATATGTCATCATTTTCAATGCAACCAAATTTCTAAAAAGAGCTCAAAAACTTTACAGGATGTGTTAGTGTTGGCAGAACCACTAATAATATCAAAACAAGAACAAATTTTCACTTTTGCCGTATGTTAATTGAAATAAAATACTCCCTTAGCTCCTTAATTTTACGTTAAATCGATCGTTTTTAAATGGAAATCTGATATATATTTTTTCATAACCAGAAAATACGTAATTGACCGTATATAAAAAGCAATATGATATCGATTTTTTTTTAATAGGTCAATTTTTTATTCTTAAAAAATAACGATTACTCCAACCATTGCTGACTATTTCTTTGGTTCTAAAAATCAAACCTGAAGAACAAGTAGCAACCATGCATCTCTCTCTCTAGTTTCTCTCTCTATCCCCACACTCTCTTTGTTTTAATGAATGGTTATTGATAGAAATGTAAATATATATATGAGAAACAACTTTGGATTATTAGGTATACAGAAGAAAAAAATTGATCGTAAGAGTGAAAGGTGAAAATGTGGGCACCCATTTGTGCCCATATTATGCTCATAAAACTTAATGGTATAAGTGGGCATACCCATTTGTGTTTTGATTAAAATTTAAGTATGCACATGCCCATATTTTAGTGGACGGTCTGGACGGACATATGAACGTGGACAGAATTTGCCACCACTAAGTATAATGAACCCTTTGTGTTGAACATGAAGTGTTTAGTATTTTTTAAAATAGGTGAAGGGAAATATAGTAATTTGGTCATTGTGGTGGGATATTTTGCAAAATTTCGATGAGGTATTTAGCACCTATGTTTAAAAATTAAGTGTTATTTTAGATAAGAGGAGATATTTATTATACTAAAACTCATATGTAAGAAGTAAGATCAACATTTTTTCTTCTGGACGACGAAAATATTACCCTTCTTTCAACCATACTGAAAAATCACACCAGGAAAAAATGGACTACTTGCTCATTGGCGTGACAATAAAAATATTCTTTTATTTTATATTACCAGATTTTGCCAACTAGCGTTTGTAGTCCAACGGTTAGGATAATTGCCTTCCAAGCAATAGACCCGGGTTCGACTCCCGGCAAACGCATTTTGTTTTGGTCCAACTTTTATTTGTCTATCTGCCGACCATTAGAGTAGAATTACTAGAATATCCAATATGAAAAGGCGATTAAACCAATTGACAGTTTCATTAAAATTGAGAGGGGCACGAGTAAAGATGCCCCGAGCCCGATCTTATGAGACTCAATACATGCACATGGTCATGTTTTTATCAAAGATTTGTTATTTGTTGTGCGAGTAGAAGCATAAGTGGTCTTTGTTTGATACTCTGCACCTGTTCTACCCAAAAAAAATATATATGTTAAAAAATCAAATTATTAATAGAGTATATTAATTCTTATGCAGCAAAAGCAACAATTTTGCAACAACTGAGGCTCATCAGGCACATCATGTTAGAAGTATTACAATCATGAAGAATGATTTGCTGAGACTACTTCATGCACTGAAGGATGGAGTAAAGTTTGGAGATTTTGATTGTTGAAAAGAATATATTTTTCTGTTGTTATGGAGGTACAGAATTAGCTGTAGTAGTGAGGATGGAATGATAGAATAGTTTCTGCTTCAGATCGAAGGCACTTGCTGGTTTTGAAGATGCTAGTATGAAGATGCTAAACAGACAATAATTAACACTTCTGTTTGTATGAAAATTGTCAGTCTTGTCTAAGTAATACGATTGAGAATTAGTATGATGGAAATCTTTTTTTAAAAGAGTACTATTTTTCCACTTTCAAGGACACTGAGATTGAGTTTAGTTTAGTTATCAAAAAAGAAACAAAGTAGATCCCTGGTACTTCTTAATGTCTTGGGTTTGAAGCTATACCTGCTTTGTTACTTATTGTCTGTTTCTTTCATAAAAGTGTTGTAGCTCTAGTATATTGAATTGTATACACTACTCCCTACTATGCAGCAATTTTTTTGGCTATATGGTGAAGCCAAAACTTCTTTTGCATTTCGCAAGTAACAATTTGATATCAGAGGAGAAACATATTTTTTATACTGACTTTTTTTTTTTTTTTTGCATATTACTCCCTTAATGCATCAGAGTACCTCTGATATCCAAATTATTATTTGTATAATACTTACAGAAGTTTTGGCTTCACCATCCAGCCACAAATCTTGTTCTGCAATAAAGTGTTTTACAAAGATACTACTGTACTAGATACATCAGAGAAACCTTAAAATGAAGACAATATTGGATGAAGCATGAAGCATCAAACTGCAAAAGACAAAAGAAATAAGGAATACTCCTAATAGTTGTATTGACGAGTGGAGTACAAGTTGGCGAAGCAAGTGACCTGACAGTAGCAATTAATTATCAAAACTTATTTCATGCTTATGGTTAATACTCAAATATGTCAAGTGTGGGTTCTAAATGTCACTAGCATACTAGGATTTATAAAGGACAAATTGTGCAAAACATGTCAATGTGGCAAATACATTGACTACTCTCTTGCAGCGTTAAGGGCTTATGAAATTCAATATAAGTTGGCAAGAGGCATTCGAATTATTATCAAAAGTACTAATTAATAAAGAGATTGAAAGGGGCTCAGAAACTCCTCTTAGACTTCCTGCTATTCATTTTGGTGCAGCTTGAAGTACGTTTGCAACTTAGAGTCAAAATATGTTAAAAGAATCACAACGCATCCACAAATTGATGCATGCATGTTCCACGAATTGATGCAAAATAATCAGCTTCTGATCTGTCCAATTGAAGAAGCTGCTGGTGTGTCTAGATAGCTATAAATATGATTGGCCAACACTAACGTGGAACGGTGGAAAGCCCATGTTGGTCTGTCACTGCCTGTGAGTTGGTAGAGATGCTTTCAGTTGTTGCCCTTGATTTATTTGAGGGCGTTTGTGATAAAAACTAAAAAGTGCCAACATTGCACAATGGTGCATGTAATAATATTCTCTTTTGTCAGAACTCAGAAGTGTGTAGTATTTCAGCTTGGTTGGTGGGTGGGGAAGTCTTAGAAACAAGATGTGCAAAAGCTGTGGAAGCTTGGAGGATCCTTGTTACATGTGTTACCCTTAATTTTTTGGGGATTCCTGTATCTCCCACATTTTGGGTGGATGTCATTTTGTTCATCCATCCATGATCAGTAGAGTCCATCTGCCTTGGAGGGTGTTGATAGTGGGTTATCCTTCTACTGCCTTAGGTTCCAAATCTTTCCTAATATAATATGTTTTCATTTTAGATCAGATGCATTTATCATTGTTGAAAAGGTGTTATTAGACCATTTTATTTTAGGCTCTCAATTTGACTTGTTGATTCAAATAAGTTAAAGTAGATCATCTTGCATACCAAGTTATGTTCAATGCTTGCTTCAATGCATGCCGGTGTTTAGTGCATAGTATCACCATATTAAGCCATTTCTTCTCCTAACCCTGTCAATGCGGTTTCGAGACTTTTCAGGCTTGTTTGATGAACGTAAAAAAACGAGCTCTGTTCCATCTTTGACTTTAAATTCCTTTTTACCCGTGTTAAATTCGTGTATTAGATTGTAGCATTGTACATAGTCAATTTAATATTTGCTGTCATGTTTAAAAATTCAGATTACGAGAAATGTTGTCACAGATTCGTTCCTATGACAATTCAGATTATGAGATATGTGGAGAATGAGTTTGAATTTCAGAAAGCTTCTTGCAGTATAACACCCTTAGCTAACCTTGTTTTTGAAGTTGAGACACAACATATTTAATGGGAAACTTCAAGACAGTAATTGTGCACCAGTCAAATATCTAACTCATACTCAAAGTCATGTGGACTTGCAAGATACAAGATTTAGATTTTAGATTTTAGATTTTAGATTTTATGATAGTAACAATTGGTGTGGAAATATTCATTTGTAGTGCTAGTTCTGTGATGTAATTTATACTGTTCTATGGTGCAACCCTGTTGAGGAATATTCAAGTAGATTAGTAGATATATGTTTTTGTTTATATTCGACATGACTTTGTTTCAATTCTTATGGACGATGTTTCGTTGTTTAATGTGTTAGGGGTATATTTTATTTATATACGAATGACTTAAAGTTCAAATGTGTTCATCTGTCTTAATCCGACCTATTTGACCCGTTTATTATTTTTGGGTTGTACCGTGTCGCATTACGACCTTGATGAGAAATGTCTGAAATATATTTTGTTTATTTTTAACATGAACATTATCTGCACTTTGATTAAATTCTTATGAACAATGTTTCGTTGTTTAATGTGTTGGGTATATTTTATTTATCCATTAAAAAATAAAATATATAAAAAAATTTAAAAAACGGGTTGAAGTGGGTCGACTCGCTCTAACCCGACCCATTTATTACCCGACTCATCTGACCCATTTAATATTTGAGTTGTGATAGGTCATGACCCATTTTAACATATTATCCACTCCAATCAAACCCAACCCAATTGACACCCCTACAGGTGAAGAATCACAACACAATCATATGGAGATAACACTAGATAATTGCTTAGTTAGCTGTTCTATATAAAGGGCATCTTAGTAATTTTTATATGTGAGGGCATATTAGTAATTCTGGTTAATAGACAGTTAGTCTAGTTTGTTAATTAGTTCTCTGGCTGGCTTTGTTATTCACGACTTGCATAAATAAATCAAGATTCATTCCCCCAATTTCTTCTCTCTTTATCAATCTTGAGAATTTTATTGGAATTAGTTATAATTACAAAAATATTTAAACACAAATAATGTGTTTATAACACAAGTGAAAAGCAAAGACGAAATATTTTAGGAATTTGAAGCATAATTTTTGAAAATGAGCTCTTTAAATGAAATATCTCAAAATAGTATAATAAAGTCTTTGCCCCGAATGAAGGTGGTATACTGTTTTGATCTTTTTTTAGATGTTGATTTTGTAACCTTTTTTAAACACAGGGAAAAAATATCCACCTCATGATACTCCCTCCGTTCCACCCAAAATGTTCATATTTGAAAAATCTAATTATTAAAAGGATATACAAATAACATTAAAGTTAGTCATAATTACAAAAATTATTTAAAATAATCAATATGTTAATACCAAATGTAAAGGGTAAAGTTAAAATGTTATGGACTTGATCAGTATTTTTTAAAAAAAAATAAACTCTTAAAGTGAACTATTTACCTTGAATGAATGGAGTATTTAATTAATTTTAGAAATTAAGATGTCTTTGTGCTACATAATTTCTCTTTACATGAAAAATATTAATGCATAAAAATAGTGCATGAAAAAATATTTATTCATTTAATTTGATTTTATAGCTTGTTACTCCCCCCGTTGGGCAAAAAGTCATCATTTGAAAGTCAATTTTTTTATATGAAAATAACATTTTTAGTAGGTCATTAGTAATAAAATAACTCTTTATGCTTTTATTTTTAAAAGTAAATTTTTAAGTGAAACATTCCAAAATGAAATAATAAACTCTTTATCCGGAACAGATGTGGTATTACTATTAGAGATGACAAACGGGCGTGTATGGACAGATATTATGGGCTAAAATGGGCGGGAATTATGAGCTTAAATGGACGGGCTAGTAAGTGTTTATTTAATAATACGAGCATATATGAGCGGATAAAATATAATAATTACAAAAAATTCATTTCGTTTAACAATTTTTTTATTTTTATTTTGAGACAAACCAAAGAGGAAAGCTAGTTTTTTTAATATTTTTTGTTTGGGGGTGGGGGAGTGAGGGAAGGGTGATGACATGAATAATGTGATATCACCGTGATACCTAATATCCACTCGTAATTAACATGCACCCTTATCGAAGATATTAACTTTTGCTTAAAAACAAAATAAAACAAAACAAAACAAATAATTATTGATATATATATATATATATATATATATTGTATGATTAACAATCTCAATCAAAGTTTGGTAATACTAGTTCTAGACAATTATGGATTTTAAATTTTTAATACATAGGTGTACTTTTGATAATGCCCACATAATGTGCTTCTTGGTATGAATGATATTGTATGTTTGTATATGGCTGGCTGTTATGACCTGGATGATAGATGAAGTGCGAGAGAGAGAGAGAGAGAAGAAGGAGGCTAAACTTAAGAATATATTCTTCAAGTGAATGAAGAGGTTTGAGAGAGCAAAAATCATAACGAAATTGAAAAGTAAGAGAATGAGTTTTAGTGTGGGTACTTATTTAGAGCATCAGTAATTGGGGAATTCCTCAAGAATTCCCCATTAAGAATTGGCTTCTTCCCATTGCAACCCATTCCCCAACAATTCCTATTTGGGAATTCCTCACCAAAATTCTCAAATAATAATCAACCGGGCAAGAGAGAGAGAGAGCCGCGGGAGGAGCAAGTGAGCGCCACGCCAATGACGCAAGGAAACATGGGATTTTGATTTTTTTTGATTTTTTTAAAAGTTGAATTTTTCAACCATTTGAAAATGTCTTTTACCTTTTTTTTTTGAAAATGTAATGTTTTTTATTTAATTTTTGAATATGCAATATATAAATAAAAATTATAAACGAAATAATTTATTTATATTGCATATTTGAATATTCAATATATTAATAAAAATTATAAACGAAATAATTTATTTATATTGCATATTTGAATATTCAATATATTAATAAAAATTATAAACGAAATAATTTATTTATATTGCATATTTGAATATTCAATATATTAATAAAAATTATAAACGAATTAATTTATTTATATTGCATATTTGAATATTCAATATATTAATAAAAATTATAAACTAATTAATTTATTTATATTGCATATTTGAATATTCAATATATTAATAAAAATTATAAACAAAATAATTTATTTATATTGCATATTTGAATATTCAATATATTAATAAAAATTATAAACGAATTAATTTATTTATATTGCATATTTGAATATTCAATATATTAATAAAAATTATAAACGAAATAATTTATTTATATTGCATATTTGAATATTCAATATATTAATAAAAATTATAAACGATTTAATTTATTTATATTGCATATTTGAATATTCAATATATTAATAAAAATTATAAACGAATTAATTTATTTATATTGCATATTTGAATATTCAATATATTAATAAAAATTATAAACGAATTAATTTATTTATATTGCATATACGTATTAATTAATTTATTTGCAAAGTATAAAAATAAAAAGTAGTGTAAATAAAGTGAATGATGTGGTAGTGGGACTCATGTAAGAATTGTTGAAGAATCAAAACCATTGTAAAAGAAAATTCTTAAGAGAGAGAAATTATGAAAATGTATAGTTGACAGTGAGACTCAGCTAAGAATTTGTGGGGGAATGTGAACGATTGTGGATGCCCTTAGCATATTATAATTAATGGTTTTAAATGGACAAGTTCATTTATGCCCACTAATTTTTTTGGATATGTCAATACTCATTATTTGTTGGGCGGTTTGGACAGATAAATGGGCGTTGGCGAAAATTGCCAAAATTGTCACCTCTAAGTATTATGGGTCTGTTTGATTTGACTTATCTGAACGTGCTTATGACCTATAATTTACCATAAATTGTTTTGGAAGCGATTGATTTCACTTATGGTAAGATAAGTCATAAGTAATATACAAGCCACTTAAAACACATGTAAGGTCATAAGTTGTAAGCACTAAGTCTATTGTTTATTCCTACTTTTCAAAAACATGTAAGTCATCTTCTTCATTAAAATTTTATATATTTCAATATTACCCTTCTTAATAATAGTTATAATAACAAAAAGTAATATTTTTAATAATTATTATTAAATTAATAATAATAATTAATAATAAATATTGTTATAATAATAATAATAGAAATAATAATAAAAGGAATAATATTATATGAATAATGATAATAGTAATAATAATAATAATAATAAAATTAATTATTATTATTATTAGTCATGATCTTAATAATAATAATAATAATAATAATAATAATAATAATAATAAATAATATTAAAAGTTATATTAATAATAATATAGTAAAAATAATCATAATAATAATAAGTAAGTAATAAAATAATGATAATAATAAATTAATAATAATAATAATAGTAATTATATTAAAATAATAATAATAATAATAATAATAATAATAATAATAATAATAATAATGTAAATCACATTTTGTGATGATGTTATTTGTGTCTTTATATTTGAATTCAACATTTTTTCAACTTACTAATCAAACACTCATCATACAACACAGACTAACTTATGAAAACCGATCAGCACTTTCAAAAAGTTAAATCAAACAACACTACTTATTAGTCATCAATCATAAGTTATAAATAATAAATCATCAGTAATAAATAATAAGTTATCAATACTAGTTATTAGTCATCAATTATAAGATTCGTAGGAAAATATAAGATGCAAGGCATCTTGATTTTACACGACAAATTGTTCTTGTATGCGTGTTTATTTGCATTTTAATTTGAGTTTATTGAGAATTGGAGAGAAATCATAAAGGCTTTCTTCTCCTTGCGTTTTATGAACTTTGGTTTTTATTTATGGTACACTTTCTCTCCCTTTGGTCCATTAGTTTTCTATCTATCTATATATCTATGATCTATCTTTTCCTTTGTTCATTATAACAGAAAATTTAAAATTTAAAAAAATCAGCTTGCATTTGAATGGTAAGTTTGTGATGCTCGCGCGGATGACTAGATGATGTTTGGGAGGGGAATAAATTTAATAAGATACTTGGCGGCTTTAATGATACACCATGGTATTGGAGCATTCCATACGATAACTATTTTGTGGAGCATAAAGTGTAACCATCAAAATGTTAAAATTTCTCTTGAATGTTTCAGATACTTTAAGAACAGTCATGGAAACGTTAGATGATTCTAAAATATTTTAAAAGTTTCAAGATGTATCAAGACTCAAGAGAGCGTTAGATAATTTTAGAAAGTTTCTGAGGTTTCAAGATGTTTTAAGAGAATATCATAAAATTCTAGAAAATTCCAGAGCATTCAAGACGAGAATAATATAAAGTTATAGAGAACTTTACTAATTACTTGGGAAAAGAACCTTGTAGAAACAATACAGGTAAATATCCTAGATATTTAATAGGATAGTTCTAAATAGTTAATCATAATCGTTGAAGTAAATTAATCTCGGCCGTCCATTAAGAAGGTGGAGGCTTATATAACGGGTGAGGTCTCATTTGACCAAACAACCTAAGAAGTTCCTAGTAAAGTTCTCTTCAAAGCAATATAAATCGTCTTTCCAAGTTCCCTTTCTTAAAATCATTTCTAGACTTTGCCTAGGCTTTTTTAGTTTAATAGGCTTATTTAAGCAAGAACAACGATATATCAAACGGTGAATTAAATCGAATGTTAGCTTACAACGGTGTATCTAAATAAAACCTAATTTAATTCTTATTTGATTTGGTTTGATTTGGCTCAATATAGGCTACAGATCAAAACCAAATTTTAAAAAAAAATCAAACCAATCATCTGAACCATAAAACTACCACGTTTTGGGTTGAAACGATATCGTTTCATACTGAAAAATTAAAAAATATTAAAGTGGCCGACAATCACTACACAGTGTGAAGAAAATTTGCTGCCCCTCCCCTTTTCACGTGGCAAGTTGCTAGTGGATGGAATAATTTTTCCATCATTGTTTTTCTTAGCCAATTTTCGGTCAAAAAATTTATTTTTTTCCTAAATTAAAGTGTACATTTTTACATATAAATAGAGACTTGGTTTGTTTCATTTGGATATCAGAAAAAATTTCTATGATTTTTTCAAATTTTTAGCCTTTTAAAAAAAATACATATTAAAGTAATAGAGATAAATATGGTGAAATATGTAAAAGTTTTGGATTTTGTGTCACTATTGGAAGGATTTTTTATTTTGAATCAAATGAGTATCAAATAAATTATTTTATTGATTTTTAATGAATTGTGTTTGATTTGGTATTTAATTTAAGTTGTATGATTTGAGCCGTTGTTCATGCTCACAAGTGAGTTCTGAGTACAAAGGGCCATACGTTAGCCTAAGAAATACAAGTTTGAGACAAAGGGTGTCTTATCTTGAAAAGTAAATTATGTATTTTAGTATTTAACTCATGCCGAACATATAAGAAATCTTTTAAAATAACATAGGACGTCGCATTAGTTTGTGCACAAAATCAAATATTCATTAAGTGAGTCTAACATCACTTGAAACTTTAAAAAAAGAAGTGCGAGGATTTTCATAAAAAATATTCAAATAATAAACTTATAGTATACATAATTACAAAAATACTATTGGGAGTAATTCAATAACTAATTCAACTTTACAAACCACTTTTAATATAATCATCTTAACTACGCTCAATTTTTTTGTAAGTATGTTTAACTTTAATGATATTGATGTGTCCGACCCAAATTCGATCACGAGTAAAGCACGAGCGGCCATCACATGCCAACCACGAGCTCAACTATCGTGGGACCTACCGACCTAGTGGGTAAAGCTAGTTAGGTAACGAGCAGAGAACACTATAGCTCTCGTCTAAAACTGGTCGCGAGCACATGCCTTACCTGCCCGATCTGGGGCCATGCTCGGGATCTACACTTGTCTTCGCCAGGCCTGTATCATATAGTCGGGCAGAGCCTTGCTCGCCCGGGCAATCATCAAGCAGGGAACCTCAAAAATTTGCTCTCCAAGACAGGGCAAATGTTTCATTATCCGAGAAGGACACTTACCATATCTGCTCCTATATTCACACGACTAGTCGCTGTTATGCCTACAATTTAGGGATTTCCTCCTGAATTGGCTAGGTAACTATGGAAGCTGAATCCCACAAGGATTCTACGTCATAACGGGCCTATAAATACCCCTCCATAAACCATATACAAGGTACACACACTTTCTTGAGTTTCGAACCTCTGTCAAGTTCTCTTTTGACTCTCACACGATACTTACTCTCACGACGGAATGGTTTCGTGAGGCCAAGCCTTGCACTCCCACTAAGGTGATTTCGTGTTCTTAAACAGGTTCAAGGAAGCATATCAAGCTCAGATATCCTACAGTTCAATCGGACGACCCAAGACTGACTTTTTGTCACATCAGTTTGGTTCCGTTACCGGGAAACGAAGCCTAAAATCTTTCTCATCTGTTTTTCCGGTAGTTCTCAGACAAGTAATATCATTGCAATGGCTGGCAAAGGTAGCAAGCATCACGCCACTGCTAGCAACCACCAGGCTGGAAGCCAGCTTGTTAGGAACAACCCACTGCCCGGTGATCTGCCACTGAAGGCACCCCAACAAGGAGCGCAGACAAGAAACCAAAAGATGGCTACTTAGCATGCGGCTCACGACAAGGATGTCCCATATGTTGAGGAACAATTGTCCCAACACGCTAGCCAAAACCAAGCAAGTCAGCGAGATGCTCGTCAAGTCATCAACGAGCAAAGGGATCGAGCCTGCGATCTCAGGGATTAGCTTAATCGGCAGCGAGAGAATGGTCAGGGCAGCCAAGTGAGCTTGCCTGGGCAGACCCCTGAACAACGGACTGCTGCCTTGCAAGTACAAGTGGATTACTACAATAAAATATACGCGCTTAATCAACAACTACTCGCCTTAGGCCATGCCCCGGTCCCAGTTGCAAATTTAGTGTTGCCCGCTCTCAACTATTCTGCTCTTGTTGGTGGTGGCCAGGCCTCCCAACCATTGTTCGCTCCGAGTAGGCGAATTCCCTCTATCGTTCATGTACCCTCGGATCGTGAGAATCAAGAGCAGAGCAGAGGGCAGATGACTAGGCGGAGAGCAGGAACAACCCCCATAATCCGTCCCATCGACATCACCGCGGACAGGAACATCATGCACGGGGTGAAGGTCATAGTCACCGCTGAGCCTGCAAATACACAGAAGCAGAGGGACAACGACCAAGACATAGAGCTCGAGTTGAGCAGGAGGTTGAAGCCTCCTATGATCCGACCTACTATCCTCCCATCACCGAGCATTCCAGGAGAGCACATGGTCAACGATCCGAATATACCCACTCGAAAAGCTCGTCCCACTCTTCCAGGCTCACTGTGGACGCTGAGAAACGTCTGGTCGAGAAGATGGAGGCCATGAAGAAGGACATGGCCAAACAAATGGCCAATCTAGCCGTGGCCAAGCCCGACTATGAAGCCACGAAGCCACTATAGAACTACCCATTCACCACGAAGATCGAGAATGTGCCACCCGCGTAAGGGGTTACCTTCCCACAGTTTGAGAAATACTTCGGGAAGACGCAGGCAAATGACTGGATCAGGTCATTCGAGGCACAGATCCAAATGGTCACGGATGTTGAAGCTCTGAAAATGCGAGCTTTCGAGGACACTCTCCAGGGCAAAGCGCAGTCATGGTTGGGGAGAGTTCCCCGGGGATCTATTGGTAGCTGGGAAGTGCTCCGAGAGAAATTCTTAGAAGAGTACGGCACGGGGCCTATGCCCAAGAATAGATTTGATCTCGGCAAGTTCAAGCAGAGCGACTATGAGTCCTATAGCAGCTACCTCAAAAAGGTTCAATGAGATGCTTGACCAAGTGACGGCCACCAGTGACCCAGTGATCACGTTCTAATATCTCAACAACATGAGGGTAGGACCCACTAAAGACTATATTGAGAATGAACCCGGGTGCTTCAAAGGCAGAATTGTTAGCCAACTCGCATCTGTTCTGCTCGACTGAAAACACCAAGGGCGACAAGCCCAAGGGAAAGGACAAGACTCATGCCAGCTCGGTCAAGCCAGCTGACCAGAGCCAGGAAGGCAACAATAACACGCGCAGAGACAGAAGGCGCACTTCCACACCCGGCCAGAGATTCAGGGAGTCCCAATTCGCCCTCTGAACACCACCCGGGAAGAAATCATGTTCCAGGTCGGCGATGTTTTGCCAGTTCCCTACCCGCCAGACATTGAGTTCGTTCACACCAGGGACAACACCAAGTATTGTTACTATCACAACGACAACGGTCACACTACAGAGGAGTGCAACATGTTGAAGCAGGAAATACAAAATTTGATCAACGCGGCAAGCTAGACTGCTTCCAAAAGAACCAAGCGGGCAATGATACCGGTAATGATCGGCGAACAAGACCTCCAAGAGGAAGAGGCGGCCAGGTCCATCAAATTCAAGGGGTTGTAAACGTGATTCAGGAAGAGCTATCTTCCAACACTCAGCTCGGGAAGCATATTTACTCACTGTCAAAGGCAATCAATGCGCCAGCAGTACAGCGAGCAGGGGAGCAAAGCATCTTTTTTACTCGTAGCGAGTTAGTGAGCACTCCTCTGGCATCTGAGCAACCACTGGTAATTTCTTGCCTTGTGAACAACTGGCAGGTACATAGGGTACTGCTGGACACGGGAGCGTGCAGGGACATCATGTACTACTCATGCTTCAAGGGCTTGGAACTGTTCGATACCAGGTTGAGGCCATACCTAGGAAAACTTGAAGGCTTCACTAACCATCGAGTGTGTGTCAAGGGGACCATCGAGCTGGATGTTTTCATGGGAGATGGTACACATACGCAAATAGAAATGATCATATTTCTGGTGATCGACCTGAAATTCGCTTACAATTACATCATAGGCGCTTCGGCCATGGCCAAATTTCAGATGGTCGCCTCCATCCCCCATCAAAAAACCAAGTTCTACACTGAGGATGAAGTGGGCATTCTCAACAGCAAGCCACGGGCAATTTAGGAATATGTCTGGAATTCCCAAAGGAAGAAGCAGAAGCTGATCGTGGATACTCTCGAGCACACAATCACCGTCTTTGAAAAAAAGACTACAACCAGTACTACCTCAGGCTCAATCCCGATAAACAACATCGAGCTCAGGGAATCCTTTGGAACTGTAGATCTCATGGAGATTGATGAAACTGAGCAAGCTCCAGCAACACCCACCCTTGCGTGCGAGGCTGGGTATCCCCCTACGCAGGGTATCGAGCTAGACACTTTGCAAGTACATGACGAGCCCGAGTTCCAGCCGCAAGACAAGTTGGAAGAGATCATCATCAATCATGTCCACCCTGAGCAAAAAATTAAAATCGGGAAGGCCATGCCTCCCGAAACTCGGGCCAAGCTGATCGATAAACTCAAGAGCAACCTAGATGTGTTCGCATGGACCGTTGAAGACAAGCAGGGGGTCAGTGAAAGCGTTGCCCGCCACGACCTGAATGTGGACCCAACTTTCCGTCCAATTCAGCAGCGACTAAGGCAATATTCACTAGAGAAGAGTGGAGCGATCAAAGCGGAGGTTAAAAAGCTTTTGAAAGCTGATATCATCGAGGAGATCCAGTATCCGACTTGGCTGGCCAACGTGGTGATGGTAAAAAAGGCCAACGACAAATGGCACATGTGCGTCGACTTCCCAGGCCTCAACAAATCTTGCCCAAAGGACTGCTACCCGCTGTCGCGCATTGATATGCTCGTCGACGCCATAGTCGAGTTCGAAATGCTCATATTCTTGGATTCGTACTCAAGGTACCACCATGTTATAATGAACGAGCAAGATAAAGCCAAGGTAACATTCTGGGCAGGTGGAGGTTTGTACTGCTACAAAATGATGCCCTTCGAACTAAAAAATGCAGGGGCCACTTATCAACGCATAGTCAACAAAGTTTTCGACTCCCAGCTTGGCAGAAACATGGAAGCTTACATTGATGTCATGGACATCAAAACCAGAGGCTGCGACCACACCCTTGACTTGGAAGAAACGTTTGCCAATTTGCGCAAACACAACATGAAGCTAAATCCGAGCAAGTGTGTGTTCGGGGTCCGGACATGAAAGTTCCTCGGTTTCATGGTCAACCAACGCGAAGATAGAAGCAAACCCAGAAAAGATTCAAGCTTTGATCGAAATGGAACAACCCCACTGCATCAAGCAGGTCCATCGACTAAATGACAAGACAATCGCCCTTGGTCGCTTCATCTCCCGGTCAGTGGAGAAATGCCTGTCGTTCTTTAAAATCCTGCGCGGTAACAAAGGATTTGAGTGGAACGAAGAATGCGCCAAAACCCTCGAGTAGCTCAGGGAATATCTTGGCAAGCCGCCCCTCCTTAGCAACCTAGTACCTGGGGAGCCAATGTATGTATATTTAGCGGCCACAGATCAGGCTGTAGCCGCTGTACTTGTTAGGGAGGAATTTAATCTTCAAAAGCATGTATAATATGTATCAAAGGTCCTCAGTCCTGTTAAGAGTCGTTATTTTAATGCAAAAAAATTAGTTTACTCGCTTGTCATAGCTGCCCGAAAATTAAGGGCTTATTTGTCTGCATATGTACTCATAGTATACACAAACACACCACTGCGCAAAATCCTGGACAAGCCCGATTCATCGGGCAGATTACTCAACTGGTCGATCGAGCTCACAGAATTTCACATCGACTACCAACCTAGGCGAGCAATCAAAGCACAAGCCCTGGCCGATTTCTTGGTCGAAACAAGTTTCATCGAGCAAGAGGAATCTGAAGTCCCACAGCCAACAGAGCCTGGACACAAGCAGCTTCTAACACCTCGACTGGCCTACTGTTGGGACCTCTATGTGGATGGGGCAGTGAGCAAAGCCGGGAGTGGAGCTGACATCCTTCTCATAGCTCCCCGACCAAGTTACAGAGTTTGAGTTGGCTTTCCGATTCAAGTTCCCAGTCGCTAACAACATGGCTGAATACGGAGCAATGATCGCTGGTCTCGAGCTTGCAGCGGATATGGGCATAGATGCAGTCACAGTGTACTCGGATTCACAGCTAGTAGTGAACCAAATCCAAGGGGAGTATATGGTGCATCACCTCTCCCTGATCAAATATTGTGTGAGCTTGTCAAGGAAATCTTGAAAAATTTCAAGTTCTGGGAGATCACCAAGATTGATCGAGCAGACAACATGCAGGTAAACTACCTATCCAAGATCGCTGAGGCAAGCCTAACGTTATTGAATCCATTAGTCATGATCGAGCACCTGGAAACTCTAGCTATCGACAGACCAGTAATAATGGATATTGAAACCAACGAGCAGAAGCTGGATTGATGACTACAAGGACTACATCGAGCAAGGAATCCTGCCCGCAGACAAAATCAAAGCCACAACAGTCAGAAGCTAGGCTTGCCGATACTCAGTAGTTGGGGGAATCTTATACAAGTAATCTAAGGTCAGACTTATGCTTCGCTGTGTCCCCCTAGAGTTAATCGAGAACGTTCTATACGAGGTCCATGAAGGAGAGTGTGGCAGCCATCCGAGCACCAGAGCCCTGGCAGAGAAAATTATGCGCGCAGGGTATTACTGGATCACCTTTAGGAGAGATGCAGAGAAATATGTCCGAGAATGTGACAAGTGCCAGAGGTACGCAGATATACCGAGGTTGCCTTCCACTATACAAACCCTTGTGGTCCCTACCTGGCCCTTTGACATGTGGGGAATCGATTTGATCGATCCATTTCCCCTAGCACAATACAAATACAAGTACGCAGTGGTCACTATCGACTATTTCACAAAGTGGATCGAAGCAAAGCCACTAGCTACCCTTTCAGAGGCGAATATCATCAAGTTCGTCCACGATCAAGTATGGTGCAAATTTGGCCTCCCACGGGTAATCATCTTCGACCACGGTACTTATTTTCGACCGGGGTTCTACAGGGGAAACTCCCTTCGCACTCACTATGGATCCGAAGCTATGATCCTAGTTGAGATGGCATTGGCAAGCTACAGAGTTTCCCACTATAGCGAGCAAAACAACACGTTTTCCTGGGCAATAGACCTTGACCTACTCGAAGAAAAAAGACTTGATTCACGACTAAGGATGGTCAACTACAAGTAGCGAGAAAAGTCTCATCACGACAAGTGAGTCCGAGGAAAGACATTCATGATCAGGGATTGGGTACTCAGAAAAATCGAGGTCACCGGTCACCGAGCAGAAAGAGTAAAACTCTTGCCTAAATGGGAAGGGCCTTTTCAAGTTACTGGGATAATCGGAGAAGGCATATATATACTGCGGGCATAGGACGACAAAGACTTGAAGCATCCCTGGCATGCAGATCACTTGAAAAAGTACTATCATTGAGCAACTCTCAATATACAAATGAGCAAGACCCTTAGCCCTGTTGAGGGTCACTATCATTTTTTCAATAAAAAGGCAAGTTCTTTTATTACCATTGTTATTTCAATATTTCTATTTATCGCATATGAACTGTTTTCGGATTGCTTGGTAAGATCTGCTCGCAAGCCGAGCAGGTAGGGCCATGCTCAGTCCACCTTCCATTATACCTGAGTATCAGTGAACATATCTTATCCTCTCAGCGAGCAAGATAGGGTCTTGCCCGATTCACGTACTGGGAAACCCGCAAGTCAGTAGGGGCCATGCCCACAAGGTAGCGGCTAACTACCTCGGATTCCTATAATGACCAAGCAACACTGTTAGTCATATATCTCAATACCCAGTTGATATACTAGCAACAGCTTCGATGTAAAAACGTCGAACAGGGCCAAGCCCGGTTAGTTGGTCGCTACACAGAGATGGGCCATGCCCGTTAGGCAGTCTTCAGGATGCTCGCCCCAGGGCGATGGGGGCCATGCCCGCTTAAACCTTGGACAGAACCAAGCACTTAGTCTGGGTAATAACACTTCTCCGGACCTTCAAACTTAAATAATATGTCCGCTTAATCAACCTTATTATTTTTAAGTTACTATTTGCACAAGTTTTCATGCCCGATCAAATTGTGTTTGCTCTATACTTGTTGTGCTAGCTAAAATAGCTCATACACATACATGTTAGAACTAATCAAATGCATGAAAAACACAATTAATAGAACATCAATCAAGCAAAATCAAGTTTCCATTAAAAAGATGGGAATAATTACAAGTAAAAATCAAAAAATAGTGGCGTGCAGGCCGGACAGAAACATTCTTAATCTAAGGCTGGTCCATGGGAGGAGGAAGACTCTTAGCAACGGCCCTATATTGCATTTTGTATTGAGCGTTCAGCTCCTTACGAACGATCTCATCCGCTGCAACCTTGGCAGCGGCCTCCACAAGCATCTGTTCGCTATCTTTCACGGTTTGATCCTCAGATTCCAAGGCCTCGATCATCGAGCAGACATTTACATCCAAGGGAGTCGGAGGGACCCATGGCTTGCATCGAGCTTCAACATCGACCTTGGCAAGAGTTTCTAGTTCATTCTTGGTGTAAAGGACCAAGTCAAGAAACTGGTGAGCAGCATCGTCGTAGGGGTCGAGCACGACCTATTCTGCCATTGTCTACATGTCGACCCCTGCCATGGCCAGCGAGTATCCTCAGAATATGATTGGTGTCGTGGGAAAAGTAGGGAATGATAGCCTCATTCATGGCAATGTCAAAATCTGGGGAGCTCTTGAAGTCCTGCACCACCGTCTCTCTGGCCACGGACGCTTTTTTCATGAGGTCGGCCACAGTGGTCGCGTCCTTGACCGCTTACATTTTAAAAGCATCCCGCTCCAGCTGCAGCAACTCCCTCTGCTTGGACACCGTGTCCATCGCGGTCTGCTCCTTCTTCAACTGACCCACCAGCTCAGTTTTCTCAGCAGTCAACACGCCATTCTGAACGATCAGCAAAATGTTACGCTCAAGCAGCTGATTCTTTCGCTTGGCGGCAGCCTCTTGTTCTTTTAGCTGTTCGGCCAGGGCAGAAACTTGCTCAAGTTTCTTCTTCAAAAGGGCCTCATGGGTCGCATTATCAGCCTTTACTTTCTTGCGAGCCTCTTTCTCCTCGCTATAACGGTCGTACAAATTGGTGCAAGTGGAGGCAATCTGTAAGCAAAGGTAAAGCAATTAGCATATAAATGAGCAGGGTAACGAGATACGGGAACAGACATCATGCTACAGTTAGCTTTACCTCGCTCAGGCAGAGGCCGACATGCCCGACCAACACATGGCCAGTGGTCTTTCGGTCAAGCGCTAGCTAGGTCGTCATGGATAGCCCGCTCTATGACCCCCTTGCCCACCAAGCCAACAGGGTTCCCGCGGGCATTTAGATCGATACCCCCGAGCATTGGGGTACCACCTTCAATCTCTTTTGCTAGTGCCCGGGCAGCGCTAGCGCTGACAGTGGAGGGCATCTCGAAACCCGACTGCGTCTAAGTTGCGGCCCCATCTTGAGTTGGGGGAATGGCAGAGACGGGCTCAGAACCTAAGCCATGTTGATGAACGGACCGAGTAGGAGGAGTGTCCTCAACGGCCTTGTTATAATGGCATCAACGACCTCTCTATGTTCGTGGGCAGGGGCTTTGGGAGCCACAACCTTTTCAACCAAGCTTGGAGCTTTACCCGAAGCATGGGCCTTCTTGGCTGGTGGGCTAAAGGGGACCTTAGGAAAGTCCTGGGGCTCCTTGCCCTTTAGATCAGTTGTTCGCTGATCAGCCTGTTTCTTTCTCTGCTTCAACAGTGCAAGACTCCTCATTCCTGAAACAAAACAAAGATGACCAGTACATTTACCAAAAGCAAGATTTGATTAAAGAAATGAACAAAATGATAACAATCGACAAACAACCATCTCTGTCTTCAAAAACTGGTCGACAACTGGCCTCGGCACCCAGCTTCTTGCACTCAGCGCACTCATTTTTGAATTTTTGCTCGTAGTAGTCACCCTAGTATGGATGAACTATTTCGGGCTCATGAGTTAAAAGGGGCTCCACCCCAGAAAGATCTGCTCGGATGACCGTCGCCAAACGAAGATTCCGAGGATTACAGACCAGCTCTTTCTATTCGAGCTGGAATTCCTGGCCTACTCGCTTCTCTTTTTCCTCGAGAACCCCTAGAGCAGTCTTCAGCGATTGCAATCGAGCACCTTCCCTGGAGCTAAAATCTCGTTTGGAAACCTTGGGGACCTTCACTTCATCGCTTCGCGTGGGCCTCAGCGACCACCCAACGCGATAGTCAACTATCAAAACTCTCTTGTCCCAGGCCTTAACTTTGCTCGGGACATAACTCAAGATCCTCAAAAAATTTGAGTTTGATCTGACACCAATCCTCCCCCCGGTGCTCGAACTGAAGATAAAGAGCTTACGAAGGAGGTACATGTCCAGCTCGAAACATAGCAGATGGCAGGCCATAGTGAAAGCCATTATGGCCCGAACAATGTTCAACATTAGGTCACAAGGCATGGCCTTTGTCTCGAGCAAGAAGTCAACAAAGAACAGCTCCAAGGGTAGACGCATCTCCACACGGAAAAAGTCGACAAAAAACAGAAGACCATGACCTAGCTCGCGGGATATCTCAACCCCCATGGGCAGGTCCATCTTGTTCGCCCTAAAATCCTTGGAATTTACACCAAGAGAGGTGAGCCATGCGGTCACCTTGTCCGCCGTATCCAGGGAGGCCAAATGTGCAGCATATTGGGTCTCATCAGAATTCACCGACTACGCAAGCTCCTCGTCATCTAGAGCGGCCTCATTTCCGGAAGGGGCCTCGTTCATAGATCGACTAGACTTCTTCATTCTACGGGCAATGGGGACGTCGTAGCTTGCTTCACCCGACTTGGAAGCCTCCTCGGCAGCCTTCCTCTGTTCGGGGCGTATTTCCTCGGCCATGGGCTCCACCCTATCAGCTGCTCGAGGACCTGCCCGCCAGCGACCTCTCTGCCCTCAACACTCTCCTCTCCAGAAGGGACATGCCCGTAGTAAGAATCAATGAGGTCAACCACCGGAGCGGGCACACGCCCACTAATGGCCTCTCTGGCCACAGATTCATCTCCCTCCTCTAGTACATTGTCTAGGGAAGGAGTCTTCTCGCTACTTTAAAGGTTGTTTTACCCGCCATAGCTGTAGGCTTCCCTATCGTTATCTGAGTCGCGAGACATATCTACAAGAGATTGAGGAAGAAAAGTCAAAATTCTGCTCGGATAACCAGTGAAGCAAAAGGGGAAAACTCCTAAGTCTAGGTACACCAAGGGGCCATGCCCGCCTAGCGGATATGACTACTCGGTCTTTTCCTCGATCACTATCTAAGGTCCGATTCTAACCTAAGAATCCTACCCATAAATGCATAGACACGAAGGAGATGAACCCAGAAGTTCCACCAAACCTGGAAAACGAAGAATAGATTCAGAAAAAGAGGAAAAGTGAAATACTTACTGTGAGAAATGGAAAGGTAGATTCTTCACAAAATTTCACAAGAATAGAATCGATAAAGCCGAAAACAAAGAAAGATCACGAACTTTGGAAGCAAACACCAGTCGAAATCTGGGAACAAAGACGCCAGAATCAAGGAAACGTAAGGCACAACAGCAGCAAGAACGCTCCATAAATTCTATCTCTAAAACTCGAAAACTGTAAAAGAACAAAGAGGGAAGGTAGCTGGATTTCTATAGGCGGGCGTTTCGGTTTTCAGGGGAAAAGAGACCCTGAAACGGCTCTTAAAGGGACGACTGACGTCACGATAGCACGCTCGCATTAAATGCGACGCTTCGGGACTCACGCCATTATCAGTCCATTCCACTCACTGACGGTTCATGCGCTTCTACGCCTACTCGCCCTGTTACTCTCCAACAACAAAGCTTCCTCAATATGCTCCAGCTACCCACTCGCCAAGGTTCCAGAACATTCTACAAGCCTGCCTTCCAAACAAGTCACAATTTTCTCAAAAAAATTCACAAGCATTGGAGCCCGATACAAAAGCAACATCACCGAGCATAAGCGTTCCTCGCTCTGAGCATGAATACTCGCCAGACAGGGAGCTAGGGGCCACTAATGTGCCCGGCCCAAACCCGGTCACGAGAAAAGCACAAGCAGCCATCACGTGCCAATCACGAGCCAATTATCGTGGGACCTACTGACCTAGCGGGCAGAGCTAGTGAGGTACTGAGTAGAGAACACTATAGCTCCTGTCTAAACCTGGTCGAGCACAGGCCTTGCCTGCCCGACCAGGGGCCATGCTCGGGATCTACATTTGTCTTCACAAGGCCTGTATTATATAGCCGGGCAGAACCTTGCTCGCCCGGGCAATCATCGAGCAGAGAAACTCAGAAACTTGCTCTCAAAGACATGGCAAAGGTTTCCTTATTCGAGCATGATACTTACCATATCTGCTCCTATATTCACACAGCCAGCCGCCTGTCACGCCTATAATTTAGGATTTCCTCATAAATTGGCTAGGTAACTATGAAAACTAAATCCCATAAGGATTCTACGTCATAAGGGGCCTATAAATACCCCTCCATAAACCATATACAAGGTACACACACTTTCTTGAGCCTCAAACCTTTGTCAAATTCTCTTTTAACTCTCACACGATACTTATTCTCACGCAAGAGTGGTTTCGCGAGACCAAGCCTTGTACTCCCACTAATGTGATTTCGTGTTCTTAAATAGATTTAAGGAAACAGATCAAGCTCAAATATCCTACAGTTCAATCGGACGGCCCAAGATGCCACATCAGATATTTATGTATTTTCTTTTAGTAATTAAAACTAGGTTATTACCCGTGCGATGCATGATTGATTTAGTGTTGTTTTTGAAATTTAATTTTGTAGAGAGAATCTGCTAGTTATTTGAGTGAACCAACAATATCAAGATGTTTATATAATTAATAAATTAAAAAAAAATCGTGAAATCACACTGAATCATCGAACCGAAAATTTATGTGAATCATAAAATCGAACAAATAGGGGAAGTATCATGAAGACAGACTCGTCAAGAAGGTGTTTGATGGAGGGGAAGTATTTCGCAGGGTTGTTTGTAATTTTGGTGGAACATGTTTAATCAAATTGAATAAAATCTATTTTAAATTGACCGAGTTTTTGTAAAATAATAAAAATTTAAAAACTTCTACCAACCGAAACTTGCCTAAATCAAATGTGATAAAATATATCCGGTACAAACCGATTTTGGCAGTAAATAATGGTAAAAAAAAACAAATTACCATGAGAATTGAAGAATTTTAATCAATTGAGACACGTCTAAATCAAATGTGAAAAAATATATCCGCAAAAACACTTTACCATAAAAATTTGGAGTCATTATCAAGTGAAACGCTTTAAAATCAAATGTGATAAACCTATCTAATATTAACCGATTTTAACAGCAAAAAATGGTTTTAAAAAAACAAAAACTTTTACCATGTATAAAACAGACACCAGTTTCAAAATCTATTCAGTTTTGATTTCCGGCAGCAAAAAATAAATAAATAAAAATAAAAATAATATATATATATATATATATATATATATATATATATATATATATATATATAGTAGGATACACAGTTTTAATTGTGTTTTTTTAAAGTTTTTTTATAATAAGATGATTTTCTAAACGTGTAACAAATAATTGGAGTATTAAAATCTATTCAGTTTTGATTTTCGGCAGCAAAAAAAAAAAAAAATATATATATATATATATATAGTAGGATACACATTTTTTATTGTGTTTTTTTTAAAGTTTTTTATAATAAGATGATTTTCTAAACGTGTAACAAATAATTGGAGTACTAAGAGAATTGATCATATGAATATGCAATTGAAAGGTAAATATGGTAAGTAAGGTAAATATTCATAATGAACATGTATAAAGTTGTTTAATTAGAATAATTTGAAAAAAAAAACAAAAAATAAGCTAAATATTCAAAATTGATCATATAAATATGTAATTGAAAGATTAAAACCTAAGAGAATTGATAAAATCTACCCACAAAAAAACCTTTACCATGAAAATTTGGAGTACTAATCAGGTGAAACTCGTTAAAATCAAATGTGATAAATATATATATAGTACCGTATGCATGGTTTTAAAAGTTTTTTTGTGCGCAAAAGTTATTTATAATGAGATGATTTTGTAAACTTGTAATAAATAATTAAAAATTTTAATTAGAATAATTTGAAAGAAACGAAAAAATAAGGTAAATATTCAAAATTGATCATATGAATATGTAATTGAAATATTAAAATCTATGAGAATTGATAAATTTATCCGCAAAAAAAAAACACTTTTACCATGGAAATTTGGATTCCTAATCAAGTGAAATGCATCTAAATCAAATGTGATAAAATCTATCTCGTATTAACCAATTTTGACAGCAAAAAATAATTAAAAAAACTTTTACCATATATAAAGGAGGTGTCGGTTTTAAAATCTATCCGGTTTTAATTTTCGGCACAAAAAAAAAGATTTTTTTACAACTTCACAAGAGTGTGTCACGTCAAAGCACAAAAATCATTTAAAATTTTAAGCATTCAACAAAAGTCGCCATGTAGGAGTAGCGACTTCTGTTTTAATAATAGTTAATAGATAAATGATAGATTATTAATTAATGATTAATAAATGTAGATTAGTAGAAAAAATAACATAAAATTATCCCTTGGATAATTTGTATAAATTAAATAGTATGAAAATAAAAAGAGATGGAAATTGAAGAGTTTCAATCAAATTAAACTTGTATAAATTGCATAGGATAAAAATCTAGTTTAATTAAACGATATTTGAAAAAAATAAAAACAAAATCCTTAACTAATTAGTTTATGATTTTTATCTTATCTAATTAGATTTATGATTTTTATCTTAAACTAATCAATTTTAAAAAAAAACTCACTATTTTGAAGGTGACACGTAACAACACCAAATTCCTTCAAAACTTTTAGTTTTAAACAGAAAGCCGCCACGTGACAGTAACGGCTTCTGTTTTAGTAATAGTTATAGATTTTCAAATTTGAACTTATTGATTACGTACAAAACTTTTATACATTGATTGAATTAGTGGGCATTTGTTGTTATTCCCTTTCTTTCTTTTCAATGAGAATGATTGATGAAGAGTTCCTTGTAATCTCATTTGAAAAGGTTAATTATACTCCCTCCATTATACCCGACAAATATATATTTTTTGGGGTCCTCAACTCGATAAATATCATTAAAGTTGAAAGAAAATCGTGTAAAAAATTGGAATGAAACTACTAAAAATCGTGTTAGAAATTGGAATGAAACTTTAAATACTCCTGTCGTGCATGTTTAAAATTTTTAATTATTAAAAGATATATAACTAGTATTAAAGTTGGTTATAATTACAAAAATATTTGAGAACAATCAATATGTTAATATCAAATGTAAAAGATAAAGTAAAAATGTTATGGAGATTGTAGACATAAAATTTTTAAGTATACTATTTAAGTGAAACATTTCAAAATAGTATAGCAGAATTTTTGTCTGTAACAGAGGAAGTAATAATTAGTCCTAAAAAAACATTTTGCTACGAACTAATACCTTTCATCCTAAAATTATTGTCATACTTTCATTTTTCGTTTGTCCCAAAATATTGTCTTATTTGAAAATTTTATTTTTATGACAACACTTATTATTTTATAATTATTTTTTTCTCCTTACTTTAATTATGAATCATATGTATATGGACTTAAAAAAACTAAACATCATATTAATATTAAGGCCAAAATACAAATTTCCCCCAAAAGTATACACTCAATCCCAGATCACTACCCAACTTAAGTTTTGTGCCAATTTGGTATCTGATGTTGCCATTTGTGTCAATTAACTCCCCCGGCCCAACGTCTGTTAAAGAATTGACGTTAACTCTCACGTATGGGTAATTTCGTCATTTCCTTTACAAAACAGGGGGACAAAACCGGAAAAATTACCAAGGCGAGAAAAATTGGCCGACACCATGATTAATTTCACCATGGGAGGAGACCTCAACGATGACCATGGCCTCCTTCCTCCGTCAATCACAACTCTTCAACCCTATTCTTAAGCTCCCCGATTCGATCCCAACAACTATGTCGAGCTCGACGAGCGACTTCGCTTTCCCCCACGATCGATCTCCGTTTCACCTAACTCCCCTTCCGATTCTCTCTCCACCGTCCCTCCATCACCATCCCTCCGTATTGTCATATTATACCGCCACGCGGCCAGATAAAAAGACAATCTTTCCTCCGCATTATTAAATTATTTATGTATTTATGTCATGTATATACAATAATTCAATCAACTATGGGTGATTCAATTTATTCAAATGCAAATGGGTATAATATTGGAGCTATAATTATTACTTGTCTTTGACTTTGATTAATTTTAATCTAATTGAAAATATTTGATTTTGATATCGGGTTTGCTTCAATTTTTGGGTATTGATTTTTGAGATTTTTTGAAACCCGGATCTTGGTTCAATTAGTAAAACCGATATCGTTAATTTTTGATTATTTTTGGTGGAAGTGGTGGTGGTGAGGTTTGTGGAGGTGGGGAAAGTTTGAAAATGGATTAAATGGTGGCCAGAAGGATGATAAGGTCGGCTTTTTTGATGTGAGATGATGAAATCTCTTTTGTCTATTTGAACTTTGGCCAAAAATACAAATTTCCCTGAAAGGAAATGACGAATTCATCAACTGAGAGTTAACCAAAAATACAAATTTCCCTGTTTTGTAAAGGAAATGACCAATAACATACAATTAGACGTCGCAAATTTGTTAATATTAATATTAATAATCTTTTGTTTTTTCTTACATTGGGAATTTGTAATATATTCCACATTTTTTTTTTGCACCAAATCGTATAAGGTCAAATTATATGGGTGAAATTATTATTATCTATAATTATGTCTCATTAATTTGAAAATCAGATCAAATTAGTAAGAAGTTAATTATTATTTTATCCAGAAGGATGATAAGGTCTTTTTTTTGTCAAAATGAAAATCAAACTTTAATAAATACGATTCTTTTAAAATAATAAATACCAATTTTTACCATTGTAACCAAATTTTAATTTTTAATTTGATTGCAATGTCATCCTCACCGTTTCATAAAGACTCAATTAACCAACCAACTTCTGTCAATATCGGGCCAAGAAAATGTGCATTAAATTTTACTTATGTTGTCAATAAACAATATAGACATAAATTTTGTCTATTTGATGGGGATTGGAACATTGTCAGAGTCGAGGATTGTTTCATTTTAAACATGATTCAATCTTTGAGTAACACATAACAAAAATGCACTGTACTCAAATGGACAAATACAAGGTTCATTCTCTATGATTTAGTAACATGATTTTGTAATTTTTCACTTTTTTTCTCCATGGTCCCATCCACTTATCTCTCTTATTTCTTTTCAATCGTCCCAACCCTTATAGTCTATGCAAAAATATATACTCATTTCATTTCTAAATAATCGTCATCTATTACTCAATATACTGTTTGAAAAATAATAATTTAATGTAATATATAATATTAGTATAATATGTGGCTTCTTTTAATACCATTGTGTTTGTGGCTATAACTAAAATATGTAGAAAAAATAAGGATAAAATAAAATTTTAAAAGACAAAAGTTATTTTGAAGTGGACAAAAAATAAAAGGAAGAAAAACAAATATTTAGGAACAAAGGGATAATTTGTCTTACACTATAAAGAAAGAATGAAATGATAAAAATACAATCGTATTTGGGACGTGAGGTTAAACATGGTAATTGATTAAGTAGGATGATATTCGGCGTTGACTTCATAATTTATTGAAATGGTAAACGCGAATTACTTTATAGGGTTATTTTAGTCATCTCAAAAACCTACCTCATTTTTTAATTTTAATTATTGGGTAAGAACGTACCTCAATTTTATTATCCCCGTTTCAAAATTATCGTTTAAGTTGAATTAACGCACAGTTTAAGAAAATATATTTGAATGAATTATTAATAATATTAGAATAATGTGCGATTTCCTATTTTATTCTCCCCTAACTACCCCCCAAATCGCCTCCCTCTTCCCCCCTCACCACCTCCTCCCTCTCTCCAATCCACAGCTTCTTATCTCCTCTTCCCCCATCACAGTATACTCACCTCCCCCTTCATAGCCTCATCTCTTTCTCACTCCTCCATTCTTTCCCATTTCTTCCTCTTTTTAAAAAAATTAAAAAATTAATTTCAGGTTTGTTCGTCCCTAGTCGACCGAACTAACTTATTCTGTTCGGCCATGGGCGACCGAACAACCTTGAATTGTTTGATCATAGGTGACCGAACAGCCTTGTGGCCGAACACAAGGTTGTTCGGTCACCCATGACCGAACTATTCAAGGTTGTTTGGTCACCATGGCCAAACAAAACAAGTTCGTTTGGTCGACCAGTACTGAACAAACCTGAAATTAAATTAATATTTTTTATTAAAAGGGAGAAACGTGGAAGAATGAATGTGTGAGGGGGGAAGGGATGCAGCTATGAAAGGGGGGTAAGTATACTATGATGGGGGAGGAGGAAGAGGTGGTGATGGAAAGAGAGGGAAGAAGCTATAGATTGGGGGGGAGGGAGGAGGCAGTGGGGTGGGGGAGAGGGAGGAGACAGTGAAGTGGAGGGAGGAGACTGTGAGGTGTGGGAGAGGGAGGAGGCGGTGTGGGGGGAAGGAGGAGACGATAAGGTGGGGGAGAAGGAGGAGGCGATGAGGGGGTGGAAGGGGAGTCAATTGGATATGGGAGGCTAAAATAGGAAGTTTGGATTTTGAGGGATTTTGGAGGGTGAAAGTGGGTCTTAATAGCATGACCCTAAAAATAATATTTTAAAAAAGAAACTTTTTTTATATTTATAACAAACGAAAAAGAAAAAGGAAAACAAGAGAAGGAGGGAGGGAGTTAAGACCAATCCCGCGTATGGCTCTCCACACATGTCACATGTAATAAGAGAGAAGAGGCTTTGACTAAAATCCTCGCCGGAAACTGATAAGAGATGGGTAACTGCAACGGCTTGCCCTCGTCGGGATCCGGCTCCACCACTTCACCACCACGACAACAGCCACAACCACATCACCAACCTCCTTCTAATGGCATCACCATCCTACATCCTTCGCAACCTGCACCTCCACGTCAACCTCCTCCACCTTCCTCTACCACCACTGTCGGCCGCGTCCTAGGCCGACCAATGGAAGACGTCCGTGCCACGTACATTTTTGGCAGGGAGCTAGGCCGCGGCCAATTCGGCGTGACCTACCTCGTCACTCACAAGATCACACACCAGCAGTTCGCGTGCAAGTCAATCGCCACGCGCAAGCTCATCAACAAAGACGACATCGAAGACGTCCGGCGAGAAGTCCAGATCATGCATCACTTGACCGGTCACAGGAACATCGTTGAATTGAAAGGCGCGTACGAGGACCGGCACTCGGTTAACCTAATCATGGAGTTGTGTGCGGGCGGTGAACTATTTGATCGGATCATTGCGAAGGGACACTATTCGGAGCACGCGGCGGCGGTACTGTGCCGGCAGATGGTTACGGTGGTGCATAATTGTCATTCGATGGGAGTGATGCATAGGGATTTGAAGCCTGAGAATTTTTTGTTGTTGAGTACTGATGAGGACTCGCCGTTGAAAGCCACTGACTTCGGTCTTTCAGTCTTCTTCAAGCCAGGTATTGAAAATCTGAACTCTTTCATAAACTACATACAAACAAAAACACCTTCAAAAAAACAAAAAAAACAAAAACACCTTCAGCGTGTATGTATGTTATAATTTGGTTATAGTGAGATGTTAATCTGTAAACACACGAACACATTCATTATGTTGGATGTATATGATCATATTGCTCTATTGAGTTTTATTGTTTTAGGAAGTTGATCAAATTGAAATTCTCCTAGAATGGATGGTTAAAATGTTTAAAATGGGATGAACATTGAGATGAATTTGGAATAGTGTTTGCAATGGATTTGTAAGCCATGTTTAGCAACATATAATGCACAATTTAAGTGAAACTGGCTTGAGTCTGTATGTGTGTTTCGACTCAGTTCCTAGTCAGAATCTTGAAACTTTAGCCCTATAACTTGGAAGAATGAATAGTATTTTTAATTTTTTTTAATCGCATTTGGAGTGAAGTAGAGCATTTACTGTAAGAAAGCTGAAAAATATTTTGTTTCATATCCCTCTGTTTCAAAACAAGAGTCACACTTTTCATTTTGGTTTGTTGTAGGAAATAGTCACATATCTAAAATTTGAGCGACAAATCTTCACTTGTTTAGTTATTTACCTTATTTTCGTAAACATGGTATTTATCATACTTGTTCTGCAAAACAATAAAGTATAGCTTACTGTAATTCAAAGGACATATAGATAAACAAAAGTAAGATATGAAAAAGTTTTTGAGTCCTTTCAGGTGATGGAGGGAGTATATTATCACATTTGAAACTGGATGAAAATGCGACGATATTATCTAGGATTAGATTTACCAGCGAGAACTTCTTGAAGTGATTACAAGCCTTGTGCTAGGCTTATCAGCAGCCACACTCTGACATAGTGTAGACTGAAAGTGTTTTCAGTTGTTGAATTTTCTGATCCTGATAAGTTAATTATCGTGTCATTACCCAATAGAAAGTTAAACATTGTGTCATGATTGAACTGATCTCGTTTATATACTGACTGCTAATTGGGCCTCTAACTACAGTATTTCTAGATGTGTACTTTTTGACAGAGGAACCAGGAATGCAGGCCCATCTCTTCCTAACTCGTCTTGTTACTTAGAATCTTTGCAGTGTGCTTTCAGTTTGAGAAGTCATGGACACTCAATTAATAATTTGCTTTTGATTTTTATAGAGAAGAAAGGATGTGATTATGATATCTTGTGGCCTTTTGCAATCTATTGGAGCTTATGGCCAGTGAGCTTAGAATTTTCTGATAGCAGGCTTAATGTTAAAAGTTATTAGAGGTCAACTGGTCGTCATTGTTGGCTTCTGCTAGTGGAGCTTCTAGGAGCTTAGTGGTTTCCCATAAATGGCTGTACTAATGTCCTTCCTCCCTTTCATTCATTTTTTTTCCTTTTGCTTTCTTTGTGGGTTGCTGGTGCTCTTAGCGTTTGATTATTCTTTTATCCCTAATAAAAATTATATTTTCTAGAATAACTTATGTATAATAATAGATATCAATTTTGGAGCATAGTTTTCCTTGCATATAAAAAATTGTAGTCTATGTA
Organism: Codonopsis lanceolata; assembly: GCA_013146195.2. Taxonomy (NCBI): domain Eukaryota; kingdom Viridiplantae; phylum Streptophyta; class Magnoliopsida; order Asterales; family Campanulaceae; genus Codonopsis; species Codonopsis lanceolata. Next base: position 157,352,424 of record CM028379.1, read on the forward strand.
TTTTTTTTTCCAAAGCTTTTCATAACATGAAAGAAAGTAAAGTCAGAATAAGCTGTGTTCTTCCTGCTCTCTCAGTTTAGCGTTGACCATCATTGCACAAATACTAGAACCTTTTAAGTGTCAATGCATCATGAAGCATATATCGTCTTGCTTACAAATTTCTTATGTCAAGGCTGTTAAGGTCCTTGAGGACATGAAAGAAAATTAATCCAGAAGAAACCCTTTTCTTCCCTCTCCCCTATCAGGTTGACATTTTTTATACCACTGACAATAGTTGCTAGATACTAGAATTATATGTGTCACAATGCAATATGATGTAACCTCTTGGTTGTGATATTTTTACTATTTTTTTGGGCACATTGGTGATGTCTTCTAAAATACAGTAAAATTGTGGGTACAGGAGATGTATTTAAAGACCTTGTGGGCAGTGCATATTATGTGGCTCCAGAGGTTCTGCGACGGAGTTATGGGGCTGAGGCAGATATTTGGAGTGCTGGTGTGATACTCTATATTTTACTCAGTGGGGTCCCACCATTTTGGGGAGGTAAGCTTTCGAGTCTTGACGAGGTCATTATACAATAAGGAAACTTATTTATATCTATTATACAGAAATCAGGAAGTGTATCTTATCCCACCTGTATGTTGATGGGTGTTGAGTAAAATATTTTACTTTTTAGTGCATTCTGGTCTTTTTGCTAGTGTAGCATTGCTCACTGGGGAGATGCCAGAAATGTTGGTCAAAGGGGCGCCAAAATGTGAATATGAGGACTTGACTTTCACTGACAATGAGTACCATGATAACAAGGATTACAAACTTAACAATATAAATCAACATTAACCTCACAAAAGAAAAAAGAAATATATTGAATTTCACACGTTTTATCTCGTTTTTCAAGCACAAATTTAATTGGAATTCAGTTTCTTTCTTAAGTGAGCAGGATTAGAATTTGAATGTTTTTTAATTCCATCTCTATTTATGGTATAAAGTCAATAAGGTTGATCAAGTATAGTTGAAATATATTGATCTACTGTTATAAAATAATGAGAGAAAAAGAAAAGCAACATTAACAATATAAATCAACATTAACCTCACAAAAGAAAAAAGAAATATATTGAATTTCACACGTTTTATCTCGTTTTTCAAGCACAAATTTAATTGAAATTCAGTTTCTTTCTTAAGTGAGCAGGATTGTAATATGAATGTTTTTTAATTCCATCTCTATTTATGGTATAAAGTCGATAAGGTTGATCAATTATAGTTGAAATATATTGATCTACTGTTATAAATTAATGAGAGAAAAAGAAAAGCTCGATAAAAATAGAGGAAGGCTACAGCCACCAATTGTGCACCAAATCTTTTGCATAAAATGATGTGGGCATGTGCTGTACCATCTTGTTGGCTCTACTTTCAACTTACTTTCAAACTGAAATAGGAACCCACAAAATGCCAAATGAGATGGCACATTACATGCCACATCATTTTGTGCACATTTGGAAGCTGCAACATCACTCTTAAATGTCTTTAGATTTTAAGAAGGATTTTGAGGGAAAAAATCCTACATAATTTAGAATCAGCGTTTTGCAACTTACTTGATCCACAATCCCTCAGAACATACTCCCTCCTTCTCAAAATTATTGTCATGCTTTCTTTTTTCGTCCGTCCCGAAAAATTGTCTTGTTTGAAACTTTCCCTTTTAGGATAATATTTTTACCATTTTACCCTTGCATTTTCTTCCTACTTTAATTATGAGCCACATGAACATAGGTTTTAAAGGAAACTACACCTCATACCAATATAAATAATCAAGTCAATTGTTTTTCCTCAATCCATGTGCTGGGTCAGGACAATAATTTTGGGGATATAGATTTTTATCAACTAAAATGTATTAATTCCAATAAATATTACAAAGCAAGGATAAAAATTGAGAAGTTGGGAAGGGCCTTGGCCCTCATTGGCCTTGAATTACGTTCCTCCTTTCCTTTGCTCATAAAATAATACTTTTCAATTTTATTGTTTTCTTTTTGACCTTCTTATGTTTATATTCTAACAACTAAATGTAATCGTCTATTATAAAAACGAGGATATGCTTGGATTAAGAATTCCAAGTTTCTATCTCCAATGCGGAAGCGGATTGGTCGAAAATAATATATTTTTTTGATAAGTATCGGTCGAAAATAATATTACCAATTTTTTGAAGAAAATAATGGCAAGAAAATAGATAATATAATGAAATAAGAAAAGCCACAATTTTACTATAATCGATAAAGATTTTACAATACAGAGTTTTCAATCTAGTCACCCAACATAGGAAAAGTGTTACAAGGATTGATGCTTTCACCTAGAGTAGCACACCTCTTACAACCAAAATAGTCACACACTATTTTGTCTAACACTGCCAAGACCTTGAGACCTTCAACCACCAATTGTGCTCGTCGTCCTTCTCTCATTATTTGTGTCTCTCGTTCACTCGGCTTGTCCCAAATTGACGTCTCATCACCTCTTTATATAGGCCTTAAGAAAAAACCGATTCTAATTCTCTAATTATATTTTGGATTTGAGACATAATAGGGTCTATATTCCTTTGAGTATGAACATGTTCCTTCGTATTTTTCTTCTTTTTGGTTACATGTTCCTTAATGTTATGAGGACAAGTCTTATCTGAAAGAAGCCAGCAAAAGTAGAATATCTTTTTCTAATAACAAAATGTTATGGAGGGTCTATATTCCTTGGTTTGAATATGAACACATTCTTCCGTATTTTTCTTCTTTTTTGGTTACATGTTCCTTAGTTTTATGAGGAGAAGTCTTGTCTGAAAGAAGCCAGTAAATATTATAGAGTATCTTCTTACAAATAAATTAGTTTAATTTTCTCAAAAGAACTTATTAGGGGGTCCTAAATTGTATCTTTTTATGCAGCATGAAGAGTGGAATTATCAAGTATGACTGCTTTGGATCATTTTATTTGAGTTGGATTCTAATGTTTCTTTATGTTGTTCTAACAGTTGCAAACTTCTCTCTTCTTTCACTTCTCTTTTATTTTCAGAAAATGAGCAGGGCATCTTTGATGCAATTTTACGTGGAAATCTTGATTTTTCGTCTGATCCTTGGCCCTCCATATCAAGCAGTGCCAAAGATCTTGTTAAGAAGATGCTACGCGCTGATGCTAGAGAAAGGCTTTCTGCAGTCGAAGTCTTAAGTAAGTCTTAGTTTGGAAAATAAGAAAAAAATGTTTAATTTAGGACATGAATAATGGGTGGCCTTTAATCATCTAGAAAGTAGAAAAACTCATCACCTTCTTTTTTTTTTTTTTTGGCGTCACATTGATAATGTCTTGGAGAAATGAGCCAACACTGAAAAATGCAAGAGTGCTAGGCCCGTTTTTGGTGTTTTCTTTTAACAGCCTATTCTATGTTTCCAATTTAGAGAAACATACATTCTGTAGAAGTCCAATGCTCTTTTAGGTGATAGGGTTGTGGTTAAATTGTCAGGGATTCCCATTCCACTAGTAAAATTCAACTCATCTCAGCCTTGGTGCCAACTTCTTGGTGTCACCTGCTTGAAATTTTTTTTTCTCCTTTTGCTTAGTCCAAAACAAGCCCAAGGCCTTTTTCACTTCTGAATGATATATATATATATATATATATATATCAGAATGTTTTGAACCACACTTTATTGCTTCCTTCTTAGTTATTGCAGTCGATGTTAGTTCAAGAAAGAGCTTCAAGTTTCCTGAATAATAACTGTACCCCTTGTTAGTGGAGAAGTTGTTAACATGGAATGATGCAGCCTGTTAATTTCTATCCTCAGTTCTCCCCTCCCCCTGCTATCTGTTCTTCATCATTACACTTGATCCCATTTAATACAATATCCGGCTCCATCCTTATCTGGGATAACGACTCTTTTGTCAGAGTATATTATTTTTTGCAAGATGCAATGATCCTAATCTCATATCTTGGCCACCAAATAATGGGTTTTGGCATTCCTAGGCTTGTCTATTGCAACAACCCTTAGCATAATTAACTACGGAGGGAATATAGCTAACACAGTAACATACTACAGATATTAAAAAAAAAATAAAAAAAAAAAATATATATATAACTATTGAAAGAAATGCAGATCATCCATGGATGAGAGAAGATGGTGATGCATCAGATAAGCCCATTGATATCGCCGTGTTAACAAGAATGAAGCAGTTCCGTGCTATGAACAAACTGAAAAAAGTTGCTCTAAAGGTTAGAGGGTGTTCTTTTATGCACCGCTTCTTGTTTTAAGTTCCTTCTTATTGTCCAACATCTCAGATGTCTGATTTGGCTTTTCTGTATTTGATAAAAGGTTATAGCAGAAAATCTGTCTGAAGAAGAAATTATTGGCTTGAAGGAGATGTTCAAATCCATGGACACAGATAACAGTGGAACAATTACTTATGAAGAGTTGAAAGCTGGCCTTCCTAAACTTGGTACCAAGCTTTCCGAGAGGGAAGTGCGGCAATTGATGGAAGCGGTACTTTCTGATCTTATTTCCCCTTTTTTAAAAGGGCAAACTACACAATTGGCCCCGGTAGTTTTGGGTTTTTTGGCAATTCGTCCCTGCACCTCGCAAATGGTCCCTGAACTTCAAACTTTTACACCGTTGGTCCTTCTGTCAACTTGTCACCGTTAAGTAGGGGTGGCAATTGGGTGTTAATGGATAACTTTGGGTTAGGCTATTATCCATTGGCCTAATGGATAATGGTCTTACCCAAAGCTATCCATTAAAACCCAATTGCCACTCCTACCATTAAGTACGCTCACATGATACGCACATGCATTTGTGGAAGGGTAAAATAGTCAATGTCTCTTAAAAAATAAAAATTATAGGACTAATCTTAAAGGGAACAATCTTAAACCATAAAAAGTCTTTGAACAGATTCCCTCCCCCCTTCTTCTCTCTCTCATCCATGGCCACCCAATCCTTCCTCTCTCCTCCTTCTTCTTCCCTTCACCACCCCCGCTACGGCATCACCACCACCACCCGCCTCATCCTAACATCCCCATCCCTCAACCTCCGCACAACCTCTCATAATTTTTGCACCATCAAGGCTTTTATCCCCATCCCTTTCCCCTCTTTTAACCGAAGACAACCTCAAGAAACTCGCCGCCGACAATCCGTTGAGTACGTTAGCAGAGGCATGGTCCTTGGTACTGGTTCCACTGCTGCCTTCGTGGTAGACAAGCTTGGTGAGCTCCTAAAAAATTGGCCAATTCAAAGACATAGTCGGCATCCCCACTTCAAAGCGTACCCCAACAACAGGCTGCTTCATTGGGAATCCATCTCTCCATCCTAGATGACCATCCATCTATGGCGCCAACGAAGTTGACTTGGATCTCAATTTGTTCAATGGCTGCGACGGCGCCATCCGTGAAAAAATGGAGGCCGCTTCACGTTCACTCTTCTTTGTGAACTGATTCGAGACCTGTGAGCTGTTACCAATATCTTTCCATCCCCGAACCAACTATAAAGTCATTCCTGGGCGAATTCTCTAGGAATCTTTCATGTTCCAATAAATTCGTTGTCGTCGATCTTACTACCATCTACCCCAACCGGAGTATCCCAACTGTATGATATATTTATTTTAATTAAAATATAATTATTTTTTTGAACAATATTAAAATAGAATTATTAAGCTATAGTATTATAGTTGGTAAATTTAAAACTATCAAAGTTATACTATAATTATCATTACTAAAAAATATTGTTTTGTGTTTTCAGATAATAGGAAAAAATAAGGTGTCCAATAAAGGTTGAGGTGGACATGCATAAAAAATAATTTGATAAAAATATTAAATTTTGACTAACTTGAACCTTAATAACCTTTTAATATTAAACACATATTTTAATAGTATATTATTTTTTAAACAATCCTTACAAAAAACAAAGCAATAATTATTGTTGTTACAAAGTCAGTCCATGTACTTTCAAAGGAGAAATGACTATTTTACCCTACCCAAAATGCACGTGAGATGCATGTGTATTGATTTAACGGAAAAAAATAACGAAACTAAACGGAATGACCAACTTTGTTGAAATTGGTTGGTACGAGGACCGTTGGCAAACACATTTTTGTACAGGGACGAAAAGCAAAAAAAATCAAAAACTACAGGGACCAATTGTGTAGTTTGCCCTTTTTAAAATTACTATTATTATTTCTGAATTTAGAGTTATCTGGTCATGTGTGTCTGTGTGTCTTGAGGGTTCTACCAGTCTACCCGATACATTTATTTTGATGTCAGTTGCATGTGCTGCATCTTATCAAGGCCAATCAAGAGAAGTTATTGAGTGGGAAACTCCCACACGTGAAGCTCCACTAATATCCTGTTATGTGTTCAAGCTCGCCTCTTTTACTTTTAATCAAGCTCAAGCTTTATGAGGCAAGGAACATATGTTCGAGTTAGACTCGATTATCAAGCGAAACGAGCTGATTTTGAGCTTCATTTTAGCCTAAGCAATAGTATACTAAAATATACGTAAATTGTATTTATTTTGTCCGAGCTTATTCAAGCCGATCTAGGCTAGGCCCATACCTCGAGCCTAAAATCAAGCTCAAGTTTGACTTGAACCCAACATGAGACGAGTTGAGTCGAGCAATAAAGGAGCTGAGCTCGAGCCGATTAATTTACAGCCCTATTTCTATTTGGTGATTTAAGACTTGGTTTGCATTTAAACTTTTTCTGTATGGTACCCTGGGGAGTAGTTCTCTATATGTACATCATCCTCTTATCCTCTTCTCAATTGCCTGTTTACAGACTAATCTGGATACACTACTTGCTCTTATTAGTCACCCGATCATTTAACTCTGCCTTTCAGTGAATATAAGCCCTGGAATCTTCTTGATCCATTTGACCAGTACTAAGGTATTTTGTTTTCTCAGGCTGATGTGGACGGAAACGGAACAATTGATTACATTGAATTTATAACAGCAACAATGCACTTGAATCGAGTGGAAAGAGAAGACCACTTGTACAAAGCCTTTGAGTACTTTGACAAGGACAAGAGCGGGTAGGCCTACCTCTCCAATATTTTATTGCGCAATTATCATACAGAAAATACAAAGATTAGAAATAAAAGTTTCTTTCTAAATATAATATTCTCATTATTGTTTGATAGTTGTATCCTTCTTTTGTAACTCTTCTGTGAAAATAAAGGTACATAACCGTGGAGGAATTGGAGCATGCCTTGAAGAAGTATAATATGGGTGATGAGAAAACAATAAAGGAGATAATTGCAGAAGTTGACACGGACCATGTATGGTTTTCTCTCTATCTCTCTCTCTCTAACACACACACACAGACAGTAGGGAGAAGAATATATCTCTCATAGTTTGTCCACTTCAAAGATTTTCTTTCATAAGAAAAAAAATTTGGAAGTTTTGAGGGTAGCTGCTGAACAAAGGAGGTAATGAAGAAATTTGAGGCAGACCACATGTTTTGATCAATTTTTTTCCAGAATACTCTATTTGCTTGTCTTACACGCTCAATGTATAGTCTTCACAGTATAAAACTAAAGCTATTACTCTAACTAGAGAGAGTTGAAAAATATTATCTTCCTTCTTTGGGGCTGGTTTCAATATACTTCCTCCGTTCCAGGTAAAGAGTCCCCGTTTGAAAGTCAAAACTTTTTAAGAAAATGACATTTTTAGTAGCTCACTAGAAATAAAATGACATTTTTATGCTTTAATTTTTGAAAGTAGACTCTTTAAGTGAAATATCTAAAAATAAAATAGTGGACTTTTTGCCCAAAACGGAGGGAGTAACAAACAACATTATGATTTATGCACTTCTCATATATATAATCCCTCCTTTCTACTGAGCATTGAGTTTGAAAGTGAACATTTTAAAAATTTAAGAATTACTATAATTTTCCACAAGCAAATCAAGGCACGCACCTACGCGTGTGTGTGTCTGTGTGAAGTTAGTTGTACAGTTTTTACTATACAGGTTGCAATTTACATGCAGTTAAAAAGAAAGGTAAGAATGCCCTTGGTAATATAGGGAGAAAAAAAAAAGCATAGGTGAAACATGGGAGAGTCCATGGATAGGAAGAGATGAAAGGAGGTCGGAGAGCAATGGACCAAGTCCCTCCTCTTGCTTAATACTCCCTCTGTTTCGGATAAAGAGTCCACTATTTCATTTTGGGATGTTTTACTTAAAGAGTCCATTTTCAAAAATTAAGGCATTAAAAGTTTCATTTTAGTACTAATGGGCTATTAAAAATATCATTTTCGTAAAAAGTTTATTTTCAAACGTGGACTCTTTACCCGGAACGGAGGGAGTAGATACTAAGGATTAGACAAGTTTTCCTCATTTTCAAGTATAATATAGTAAGAATACTTTTGAACGAGACTCTTTTGGAGAAACGTTTTAAAATAGTGGGACTCTTGAAGTGGAACCGAGGCTTTGTTTTGTTTGGTGGAGGGTGCTAGAAAGTGAAAGTTTCTAAAAAATTTCGATATTTGGTTAGATGGAAAGTCCCAGAAAGTGTGGGGTGGGAAGATTTTTTCCCACAACTCCCTTATATTTTGAAAAGCTTCGCTTATATGTTTCCATGGCTGTGCATTAAAATTATGTTTATATTCTCCTTTTGCAGGATGGACGGATAAATTATGATGAATTTGCAGCCATGATGAGGAAAGGTAACCCAGATATGGTTGTAAATAGACGTCGGAAATAGGCTGGAGAACATCACGCGCATGCATATTTATTTTTGCTGGTCTTTCTCCTGCTGAGAATCACACGAGGTAGTTGGTTTAGTGGGCCATACAAGGAATTTCAACCAAGATTGCAATTCATTCCCACAGCTTAGCTATCAAGAATTACAGTTCAATCGTCTGATTCGAGGAAATGGTTTGTCGTTTGCCAATCAACATCTGTCCTTATGCACCGAGTAAAGGTTCGCTGATGTCAGTTTGCTAAATAACTTTCTACTGTTTGAGGCCAGATCTTCTTATTTATTGGTGGATACAGATTGAAAAGTGGGAACCAAGTTTCTAGATTACGGCAATTCGATTCTAGTTTATTATCCTTCAAATATTGAAGAAGTTGATCACCATTATTAGTATTGTTGGAACAGTAACTTGAACCAAGGGTGATAAGGTTTTGCCTTATAGGGTTTGACTTGTATGAGAATAATTTTGGAATGGGTAAAAGCTTGATTATCTATGGGAAAAGATCAAAATGAAATAAAGAAATTCGCTATTTTGTTGTTTGAGGCACTTACCAGCACTAGAATGGCAAAGAATTATATAGGCATCAACTATAACTTCAGTAAAGTGTGTACATAGAAGAATGGAAGTACAAGCCTGCAGAAAGTGCTTCCATCTACGAACTTGGGTAAAGTCTGCGTCATTTTTGGTCTGATTCCATTGCGTTATATATTTCACCAAATTAAGGTCAGCAAGGCTTCGATCAACTTCTCTTCTTGCTTTGAAAACACTGCCAATGGAATCAAGGAAGCCAAAGAGGTTTATAATTTTTCATTTCAAAAATATCAATTCCAAAATTTCTCTAAGATCATAGCCATAACACTAATTTTGGAGTTACAACTCAAATTTTCAGAAGGCCCTGGCCTTTTAAAGTTGTAAAAAGTTTCTGCAAATCTGGGTTATTAGTGCAATGTTCTAGCAAGTTGATTTAAAAATCAAAATCATTGTCAGAAGTGGGATTTGAACCCACGCCCTCTCACGAAGACCAGAACTTGAGTCTGGCGCCTTAGACCACTCGGCCATCCTGACCTTATGACATAAATCATCAGTATAGTTTTTTATTCTTCTGTGCTTTCCGCCTCTACTAATATTGTCATAAAATGGGACCAACCATAGCATACAATTATAGATTTTTAACAACATTTTTGTGAATTTCATTTTTACAAAATCCCCAAAGTATTTCGAGACTTTTATTATACAAACTCCAATACTGAAATTGCTCAGTTGTGACTTGTGACAAACTTAATTAGTAACAAACGCACCACCCAATCTTAAACGAAATAAGGGAAAAACAAGTTTATGATTAAAGCAATTCTAGCTTTATATGAGGGGTTCATTTTTGTGCTTACTTTTAAACATGGTTATTGGTGTGAACCTAAGGGTATATTCCCTGTTTTTTTTTTTTTTGCTTTACTTTAATTAATTATTTCTTCTTTTTTTTATTTATTGGTTCTGTTTTTCTTTTTTCTTTTACATCAATCAGTACAAAAGTAAAAAAATAAGTGTTAAAATAAAAAAATGAGAGTGATATACCTAAATGGAGCATAAAAACATTCAATATTAAAATTAAGAACATATCACTCAAATCTTCAAACGAGATGAACTTATTTTTCTCTTTCCTTTTACCACCTCTTTTTAAAATCATCCTACTTTTTCTCAAACGTTTGACCAATACATCTTTAATTAGAGAGTAACTAATTAATAAGACCAATTTCGGCAAAATGTGAAAAAAGAATTCTTTAAGATCATGTAACATCTTTTATTTTGGGACAAATTTTTTAGTTTCAAACATCATCTATTTTAGGACGGATGTAGTACTAAATTAAGACCGTAAGGTACTTTACAAAATCATACTACCTCCGTTCTAGGCAAATAGTTTATTATACTATTTTATGATGTTTCATATAAGGAGTATACTTAAAAAAAAAAATCATGTATGCTATCTCCAAAATATTACTCCCTCCGTCCCTAATTTATTGTCCTGGTTGACCCGGCGCATCGTTTAAGAAAACCTATTTGACTGAATTATTAATATTGGTTTAATGTGTAGTTTACTTTAAAGCACATGTGTATGTGACCCATAATTAAAGTAGGGTGAAAAAGTAAGGGTAAAGTGGTAAAAGTGATGTTCTAAAAAGGTAAGTTTCAAAGTGGAAAATTATTTTGGGACGGACAAAAAAAGGAAAGGATGACGATAATTTAGGGACGGAAGGAGTATAACTTTACTTTTTACCTATGATATTAACATAGTATATGATGTGGGTGGAGCAGCTAGGTCAAACAATGTTAAGGAAATAAGTTTGGTAAGGGAAGTACACACATGAAAAAGTTCATCCGGGCAAGAGAAGACGAGCACGGGCTGGGATAGTCCGGCCAAGAGGGAAGCGGGCACGACTGGGGTTATCCGACTAGAAGGATTCTAAGTGGATTGGGGTTGCAAGGAGATGGGTTAAAGGATGGCTGGAGGACTGAGGAAGGGAACATGGATGTTGGGTTTGACTCCAAAAGTAGTTTCTTAGCGAGTAAGGATAGCGTGGGAGGCAAGGGTCCCAAGGAGGGCACGACTAAAAGATTGATAGGGCTGGGCTGAGTTGACGGGTGGAAAGAGGTCACGAGTTGGATGGACCTTGCATGGCGTGGCATGCTAATGAGCCCAAGATTTCTATGAATTTTCCTTTGAATTTCATTTTATTTTGTGATATTTTGAGTTAATTATGCCTTGGAAATATTATTATTAGTGAATTTATGCTCTAATGTAGGTTTCTAAGGTTTAATCGAGCATTCATGGTATTTAACACGAAGTTCGAGGCAATTTCAGACTTTAAAGTTGAATTGCAAATCATTCGGTCAATGTCCGTTAAGTTCCGTCAAGCAGTCCAAGGCAAATGAGGGCTAACAAGGGTTAACGGTGTTAATGGAGGACTATATTGCAAGAGCTGGAGAGGGAAGGTCTTCGTCAACCTTCCTTAGATCACTAGGGGCATCGACACAATATTCTAATTCTCTAGGGGAGGTCGACGCCAATCCAAAAATCTACCTGCCTTTTGCGTTGTCGAACGCTCACGCTGCCACATCACCCGGCTCCAGCCTTCATGCGTGACCCGCGTGGCTTCATTCTGATCCACTTTAGCCCGGATCCACCCAATCTATATACCTTCCTTTCTAGCCCTCTTCCTTTCACACTCTCAACCCATTTCTCCTGGGTTGGACCCGCGTGCCCTCTTCCTGGTTCACCCCATTCCTAGCCGTTACCCCTAATTATTTGCTTTTTAGCCCCTAATTTCCCATGCTCTCCCTAAAATGCCCCTGCACTGTTGGAGACTTTCTTGCATTCTCCTTATACCTCCCAGCTGCCTCCATTTCAAAAGACAAGTCCCCATTTACGGGCTGTTAGCCTTAAATGGGGCAGTAGCCACCATTTCACCCCATTTTCCTTTATACCTCCATAGCTTGATCACTTTTAAAGGTTTGAAGCATTATTTCAAGAGCCAATGATGCATCTACAAAAGATTTCAACCCCGAATTTACGATTCTTCGGTTTAATTCTTCAAACTCATATTTTGAGATATTCATTATTAGGGGTGGCAATGACTGGCATGACACGATAGCACGGATCAGCACGACACAATTATAAAACACGATTACAGAGACAAATGACACGATAAGCTCAGCAGGACACGACACAACACGAAACACGACACGAAAGACACGAAATTGTTAATATATTCAAATTAATATTTATTGTTATATTTATGATCAAATAAGATAGATAATACGAAACACGATAATGAGGCACGAACACGACAAGATAGTACGAATTGCCACCCCTGTTTATTATATTTTCTTGGGTTGATTTATTTTGTAATTGTTGAATTAGTTCGTGCTTAATTTGTTTATGGAATGCAATTATTTTTCTATATCCAATGTAGTGATTTAATGTAATCTCTCTCTTTATTTAGTACACATTCATGTTTGGTTATTATTTTGTGGGTTTGATACTTTTAATTAATTGGTCATTAATTAAATGATTTTAAAAATGCTTAGGATCCGCGAGAGCTACATTTATATTTCATACCAATCAATTTAATAGTTGATGTTTTGTGACACACACCGATAGCTATTGTGAGATTTGGTTTGACACGTGATCGAACAACCTTAGTCATTCGCGAGGTCGGAGAAATTAGGGTTGACTATAAGATGTGAGAGCCCGTAATTAACCAATTTTATGTGTCTCGGCTACCGACATGATTTGTAGAAAAATAGAGAGAATTTCTTTTTGCGAAGTATTACCCATGTGTTTTGTTATTATTGTGTGTTCTTCATGTTTTTGACGACGTAGTGAACCATTAGATGAACCATAGAATGATAGGATACGAAGCGAAAGCCCTTCATGTTATTTCGAAAATCACTTTAATAGTTTGCGTGGCGTGAGACCAAAAGGAGATCGTGCGTAAATAGTCATTGGGTGCTTGTTTAGACATGCAGTTATTTTCTCCTCTATGTTATGTGTTGCGATGATATGAGCCCGTAGCAAGGTTGAGTGATAATTATATTTTCTATGCGTAGCGAAATCTTGTAGTGAATAAAATAGTGCACCCGACTACCAATACTTGAGTTAAAGAAAAGTAAAAAGAAGATTAATCTAAACACCGGCTAGGCTAGAAATATTGCACTCCTATATATTTTTATCTTGATTTGGTGTTGCCAAACCACTTTTGTGTTAGTGTAAATTTAATTGATTTCTTATATTTCTTATATTTTTAATTTTTAATTCATGTTCTTTTCGCTCAAATATAATTAGTTAGCCTAATTTTAGTACTTAGTTGGAGTGAAAATTACGTACATTCTCTGTGGGATAGATAGCTCGTACTTATGTACACTTTATTATTTGATACGACCGAGTATTCTTGCCTCAGTTGCGTTTTTGCGCACATCACATGCAAAGAGGTGGCAGCTTTGGAGAATGGAAAAGAGGTCGTCCTTCGTGAGTCCAAGTCATAATTAAATTAGGGTTTAGAAAATCTGCTTTTAGTTAGTTGTTATTTTGTTTCCTTAAAAGATAGGTTTTCCTTTTATTGTTTCCTAATTGGTTATGAAGTCTTTATTTTGGTAACTTGTTTTAGGGTTTGTTTTGTAGTCTTTATAAGGCCTTTTATTTTATGAAGAAAACAAATTGATATGAGTTTGAAAACATCAAGCATATAACGAGTTCGTTCTTTTCCGATTCTTCTTACAAAATGAGTGAAGTTTTGTGTGTCGAATCAAACGACGTTCTTTACGTTGAGCGAGTAAAGCTCAACCGGTGAAGTCGACTATCCTTTTCTTTATTTTGTTATATCGTGTGGGTCTTGTAAGAGTGTTCGGGTTGTTGAGGAGGTCTTCAAAGTTTCGGCCAAGGCAACACGTTTGGGGTAGTTGGACGTGTTTGTAGAAGGGTTGAGCGCAAGCTTTCGTGGCAGCTTATGTGCATTCAAGGGCGGGGCTGTTTTGAATTCTTCCTAGAAGTTATCGGCCTGAAGTGAAGTCATTCGGGTAGAATATTTTAACTGGTTGTTTCAAACAGATCATAACTTGTTTAATTGTTCATTAAGGTTAGGGTTTTGCAGGTTAAATTTGTAAAGGAGTTTAGTTGAAAGTCAGGTATGGTTTAATAGGGGTTGAGGTTGTTTTACAAAATAAATTCGGACAACCTAAGGGCTAAGGGTATTATTCGTTGAAGGAAACTTGATGATTCAAGGGTGGTTGTCGCGATAGGATTCACATCAAGTGGTATCATAGCAAAGGCATCTACGAATTCCAACTTCGTAGACGATCATGAGCGGGGAAGAAGAACATAATTATGAACCAATGAACAACCTATGGAGAGATGGGGAATTCTGAAAGTTACAACGAACGGTCGAAGCTCTTCGACTAGGGTTGCAAGAAAAACATGCATTCCTAGTAAATCTGTCATCCGATGATGAGGTTGACGAGAAAGGTGCTAGGGTTCGGCCTAGAAGGGAGAAGGATGATGATGATCGAGGTTTAAAACTCGATATTCTAGAATTCGAAGGAACCATGGATACCGAGAAATGCCTTGAGTGGATTAGAAGGGCGGAATGAATTTTTGATTACAAGGATTTCAACGACAGAAAAAGGTTCAAGGTAGCAATCCTCAAACTTACCAAATACGCTTCAATTTGGTATGAGAATCTAAAGTCCTAAAGAATGTGAGAAGGGAAGGATAAGATAGAGTCGTGGGATAAGTTAAAGAAATATCTTGACCATAGGTTCTTGCCAAACACATATTTACAAGATAACTTCACGACGCTTCATCATCTCAAGCAAGGAGAGTTAAGCATAGAGGAGTACATAGAAGAGTTTGAAAAGATCTCAATTGTATGTGATATACTAGAGAAAGTAGAGCAAAAGAATGCAAGGTTTGTAAGCGGGTTAGACACGGAGGTAGTGGGTATGGTAGAGTTGTAGTCTTACTTCACCTTTGAAGAACTATGCAAATTGGCTACTAAGTGTGAGAGGCAATTGAAGAAGAAGAAAGGGGTCAAAGCTACAAAAAAAAAAGGGATAGCCATTACCAAGGCAATGACTAGCACTACCAATGCAAAAGTGGTAGAATCTACGACAAAGACAGATAAGGGTAGTGTGGTGGAGGCAAGAAACCCATACATAACAAGGACTCAATTAAATGCTTCAAGTGTCAAGGGTACATACACTATTAGTCTGAATGTTCTACAAAAAGGGTTTTGACTATGACTGAAATTCAAGAGATTAAATAAGAAATCTCCAGGCAGAAAATTGAGGAAGAGAAAGGGGCAAACGAGATCGAGGATTGTGACGAAGTGCTTGGGAATGCCTTGGTGTTGAGCCACTCTTTACATGTGAAGAACACGGCAGTAGAAGAGGAGGCTATGGAGAAAATATTTCATTCCAAGTGCTTGGTCCAAAGGAAGGTATGTACATTAGTAGTTGATGGTGGGAGTTGTACCAACACGGTTTCGATTGTCGTCATAAAAAAAATGAAGGTACCTATTGTTACCCATCCATGCCCCTATAAGTTACATTGGCTCAACAACAGTTCTGAAGTGAAGGTAGATAAACAAGCATTGATTTCTTTCTCTATGGGAAATTATGAGGATGAAGTCATTTGCGATGTGGTTTTAATGGATGTGTGCCATGTTCTCTTGGGTCGACCATGGCAATATGATAGACATGTGATGTATGACGGGAGAGAGAACACCTATACCATTACTAACGATGGAAAGAAGTTTAGGATCAAGCCGTCAACCATTTCGTCGGGTATGCAACCTACTAGCCTATCGACTACAAGGAGTTTGTTCGCCATGAATAAGGTGAAGACATGAAACAGGTTGTTATAGGAAAACTGACTGAAGAGGGTACGAGCATCCAGAATTTTGTCTTCGAAAGGTATGAAGTGGGATTTGATCGAGCATTGAAGATTAGCGAACAAGTGGCTACGAGCTGGAGGGAGTTCCTTGATGAATTTGTGAAGTTCGTATCACTTGAGGGTCACGAGAATCGGGCAAGGGAGTGGCTGGAGATGGCACGGGCTAAGGAGAAGACGGTGGGGTGCGAGCTAGTGATGGAAAGCAGGGTCGAAGGAGATCTAGGGAGCGTATTTCAATGAAAGGGATTTGCCGAGAAAAAGGGACAAGGATTGAGGGCAATCCTTTTCAAAGAAGAGAGGTTTGATACGAGTAGAGCAGCCAGGTCGGGCAGTGATACGGGTGGAGCAGCCAGGTCAGGCAGTGTTAAGGAAATAAGTTTGGTAATGGAAGCACACACATAGAAGGGTCTATCCGGCAAGAGAAGGCGAACACGGACTGGGATAGTCCGACCAATAGGGAAGCGAGCATGGGCTGGGGTTATCCGACTAAAAGGGTTCTAAGTGGATTGAGGTTACAAGGAGATGGGTTAAATGATGGTTGGTGGAATGAGGAAGGGAACAAGGGTGTTGGGTTTGACTCCAAAACTAGTTTCCTAACGAGTAAGGATTGCGTGGGACGCAAGGGGTCCCCAAGGAGGGCACGACTAAGAGGTTGATAGGGCTGGGCCGAGTGGACGGGTGGAAAGAGGTCGCGAGTTGGATGGACCTTGCATGGCGTGGCATACAAGGAAGTGGCAGCTTTGGAGCATGGAAATGAGGCTGTCCTCCATCCAAATCATAATTAAATTAGGATTTAGCAAATCTGCTTTTAGTTAGCTGTTATTTTGTTTCCTTAAAAGATAGGTTTTCCTTTTATTGTTTCCTAGTTGGTTAGGAAGTCTTTATTTTGGTAACTTGTTTTAGGGTTTGTTTTGTAGCCTTTATAAGGCCTTTTATTTTATGAAGAAAGCAGATTGATTTGAGTGTGAAAACATCGAGCATAGAACGAGTTCGTTCTTTTCTGATTCTTTTTACAAAGTGAGTGAATCTTTGTGTGTCGAATCAATTGACATTCTTTATGTTGAACGAGTGAAACTCAACCGGTGAAGTCGATTATCCTTTTCTTTGTTTTGTTATATTGTGTGGGTCTTGTAAAAGTGTTCGGGCTGTTGAGGAGGTCTTCAAAGTTTCGGCCAAGGTAGCACGTTCGGGGTAGTTGGACGTGCTTGTAGAAGGGTTGAGCGCAAGCTTTCGTGGCAGCTTATGTGCATTCAAGGGCGGGGTTGTTTTGAATTCTTCCTAGAAGTTCTCAGCCTGAAGTGAAGTCATTCAGGTAGAATATTTTAACTAGCTATTTCGAACATATCATAACTTGTTTAATTGTTCATTAAGGTTGGTGTTTTGCGGGTTAAATTTGTAAGGGAGTTTAGTTGAAAGTCAGGTAGGGTTTAATATGGGTTGAGTCTGTTTTACAAAAGAAATTCGGGCAACCTAAGGGTATTATTCGTTGAGGGCAGCTTGAAGATTCAAGGGTTGTTGTCGCGATAGGATTCACATCAGTATACATACATCAGACGATATAATTTCTCATTGTTAATAAACGGTAAGATTTAATCATGGTTTAGTGGTTTGACTTGGTGGTTTTGACTAAAAATGGTTTTCTTGGAATAAACTCGGCAGGTCAAATCATGAGCCGAACTACCCAATTTTTCAAAAACTTAAACTGAGTTAAACCATATAAGCCACAAAACTGAACCGAACTACTTGATTCCAATTAGATAAGTTCGATTTGACGACTCATTGGGTTGGATTGGCACCCCTATGAAATGATTAACATATCTTTTATTTCTAGTATTTTGTAGATTAG
Source organism: Codonopsis lanceolata (assembly GCA_013146195.2). Classification (NCBI taxonomy): domain Eukaryota; kingdom Viridiplantae; phylum Streptophyta; class Magnoliopsida; order Asterales; family Campanulaceae; genus Codonopsis; species Codonopsis lanceolata. The sequence continues at coordinate 157,370,412 of CM028379.1, forward strand.
AATTCTTTAAAGTATGTTAAAACAATGCAATCATATGTAAATTGGTTGAGTCAGGGGAATTGTGATCTCATTTCCGTGAGTCAACGTTGTAGAGATATTAATAAGGTTGAAAACTGCAGGGGCGAACCGCTTAAACCGAAAAAAGCTAGGATTAACATATTATTTGGTCCATAAACTATTCACAAAATATGCGTTTGGTCCCACTATTTTTTTCGGTATGCGTTTGGTCCTTGAACTCGATTTTTGCTGTGAGATTTCCCCTCACGGCGTTACCATCAATTTTTTCGTCAAAATTTATTTAAAATTCGAATTTACCCTTAGTAAATAGTAATGTTAATGGTTAAAAACCCAAGCACCTCATCAATCATCATCATCTACAGGTTTAACCACAGGAATCTAAATCACAACCCCTGAAATTTCCAATTCCTTCTCCAACTTCAAGAACTGCTCGTGCAAACCAAACAAAAAACCCCTTCAATTCCTCAAGAAACACAGTAGCAATATGATAACTTACCCCATTAACCAAAACTTCCATATCATTAGACAAAAAGGTCTTATTTTTCAAAAGGGGTATACTTAATACAGCACCTATAAAATGCTTAATACAACACTTTTAAAAAATATTTGACCAAAATACCCTTTACATAATTTATTTTTTTATTTTTGTATTAAATTTAATTTAACAAATTTTAAATTTAAAAAAATTTTAAACACAATTAATTAATTAATTTATTTGATTTAGTTAATAAACACAATTAAATTACTAATTAATTTGATTTAGTTATACTAAGTGAAAAATTATCTTTGAGTTAGGTTTAAATTTTAAAAAAATTTAATTTGATTTGAATTAGGTTTAAATTAAAAAAAACAAGTTTTGGGTAATTTATTTATTTATTTTAATTAAATTTAAATTAGCTAAAATTTAATTTTTTGTTTTTTTATTAAATTTAAATTAGCTAATTTAAAATTTAATAATTAATTTGATTTGAATTAGGTTTAAATTTAAAAAAAAAAGTTTTGGGTTTAGGCATTTGGACCGATTTTGTACCAGTCCAAATGAGGAGATGGGTTAGGGACCGATCAGCTAGCAGGCCAAATTGGGGGGGGAAGGGTTTGGGCCTGGTTGGGTGGCAGTCCAAAAGGGCGGATGGGTTGAGGGCTGGTCTGGTAGCAGGCCAAAAAGGGTGGGCTGGGTTGAGGGCTGGTAGCAGGCCAAAATGGGAAATGAATGGGTTTAGGACTGGTTTCAATCCAATCCTTAAACCCAAAAGTTGGTTTTTTTTAATTTAAACATAATTCAAATCAAATTAATTATTAAATTAGCTAATTTAAATTTAATAAAAAACAAAAAAATAAATTTTAGTTAATTTAAATATAATTAAAAAAACAAAAAAATTAAATCACCAAAAAAATGTTTTTTTTACCCCAAAACTTGTTTTTTTTTAATTTAAACCTAATTCAAATAAAACCTAATTCAAACCAAATTAATTATTAAATTTTAAATTATCTAATTTAAATTTAATAAAAAACAAAAAAATAAATTTTAGTTAATTTAAATTTAATTAAAAAAACAAAAAAAAATTATGTAAAGGGTATTTTAGTCAAATATTTTATAAAAGTGTTGCATTAAGCATTTTATAGGTGTTGTATTAAGTACCTATGTTTCAAAATACTCATCAAAGTATCAGTCAAATTCAAATTCTAATCATTCTTACGAAGCAGTTCAAAAACCGAATTAACAAAACGTCGAATGAGCAAGTAGAACTTGTCTAACCTAAGCGCATCGATGTCGAACCATTCACGACGAAGAGTTAGAAGAAAGATGGACAGATCTGAAAGATCGATGATAGACGCGGGGGGTTTTTGGCCGGGGCAGGGGGGAAGGTCGTTGGGGGCTATGACATAGTTGGGGTCAGCGATGAAGAAGAAGAATGGCCGGAGGAGAAATAAATCGGAGAAGGAGGCTGGCGGCTATGGTGGAGATGCGTCGGAAACGGAGGAGATGGGAACCAGATCTGGGCTTGAATTTGGCGAGGGAGGAAAGCGGTCCTTTTGACTTCCTTCTTCCTTCCTCCACGAAATAGGCCTTTATCTTTCTTCTCTTCTCAAGGAGCAGAATCTGAACTTTCCGGTAATCAAAAAGATGAAGCACACTAATTGAAGCCATGAATGGAGGAAAAAAAATCTTTTGCGACCGGCCCTTAGTCCTTCTCTGGATGGATTACTTTGGCCTTGGTTAGACATCTCTTTGCTGGAAAGGCGATAATTGACTCCTTCCACTATCCGATCAACCACTCTTCCCTTCACTCTCACTCCTGATCCAGATCTCTTTCAAATGACCTGGGGCTATGGCGGATTTGGGGAGATTGACCGTGAGAGATGAGAGATGAGAGAGAGAGAGAGAGATATGGCTTCATAAGATGCTCTAAGATATAAGGGCAAAATTGAGATTTCAAATAAAATTTGACAAAAAAATTGACGGTAACTCCGTGAGGGGGGAATCTCACAACAAAACCCGAGTTCAAGGACCAAACGCATACCGAAAAAAATAATAGGACCAAACGCATATTTCGTAAATAGTTCAGGGAGCAACTAATATGTTAATCCTTCTTTAAAGTATGTTAAAAAATGCAATCATATGTAAATTTGTCGGGAATTGTGATCTCATTTCCGCGAGTCAACATTGTAGAGATATTAATATGGTCGAAAACTATAGAGTCACACCGTTTAAACCGAAAAAAGCTAGGGTTAAGTTCAAGTTTTTAGCTATCTATTACAGACCAAAACCGACAGGGTTGGCCCTGCTAGCATCTCTACTATGATTTTTTGAGTCACCAATGCCGCCCTTTGTATGAAAATAATAAGTTTTTCTATTGTTAATATAGATTCTAACAAAACCTAACCATAAAGCCCTACCTTATCCTAAAAATTACTAAAATTCTTTGAGTGAAAAAAAAAAAAAACTCATTTGAATTAACTTAATCTAATAACATATATTGAGACTCTTAATTAAACAACTTGATTGATTGAACTAAAGTAAATTATGAAGCTTCAATGATTTGTATTTTAAATTTTATTACTGAGGTGATATCGTTATATGATTTTTCTGTTGAATTTATATTAATTACTTGATTACAAATTTTAATTTGAAAATAAGCGTTCTTTAATTGGTTTGTGTAGAACATGCTAGCGACTCCTCAAACCAGAACCGACAAAGTTAGAGTTAGGATTAAGTTTATATTTTCAACAAACCATTTAAACCGTAACATGTTAGAGACGAAATCAGTAAGATTGAATCGAAAGCGATTGGGTGACCCAAATAACATTCATATAACTACATAAGGAGCATATAGGTAATTTACCAAGGTGGATTGACCTTTGGTGAACCAAATAAACTCCATTCCATTTTGGATGCTTGTACACTATTGGATTTATATTCCGGCGGCATCAGGCGCAACAGTTCGCTACATTAAAGTTCGTAACGTAGCGCCAAATTCAGCCCATCTCAATCCTCCAGGGCATTATCAGCTGCAGCGTCACCACATACTACCCTCAAATCTTAACCGTTAAAAGTTAACACATCTCCACGCGGCCAGCTTGGAAATCAGGTCCCACTAATACTCACCCAGTCACACTCTCTCTGGTTTAAAATCTCGGAAACCAAGGTCTAAAAAAGCGGGAACTGACTCTACGAGTATAAAGGCTTTATCATAACCACCACTCGCCGATCATTTCCGACACCCTTAGCCGGTTGAGAGAAGTCGCTGGGAACTGCTACTTAGTGGCGTGTTTTTAGGATTCCCTTAAGATCCGCTTGTTTTGGTGGCTATCTATAGTCCGAAAACGCGATTGGTTAGGGAGAGAGAAAGCAATTGGTTAGGGGAGAGAAATAAAAGAGAAGCGGTGTTAGTTGTTTATGTGTGTGTGAGAGAGAGAGAGAGAAATACACCGTGTTTGGGGGTGAGAGAAAAGGAAATACACTGCATATGTGCGTGAGATAGATAGAGAGAAAGAGATCGAGGGAAATGAACTTTGTATTTTTGTGTGTGAGAAAGAGAGGGAAAGGAACTGTGTGTGTGGAGAGAGAGAGAGATAGAAAGAAAAGGAAAGGAACCGTGTGTTTGAAATAGATAGAAGAGAGAGGAACCGAAGGAAGTCGTAGTGATGGAATTTGTGTTTATTTGAAGGCGGAAATCACATACATACGTATGTAACCGAGAGAGAGAGGAGAAGTACGTTATTTTTTGTGTCGAAAACGAAGATTTGAAGCAGTTTGTACAATATTTCTCCGTTTGGTGCAGAAAAATCGTGAAATTTTGATCAGATCATCAAAAGCGTAAATTAAGTTCTGTTTTGCCTCTACAAAAGTTCGAATCAAGGTTCTGGAATTATCGTCACTCTCTGATTTGCAACAGCTTCCTGTCCTCTAATCTGAACGATTTATTTCCGTCGTCATTTGAAATGAAGTTGATTTATTACGGATAAATTTTCTTCATTTTCGACCTGAATTTCCACTTGAGAGAGAGAGAGAGAGAGGGAAATTATTTATTTTAGCCAGGAAAGGTGTGAAGTTATCGGGAAGAAGAGATGGAACAGAAAGGAATGTTAATGTCGGCGTTGAGTGTGGGAATAGGAGTAGGAGTTGGAATTGGATTGGCTTCCGGTCAAACAGTGAGTCGATGGACCGGCGGCGGTGGAAACACTCTAACGCTGCACACAATGGAGCAAGAGATGCTTAGTATGATCGTTGATGGCAGGGATAGCAAAGTTACTTTCGAAGAATTCCCCTATTATCTCAGGTGATCGCAAAATCATTCTCTCTCTCTCTCATACTCCTTCCGTCCGCTTAAATGTTCTTTACTTTTTATTTTTAGACTTCTCAATTAATATTCTTAAAAAAAAATTCGTGTACAAATTTTTTATCATCAATATATCCTTTCATTTAATAATATCATTATTACATTTATTAGAGAGTCGTGAGTGTAATGAGTAGATAATTAAATAAGAGAGTGTATCGTTATTGTTCCGGCTTATTGATAAAATTTTACTACTAAAAACTACTCTTATGCGTTACTATAAGCTTTTGCAATTATTTAACTATAAGGAAGTCCATATTTTTTTAAGTCCTTTGTTCCATTTCTTATAATAACAAGTGTCACGCACGTATTAAACAAAAGTAAGTTCATATTTTATGGACTTGATTTTAAAAAAGTGAAACTAAGAGGAGTATAAATCAAGTGGTCTATGAGTTTTCATAAATACAACAAGTAAATAATTCATCTTCGTAAGGATGGTGAACTATAAAAAGTTTTGGGTTGGTGGGCGTGGGGAACGGGAGATACAGTAAATAATGTTTTTCATGACAAGGATAATGTTTAAATGTTTTGAGTGTTTTATATGTTACTTCCTCCTTCCCAAAATATATAACGTTTTGGAAGAGTTTTTTTGTTTCAAAAGAGATGATATTTTATAATTTTCAATGAATTTTTTTTTCAATTCTACCTATGTTTATTGATTCTATAACTCGTGCTTGGCTCTTTGGATAAAAATGTCAAGACACCTCATTAATATGTGAATAGGAACAATTTAGTCTTTACTGTATATTTCCGGCAAAAAGCCTCAAACAGTCATAGTATATTTTAGGCCTGGGGGAGTACTGTTATTTAATAAGTTTTCGTGACTGTGGATGGCATGGATAATGTTTTGTTGGACATTTATATGAACCTCGGAATTCGTTGAGATTTTCGAGTGACGTTTATTCTGACCATCACGTGGATTTCCGATCTGAATTCGATCCGAAATTTCGGATATGGATTTGTATAACGGTCCAATAACCCGAATCCGAACCCGATAATTTATTTATTAACGGATCGGATATGAATTTAGCTATATCCGATCCATTAAGGATCCGATCCGATCCAAAAATAACAAATTTCTTATTATACATATACATAATATACACAATTATATATGTATGTTGTCTTTTGATCTTCCTCCCTTTCATATTCTAATTGTTTTTTATTCATATATTTATATTTCGGATCGGATCGGATATTTAATCGAATATGTTAACGGATAACAGATTCGGATATGGATTGACATACACTTGATCCATCGGATTATCGGATCGGAGATATAGGATTTCGGATCGGATTCGGATTTACCTATATCCGATACATATCCGATCCCAGGGCCGGCCTTGGGGGTGGCGGGAGGGGCTATCGCCATGGCCCCCGATTTTTTGGGGTCCCAAATGTTTGGGTACTACTTTATATTTAATATATATATTAAAGTGTCAAAAAGGTTAACAATTGATTCTTTTAACTTGTTGGTAAAGGTGCTTATGATTTAAGTTAAAGGTTTTAGGTTCGAATCCTGTGTTGTTACTTGTTTTAATCTATTACTTTTTTTAGTCCGTGAACTTGTAATCTAGAATAGATGATCCAATGGTTAACATACTTGATAGATTGTGAGAGATCTTGGTTTCAATTCTTGCTATATGTTTTTTTTTTCAATACTTTAAAATTTAAATGATCTCATTTTTATAAAGGGCCCTCCTTTTTTTTTGACCAAGGGCCTCTCTTGTTAATATGCAAGTTCCCAGGTGTCCCTCAATTCGCTAGAGTAGTTGAATTTGCAGGGACATGATTAAAGGGCAAACCTTCATATCACTCTTCACATGACTCAAAGATGATAAGGTTGGGGTTGTAACTTGTAACGAGTACGTAATTTGTGAAAAAAAATGATGTGGTATCTTATGTATCATCTAGTTGACTTTATATTTTAACTTATAGCGGAACCTATAAGAAACAAAATAAGATGACACGTAGACCATCATATTATTTTGTGTACAAAATTAAGTACTTATTATATATTCATCCTTCAATTGGTGAACCAACGGGGGTTGGACATGTGGCAAAATCTAATGGCTGGGATCAATCAATATTAATTCCTGCCTTTGGATCTTGTTTAGGTTCAACCACTCAACGACCAGTTTGTGGAAGGATTAAATGTTTACAATTACTGGTTAGGTGTTGGATTCAGGTTATAGCTAAATTTCCCTACTTAATTATGAATGGGGTAAAATAAAATTTGTGAGGATGTATATGGGAACTTGCTAACAGTGATATTAATATGATCATATAAGCACTTTCTTTGGAAAGTCTACTAATATTTGGTTCTTTTCCAAGGTTTTCTAAATACATTATGTATTATTAACATCGATAAGTATGAAAATTTCCTCAGTGGAGCTTTTATCATCCAAATAGTCAGTATAGAGAAATATAAAATAAAATAAAAAAGAGAGGCTCTACTTGTATGCGTAATTGTAATGCAGCTGATGAGATGACACTGCACAAGCTTATTAGAGTGATAATCCTACAACTAGGCTTAATCAGACAGTGACAGAAGAGGTGTTAGACAAACAGTGGTAGATTGAGCTTTGAGTTTTTCTGCTGTATGAAGGGATACCTGTCAAGATGATGTTGGTCGCAATCTGCTTAAGTGACATTGAGAGGGGTAAGATTTGATTTATTTGGGAAAATGATGTGCTCAAGGGGTGGGCTTATGATTTTTGGATAATAGAGTATCACTGAGGTGACTTTGAGATGAGACTTGAGGGTTAAGATTCCATTTATTTTGGAAAATGGTGTGCTCAAAGGGTGGGCTTGTGATTTTGAAAAATAGCTATTTCAAGTTAGCAATGTTTGAACATGAATTCGAACATGTGATATGATCGTGAAATGATTTATTTGTAAGGATCTGACTTCAGGAGTCTTCCAAGATGTCAACAAGAGAGCATGATGAATATGTTTATAAATCGGAGTACTAAGAATTAGAAAAAAGTTCTTATTTCTGTCTTTGCTACAATTATGGGGTCTTATTCTTAGATTAATACAGTTTTTTGTTTCTCCAAACAATAGCTGGACCGCACCCCCCTTGGGTTGAGCATATTGTCTTGTTTTGGTTTTGCAGCTTATTTACCGACATCACTGTTCCTTCAGTGAGTTTTGTTGACAATTGTTTTCACTTTCGAAATCCATTCCATTAAAATTTTGTTTTGACCTTAACATGTCAAACCGCTCATTAGCGTGTTTATTTAATATCTCAAACTAAATCTTTTATTTCTTTAGCTACTTTACCTTTCTTTTAGCTTTCCATTTTACAGATATGATGACTAACAAAACGAAAATAAATATATGAAGCTTTTGTTCACTAAACAATTGGATTAGTTGTAACGAAGATCAGATGCATTTACTTAAAGTCTTGAAATGGACATTTTGAACCCATAATTTTTGGCATGCCGTGAGACTGATCCCAGAAACCCTAACATTTTTCACATAGTATCTGTGACATTCCTTTCTACCCTCATTTTCCATGCTTTTGCACCTTTTCTCTTTCAGAATTAACTAGCACTTATAAAATGCTTTAAATATTGCCATTGAAGGTTGGACCGAAGTTAAAAGAGCTACTAGAGACTTAATAAACTGGTCAAATGGCACCGATTAAAAAAATAAATAAGGTGTTCAGTGGCATAGTCACGTGTCTGCTGAATTGAGGTTGGTAATTGACGAGAAAGAAAGCTGGTTGAAGAGTTTCTTGTGGGGTGGTTGATCATGTAAGAAACTTTGAATTCAAATTGAAGCAAGATCTTCATAACTGTCCGTCTATTATGAACTTTTCGACATATTGAAGTTAACTTTTAGGAAGTTAGAGCCATTGGTAACTTTTGTTTTCTAAGTAGCTCTTGTTCACCACATTAACAGAGAGCAGACAAGGGTCTTGTTAACAAGTGCTGCATTTGTTCATTTGAAGAAAATTGACGTCTCCAAGCATACAAGGAACCTTTTGCCTGCTAGCCGAACTATATTGCTCTCAGGACCAGCTGGTTGGTACTTAAAAAAATGTTGTTTTACTTATTAGATCTGAATATATGATTACATTTGTGAGTGTATGTTCGCATTTCAGCAAGTTTATTTTCTTCTTTTCACTTTTGAAGAACTTTACCAGCAAATGCTTGCAAAGGCTTTGGCTCATTATTTTGAAGCCAAGTTGCTACTGTTAGACGTTACAGACTTTTCACTAAAGGTGAGCTTGTGGGTTTTGCAGTTTACCTTGATTTCTACCTGCACAAAATTTTATTGTTGTTGGTTTATGACAGATCCAGAGCAAATATGGAGCTGCCAACAAAGAACCTGTAAGAAATTACAATTATGTTTTACAACTTGCATTGCTGGATGTTAAATAAATGAAATTTTAATTATTTTCCTGGCTAACATCTTATGTTTTAGTCCTTCAAAAGGTCGATCTCGGAAACAACTCTTGGACGAATGTCTGAATTATTTGGATCATTCTCAATGCTTCAACCAAGAGAGGAAACCAAAGGCATGCTAAGTTTCGCTCATTTTTTTACATGCCACTTCTACTGATTGTGATTTACTTGGGACCGATTGACCAAGAGGATGCTGAAATATGCAATGTATTTCTTGTTTAGTTCAGTTGTTTATGGAGCTACAGTACTTATATTGTCATCCTTTCCCTTTGTCTCATCTCCTGTAAATATTTGACAGTATTGTTTTTTCTAACTAAAACTTTTTTCCCAATTGAGCATATTTCGTATGCTAAAAGTCAAATTTCCAGCTACATTTATCCTCAAGTGTTATGCCAGGTGTTTAGAAATTCAATTATTTTAGATGGGTGTAGAAATGATGAGTCTTTTTGCTTTTTAATTTCTTTTGGGAGCGCGTAAAGGGGATGTTTTATTCTTAGTTGGAAAATTTCTAGTGGATATGAGCGTTCTGAGAGCCCATAAGGACCATCATTGGGCAGAGCAATGAAACATATGCTCTTGTGCCCATATGCAATCCTATCTTTAATCTTTGCTGGTGTTGATCTATTCTGTTCACTACTCAATATCTTTCTTTGGAGACATATATCCATCCGAAGGATATTCTTGTACATTCTGCTGCTGTGCTCATGATTCATTCTTCCGTTACGAATTTCATAAAGAAATTGGTTACTGTCTGGTGTATTGACTTTTATTTTTGTTATAGTTGTTGCTCACACCAGTCCACTTAAAATATTATTGGAAGTTTGGAGCTGCTGCCGTCGCTTTATGGGTAGCCATTGTGCATTGCTCCTACCTATAGTAGAAGTGAATACAACTTTGCTGCAGGAAAAAAGTTTAACAACTGCTGCGAAGTCTGGTTCTAATAAGCAGATTTTGATACTGATTTAGCCTTAAAATGTGGGATTGGTTTTGCACAGTTGATTTGTAGCAACAGAATGTGTAGTTAGCATTGTGTACCTTTCTCTTTCGTTTATATTTGTGTTCTGTTGCAGGCACATTGCGTAGACTAAGCAGTGGTACCGATCTTGCATCAAGGTATAATGAGTTACTTGGATGTTGTGGGAACATTAAAATTCCGTGGTTGGATGTTTGGTTGTTTCATCTATGTATTCAGTTGTTCCCCTTTATTTCCAGGGTGAGTGAAGGTTTATCAAACCCTCCAAAGCTTCGGAGAAATGCATCTGCCTCTGCCAATTTGATTGATCTTGCATCACATGGCACTCTAGGAAATCCTGGTATTCACAGGAAACTTTTTATATTTAAAGAACATACTAAATTCATCTTTCATCTGTGTGATGGATTTTTATTTTGTATGTTTCATGTGGTTATTTTCCGGGTTGCTAAACAATTGCTGTTTGCTGTTGCTTAATACCTGGTCTCTTTCTCCAAAAGTGTTTGTTGATATGTGATAATTGCTGATATGAATGATAAGTAAAATTTAAAAAAGAAAAGAAAAAAAAATCGAGTACAATCTGCAGTATCAGTTCTCAGTTAGTGTGGTACGGTCATTGCAAATCTACTTTTTTATTTTTCTACAAATTAGGATGTCCAAACTGTCTTTCACCCCGTTAGTGATTTTTATATTGAGAATTGGGAGAAATAGGAAGTATTCCCTCCATCCGTGCAAAGAACATGGAACGATACTTGTACTTTTTTCCCCAGATCTGACATCAGGTATTCTCTAATTTCAAATAATAGTCATATGAAGCAGGATAATTTCCAGCCTATAATGAGAAAATGTCCTTCATTTTTTCATTTGAGATCGCTTACGACTGGACTCCTATATGTATCCCCCCCACCTCTCTGTAAAGTGCGTTTTCCTCCTTGGTGGAGATGACTGATGAGCTCTCCTTGTAGTTGGTTTTCTGGCAATCCGATCATATTTTCTTGCCTGCCAGTTGATTAGAACTTCAGATTCTTTTGATATTGAATGCCGGGGTAATGCATGTATATGACTCTAAAAATGACTGTGCTTCTTTATGCTTATTATGACTGTCTGCTTCTCAGCTCCTCTCAAGCGCACAAGCAGCTGGTCCTTTGATGATAAGCTTTTTATACAGACACTGTACAAGGTATCATTTCTTCTACTACTTTGCATATTCCGTATTTTTTTACCGAAGTATTTTCCCTCTCACAATGTAATAATAACTTGATTTTACTTGCAGGTTCTTGTTTCAGTATCAAAAACAAGTCCGATTGTTCTGTATCTTAGAGATGTCGAGAAGTTCTTATGTAAATCACAAAGGATATATATCCTGTTCCAGAAAATGTTAAAAAAATTGTCTGGAGCAGTCCTGATCCTCGGTTCACGAATTGTAGACGCCAACAATAACTTCAGAGAAGTCGATGAGCGACTCACTTCCGTATTCCCGTACAATATCGAAATCAAACCTCCTGAAGATGAAACCCATCTTGTCAGTTGGAAAAATCAACTTGAAGAGGATATGAAGATGATGCAGTTTCAAGATAATAGAAATCATATAACTGAAGTACTTGCGGCGAATGACCTTGACTGTGATGATCTGGGTTCGTTATGTGTGGCAGACACAATAGTTCTTAGTAACTATATAGAAGAAATCGTGGTATCAGCGATCTCTTATCATCTTATGAAGACTAAGAATCCTGAGTACAGAAATGGAAAACTAGTGATCTCGTCTACAAGGTTGGAGTTTTATTTTTTCTAAACTTTGTTTTGCCTAAGGGGGTATGGAAAAGGATCGAACTTAAGACCTCGTACTTTATGAAGTCTCAGGTCTACAACCGATCCACCCCTAGACCCCCTTCTTCAAATTTAGTTTTGCCGACTTATTATTGTGTTTGCCATGAAACAGTTTGTCCCATGGGTTGAGTTTGTTCCAGGAAGGTAAATCCATTCGCAAAGACAACATAAAGCTCGAAGTAAAGGCTGAAGCTCCCAAGGTTTGTCGTACTTCTATTTGCATGATAAATATGCAAGAAGCAAATTTGACACATAAGTTCAATTATCAGTCCGAGCTTTTTCTTTCATTGAATGTAGGATGGGGCAGGTACAGAAGCTGTTGGTGTGAAGACAGAAACAAAGGCTGAAGGTGCAGTTCCTGAGAAGAAAGGTGAAGCAGAGGCATCAGCTCCTAAGAGTGGTGGTACTGTAGCTCCAGCAACAAAAGCACCAGTAAGTGTGAAATCCTCACTATCCCTGATACTTTCTGGAAAAAGAAAAAAAAAAGAGAAAACAAAAGAAATATAGGATTCCTGAAGTCCTTCGCATCACATACGGTGTTGGTTAATACTACTAGTATAAAAATTTGAATATCATATGGCACCACCCTGCATTTGAGTTTGACCATCCATGCTTCTGAATGTACCTTGTAATCTCCTTGAGCACTTATGAACTTCTAGTTTTATCGTTCAATTAAGCTCCCTTTCCTCCAAGGATGGTATTGAAGCCTATGGACTCAGGGCTGGCCTTATGGGGTGCCATGGGTCCCCTGAAGTATGGGAAGTGTTGTAGTTAATACCTATTCTAATTATTTTCGTAGAGGTCCCTTTTTTTTTCTTTCTTTCTTTCTTTATTTTGGTCTCTCCAATTTCTACGATTTTTATCTTCATGACTCCGAAAATGTTCAATGTTCTGCTATTTGCACTTGGTCCATAAGCTCAATCCGTAGTTATGCGAATATGTGCTCACAGGACATGGTTTACGATGAAGATAAGGCTCTAAACACTTTCTTTTTGGGGTGTGAGGTAGCGGATTAGAAATTGCAGTGGACCCATTTCTTAAAAAGAGTGTGGGCTTTGCCAGATAATCTGGACTATAGTAGAGTAGCCATTATACTCCAACATTGAAATTAGTTTATGTAATGGAAATTTAAATCCATGAGATCATGTGTATGTATGCCAATACAGACCATCAGTTTCTTTGTTGTTTGTTTCTTTTCTATATGCCCTTCCTTTTAAAAATAAAAAAGAACTATTTATTTCTGGTATCAGGAAGTTCCTCCCGACAATGAATTTGAGAAGAGAATAAGGCCTGAAGTTATACCAGCAAATGAAATTGGAGTAACTTTTGCTGATATTGGTGCCCTGGAAGAGACTAAAGAGTCTCTTCAAGAACTAGTAATGCTACCTCTTCGAAGGCCAGACCTGTTTGAAGGAGGCCTTTTGAAGCCATGCAGAGGAATATTGCTATTTGGGCCTCCTGGCACTGGGAAGACTATGCTAGCCAAGGCCATCGCATATGAGGCCGGAGCAACCTTTATTAACGTGTCCATGTCTACCATTACTTCTAAATGGTTTGGTGAAGATGAGAAGAATGTGCGGGCCCTGTTCACTCTTGCAGCTAAGGTTTCACCAACTATTATTTTTGTGGATGAGGTTGATAGCATGCTGGGCCAACGGACAAGAGCTGGGGAGCATGAAGCCATGCGGAAGATTAAGAATGAGTTCATGACTCACTGGGATGGACTGTTGACTAAATCAGGTGAAAAGATTCTTGTTCTTGCTGCAACTAATAGGCCATTTGATCTTGATGAAGCAATTATCAGACGTTTCGAAAGAAGGTAATGTTGCATACATATGCACTTTAAGTTCTGATGCATTAATTTATATCTACTCCCTCCATAAAAAGAGTCATACTTTCTTTGCTAAGTCCATAGAATACAGTCTACTTTCTAGAAAAAGTAAACAACATATTCTGTCGATATTCCTTTTGTGCATGTTAAATCGATGGCATAATAATATATTGGTATGAGCATACATGAATGATTTTTCCTGGTTTCGATGCAAGATACTGAGAATAATAGTGGTAATCTGAGGTTGCATATCTTTCCTTTCTATGTCTTCCTTTTGTTTAGCAACCATATCGATTATAGTTTCCTGAGTAATATTTTGATTGTTAAGAATGCTGCAGCTCGGCTCCTTCCCTTTTTCTTAACAAGCTCGCACCAATGAACCGATATTCAAGCTCGACTCTATCACTTCATGAAGCAAACTCTAAGCAACCCGAGCTTGAGCTTTACTCAAACCCAAGTCAAAAATGTGCTATAAACCATATTAATACACATATTTTTTGTTATCTAGTTATTCAAGCGGAGCCAGGCTGGGCTAATGTATACATTGAGGCAAAAGTCATGTTTTAGCTCAATTTGAACCCAACAAGACTCGTTCAGGGTCGAGTCGGCTCTGTTTAGTATACAGCACTAGTTAGGATCATCTAACTACTAGGGATTTTGAAAAGTTATTTACATGATTTGCTGTAACTTATGATGCTATTGAGGAAGAACAATGAATATATTTTCTCTGCTTTGATAAACAGAATAATGGTTGGACTACCATCCTTGGAGAATAGGGAAATGATATTGAAAACTCTACTGGCAAAAGAAAAAGTCGACCAAGGAATGGATTTCAGAGAGCTTGCCGCTATGACAGAAGGATATAGTGGAAGTGATTTAAAGGTCTTTTTGCATTTAGCAGTGATTTTCCTGAATGCATGATTCATTTATTTTTTACTGTGACAAATGGTTGATTTCAGAATTTTTGCACGACTGCTGCTTATCGACCAGTTAGGGAGTTGATACAGCATGAGAGAATAAAAGATTTGGTAAGTTTACATTGCATTAAGATTAAAGATTTGGTAAGTTTACATTGCATTAAGATTAAGTCAGTTGCCTTTCTTAATATTTCCCACTTGTTCCCAATTGGTTGATTAACAGTGTTTCTGATCTTGACTGATAAAATAAAATGATCATCTTTCAAAACAATTGCAGGAGAAAAAGCGGAGAGCTGAGCAGCCACAAGAATCTGAAGGATCAGAAGCTCCAGAAGTAGAAAAAGAGGAAAAAGTGATTACCATTAGGCCTCTGAACATGGAGGACTTCAAGGAGGCAAAGAATCAGGTAAGATGCTCTCTCTCTCTCTCTCTCTCTCTCTCACCCACACACACCCACGCACACAATGCACATGCCATTTGCCAAATTACAAATCGATGGAAGAAAGATTGTAGCTGCCTACTTTAAGGGTGAGGGGTGGGGAGATTATTAAAGCCCTTGCCTTACAGAGATTCGCTTGCCATGTTTTGCGTGTGTTTCTGATATCTCTTGTGAATTTTGTGACCACACGACAAGTATTTGTTTTTAACTCCAACGTCAGCTTCAAATTCATAGTGAACGTAGCCACAATGCATTTTCGGTCGAGATTATACTTTATACAGCTACTGATTTATTTGGGGTAATATGTTTACAGGTTGCAGCTAGTTTTGCAGCCGAGGGATCCATAATGAGCGAGCTGAAGCAGTGGAATGACTTGTATGGAGAAGGTGGTTCAAGGAAAAAGGAGCAGTTATCATACTTCCTTTAAGTGTCAAGGTTGGCCCCAAAGACAACTAACCTCTCAAGTCTCAACGTGCTTAGCCATTGCCACTGTGAGCTATGAAAATCTCCTCTCACATGCTAGCCATTCGGAAAGACTTGTTGGCTGGTTTGACGACCTCTCTACTTAGGACCCTATAAGCGAAATAGAAGGTCTACAAAATAGAAAGAACTTGCTCTCACCATACTTTTGGGTCCCTGGACCCGGAGTAGACTAGAAAGTTCAATTTCTGTATTATAAGTTAGGATTGAAGGCCGTTTGAATGCCGGAACTGGCAGTGTTAAACTAGTTAAGTAGGACGGTAACATTTCATATGTGTTTCTTTTGTGGTGGTCGTTGATGGTTGATGTCATAATAAATTATACTGAAATGTATTTGCCATGTAATGCTGGAATACTCTACACCCGTTTCAAAATAAGCCAAATTTGATTTGGTGTTTGGAGTAGAGAAATCCGTTGATTAGTTCGTGTGGTTGTTTGACTACAGGAAATATTCTGGATTTGATCTTCAGGTTATCGTCTTGCTCCTTGTTAACATGGCATACCAATTACCAAGCCCTACATTTGATTGTAAATAAGGAGTGATGCGAGACGGAGGTACTTAGGTAGAACCATTTTGTATTTAGATCATCACATTTTTTGTTTAGATTAACATGTCACATGTGCTCCGTAAGTATCCATTTACAAGGGTTACGTTTACCTATCAAAAGAAAAAAGTAATCATTTACAAATTTTTTATCCCAAAAACTATCATTAGTGGTATTGAAACATGTATTGCAATTTTTTAATTCCGAAAACCATCATTACTCGTATTGAACCTTGCAAATAGGTAATCCCTCTGTTTGACATTTAAAAAATTTAATAACTAAGGGATATGGATATACCGATGACATTGGAGTTGGTAATAGTTATAAAAATATTTAAACACAATACAAATTGATAGTAAAAATAAAAGATTATGAAAGTTGTAAGAATAATTTTAGAAAGTTGATTTTTTAAGTAAAATATCTCAAAATAAAATAATAAACTATTTGCGACTTTGAGTGGAATGGAGGCAGTAATAGACTTCTTATTTTGAGATATTGGCCCTCAATTTGTTGCTTCCTATACCTTGAGCCTTGGCTGGAGGTTTTGCTTTTAATTGGCGCTATTGGAGAATTGAACCCTATGAAACTCCTCCATTAGCCATTAGGCAATCAACGTTATAAGATTTAAAATTCAATGCTCAACAATAACTCAATACTCACCCAAAAATAGAACACAGATCTGAGAACATTTGGTACAGGATTTTGAGTTCACAGATATGAAAACAGTCTTGTCAATAGTTCAAGTTTGATCCTGTCAAGTTAATAACTTCATGACTCACGTTACTCTCCTCAAGAATAATTTCACACCTTCACTTTACATCTCCTCAAGAATGATCTCATAAGTTAGATCCTGTCTAGTTCTCAACTCCATAACTTCAAAACTTCACATTAGATTATTAGACCCCATAGTGACAGCTTCCAGGCGGGCAGGGAAATGAACAAAATGCAATCTGCAGATAAATGCTTATAAACAGCTGTGCAGATCATAAAATTCACGACGGGCAACAAAGAGAAGAACACCAAAGCAACCAAACCAAATCACATCAAAGTTGCCCACATATAAATAACTAGACCAATAATTTGGAGACAATTAACACTGCATCAATCTAGTTAGAAGTGGGACTAGGTGATCATTCGCGGCATGGCACGATTGGCTATATGATTTTGGCCGGGGTTAATCAAGTTGGGCTATTTATCAGCCAGCATGATAAGGTAATAAAAAAAATATTGAACTAGCACCATAAAAAAATTTACTTCATCATTTGCAAATTTGTAACTTTAAACTACTTAACTATTTCTATTGATAATTTATTTAAATATGTATTAAAAAAATTGAAAAACATATATTTTATTTTATTAAACTTAATGGGCTTGACTAAATAAATCTAACAATTTTTGTTTATCATGTATTGTGTCACATGGTTTTAAATTTAGGCACGATCAGCTTATCGTACCGGGTTCGTGTCATTATCGTGCTGACCAATAACAATTGGGTATTTGCCAATTGCCACCCCTACCTGGGACACATTTTGTAACCAAACCACCACTGCTAGTATAAACCAAATCTGGGAAAACACTTCCTATCACAAAGTATAAAATATATATAAGCTGTCATATATCACTAAACAGAAATCCAATGAGAGACGTTGCCCACAATATATGAGGTGGGAAGGGTCCATCTCCAAACCATATCGTGAACCCCATGACCCGCAAACACAAAATACAGATATACGGTTCACACCAGCAACGGGTAAAATTCACAACTTCACAAAATAAACACCACACCCAACAGACCTGTCAAGACCTAGATATAGGCTAATATAACTCGATCACTCTATGCTCTCTTCTTGTCTTTCAATGACCTTGGTATCTTACTTAGAACTTTCGCATCAAAAACTGCATATTGTTTCTTGATCTCAATCATTGCCTTCTCTGCAAGTGGGTCCACCTTGTCCTCATACTTCTCATAAATCACCGGAACTGTGAAGAGCACAACAAATACTGCACAGAGAATCAAAAATTCAATACCATGAACCACCGATAATTGACAAGAACCATACGCCTAGTGGAATTCCAAAACAATCATTGCATGAATTTACCTATGTAAAACAATGTCAAGAAGTTGAAGCATCCACCAACAATAGAGAAGAACCATAAGCCAGAGATAACCTGATTAACAGAAGCACATTCCCATGAAAATGCTTAACAAATCAACAAGGACTTGAGTAAAATCATCATATGCATAAAGAACATATTGATACAAATTTATAGGTGAGCTCTCTCTCTCTCTCTCCCTCCCTCACCTCTCTGTGTTACACATTCACACACAAACAAGCAAACAAACCCTTAGTTTGCATAATGACAATTCATCATTTAGTTTATTCGTTTGCAAGCTGATTGACGAGGTAAATAGTAACATTTGTTGATAACTTGTGATATACTCGCTCCGTTTTGGGCAAAGAGTCCCCGTTTGAAAGTCAAGCTTTAAAAAAATTACATTTATAGCAGCTCATTAATAATAAAATGACACTTTTATGCCTTAAAATTTGAAAGTGGACTCTTCAAGTGAAACATCCAAAAATAGAATGATAGACTCTTTGTCCGGAACGGAGGGAGTATGTAACTATTAATTTATTTATTTTTGATAATGAATATATCTAACTACTAATTATGAGAGATGAATGAACTTACTGTTAAGAACTTCTTCAGTTCTCTTCCTGATGCAATATCCCTAAGGATCTTGAATCCCCGATTGATCTCGATCCTTAAAGCAGCTGCGATCTGCTTAACAGGCTCATCGGGAATTGAAACTTCCGGAATCTTTGGCGGAGACCTAACAGGTAAAGATGCAGTTCACCATAAATAAATTTGATCTGTGCCAAAAAAAATGAAATAAATAACAGAAATAAATAACAGATACTTCAGATCGACAAATGAAAACAACTTTTATGACTGCTTACTTGTTGATGAAGGTGGAGGCGTTGGACCACAAAAACAAAATAGCAAGCGAGACGATCAAACCATGGCAAACCAGAGTTAGCAAATGATACTCCAACACTTCAAATAAAAACCAGATAGCTGTCACCCCACCAAGGACACTTGCTGATGCCTTCTTGTCCCTCCACAGAAAAATATCAGCCGCTACACATGCGGATCAAGCTATCAGTGCTCATAGTATGCAAAGGGTGAGCGCATGTACGTGTTTAAACATATCTTTACCAAGAGATCGAGTGTCCTGGTACTGGCTCTGGCCGTGCCCGTGCTCATACAAATTAATTTCAATTAGATAAGATGGTCAGAAATACTTCTATGCTATTTATTAGTATAGTGAGCTACCCATGTGCATATATATCTAATGGGGGAGGGGAGAGAGAGAGAGATTAAGCAATGACATTTAGCAACTTTTACATACAATTAGCAACTTTAAACCCTGCTAACAGAAATACTCCTTCGGTTCCGGAAAAAGAGTATCATTCTATTTTTGGATGTTTCACTTGAAGAGTCCACTTTCAAAATTAAATTTAAGGCATAAAAGTGTCATTTTATTAATGAGCTCTATAAATGTCATTTTTAAAAAAAATTTGACTTTCAAATGGGGACTCTTTGCCTGGAAAGGAGGGAGTATATAAAAACTATAATTGAAGTCTCCTTTTTTCCGAAGAACCGTTTTTAGCATCAACATTAAGAACAAGGACAGAAGCACGCCAACCTTTAGGGAGCAAAAATAAGTAACTCGTAACTGGACCAAACAGCTCCAAGAAGTAATAAAAAGAAAACAACCTTTACTTAAATCTTCAAAAATCATTTACCAAATTCACAAACCCCATCTATTAGCCTTCCAGATCCAAGCACACAAAATTAACACCACATAATAAGAGTAAAAAAGGTATTAAAGAGAGGACAGAACCAGTTTCCTATATAGCGATCCTTGCAAGACCTTAAACAGAAATAATAAATAGATGATTGTTCACACTGATCAAGCAAAAAATTGAGGATATTCAATCCATAAATATGATTATACAAATATTCAAAACACATGAATTTAAGCGGATATGAACACAAATAGGGACTACGGCTATTTAGCACCATAAAAAAGGAAGATTTACATAATACTTGTTTCAATTCATAATATTATATAACATTCACATCTACAACCTCCACATCTAAATATTTTGGCGTAGATGTAGATACAAATATACAAAAATGGATTCATTTCCAGCAATTGACATATATTACACACTATGAAAAACATATAAGCATCCACTACTTCATGGATTTAAGCCGATCCACATATCAAAAACACATGAAAATAAGTTGATAGATAGAAATGGCTACGTAAGTATCCATGTAGGACCACAATAATGCAAAATTCACCAAAACATGTTTCAATTCATACATTGTATAACTTCCAACGTAAAACTTAAATACAAATATGTCCAAAAATTAATTCATTTCCTGCAATTGACATATATTACACACTAAAACAGAATAAACAACCACAAAATCATCTAGAAAGATCAATGATTAAACATATAAACATCTAGCATATCATGCTATTTTGCCAAATTGAAACCATGTTCTACAAAACTCAAAACTATACACTAACATACAAACTCGTTAGTTACACACTACACCAGCATAAACAACAACAGAATCAACTAGAAAAACTACGATTTAACACGGATACATCAACAACTGCTCATGCTACTTGGAAACAGTCAAATCGAAATCTACAAAATCCAAAATATACATAAGGGAGAGAGAGAAAAATTAAGTGAAATTGCATACGTTTACCACCGCCGAAGACCTTGTGCACAGGCTTCTGCCTACCAAAAAGCCGATAAACCTTCGACTTGAATGAAGAACTCTCGTCTTCGGAATCCGAAGAAGAAGACGATGACGACGAATCGTGACCGTGTATCTTCTCAGCTATCTTCTCCATCAACGATTCAGCCTTTGAATCCTCGTGATCCGACATCTCTCTCTCTCAATCCCTAAATCGCCTGAAATTATCGATATTCTCTCTCGCAGTGTGTATATAAATACAGGGGTTCTGTAACAGGCGAGTGTGTGTGATCTTTATGTGAGCGTGTAAGAAAATATTAACCGAACCTAGTTGTAAGAAAACACTAGTTGTAAGAAAACATTAACCGAGCCTTAGACTGAGACCGAACCTATTGGTTTGGAGCTACCGTTTGGCGCTTGCTATCTCTGTGAATGTGGGTAAAGGGCGTTTAAGGCTTGTGGAAATCGGAAGCTTCCGTCAGGGGAGCTTGGGCCGTATACGTCATTTAGGAATTTGTAGGGACTATTTTAAGAATTTCATTTCATTTTTGGAGATAGACCACGTGGCAGTCTTTGTGGCTGTGAAGTTTTTTGTGTAGATGGTCAACAAGTTAACAATGCTAAGGAGTATTTTTTTTAGATTTTTATTGGTTCTTAAATTATTATTTTACTCAATTTTTTAGATTCAAATGGGACGGTATACTTATTTCATAAATTTAAAAAACATATTAATAAACAACGATGCTAGTTTTATCATTATTTTTATAACTATTGTTATATTTAAATCTTAGTGAAGAACAGAGTTATTTTTCACTTAAATACATTAGGTCTTCATCAAGTATTAGTTGTAGTAATAGTTATAGAAGTCACGATAAATTTATCATTTTTATTAACATATTTTTTTTTACATAGGTGAAGTATTAGTCCATTCGTTCGATCTAAATATGACTTATTTGACAAATCTAATAATTAAGGGATATATAAGTAGTAGTATTACAATTGGTTATAATTATAGAAATGACAATCACTATATGCTTATACCAAATGTGAAAGGTAAAATTGAAATGCTATGAAAATTATAAACATAACTATTGAAAATAAATTATTTAAGTGAATCATCTCAAAACAGTGCATTAGACTCTTTGTCATAACTAAGAGAGTATGTGATAGAAAATGTGTGTATTGTTGATGAAATTGTCAATCTTGTGGTACGAATTTATTTATGAGTCATTTGTGTAATGACAATGATAATTGTGAAAATGTGTTCTACTTGAGAATATCATAATCATATATTTATTTGTTCAATTTGGTGTTTGAATAAATAAGTTATAAATGATTAAAATATGGTGTTGGAAATGAGTTTGTCTCACATTGAAAAAAATATAATAAACACTTTAGTGGTTTAAATACAAATACCTTGTGTAAAAGTAAACTTGTGTAGAATAGAGATTATCTCTTCCCGGTGCTAATCATAATCTAATTAGGTGCTAATCATAGTCTAATTAGCCTTGGACTTTTCGAACTCATGTACAAACGCATATTCGGAATCTTATAAGGCTAGTTCATGCTAAGTTCATGCTAGTTCAGTTTATTATACAAAAGAAAATATAACGATTAAGTAAATGATAATCTAAATCACTTACGTCTACCTCAAAATTATTGCACTAAATTCTTAAATTATTTGACTGGGCGTTTAGAGGTTCGTTTAACTCTAATTGGATATATTTCCTCAGTACCAGTTAAATATTCTTATTTTCTATTTTAAGATATATCAACTAATGTTCCTAATGACTTTTGGTATATAAATTTTCTACCAATCTTCATAATATATTTAATACTATAATTATTGCATATTCTAAAGAGATAGTAGGTGTAATGTACATACAATTAATGATAAAGAGGGGTGTATAATGAGTATTATTATCATAACATATTTTACAACTCATCATTAATTACATTTCTTAATCCTTATATTTTATCCACTAGAAACATTTATCCGAATCGAAGGTAGTATGAACACATTTTTTTTTCTTCCAACCAATATTAAATTATTAATCAATCTTGCAGGAGTTGGACCTCTCTTTTGTAAAGAGTGACCGGCACAAATTTTAAAATTTATGACCTGCCTTTTCTTTTATTTTTATGATGATGTATATTTAAAAAATTAATTTGTTTCTTTTCGCACTATTTTCAACTCTTAGCTATTAAGAAATTCTAGCGATTCTTAAAAAAATACAAAGTTAAAAAAAAACAAAGTTGTGTGTCTTTTTCAAATCAACTTGATCTTAAAAAAAATAAAATGAAATACTCATGTGTTTTTTAAAATAAGTATCTTTTTAGTAAAGTTTTTTGTTTTAAAATAAGTGTCACTATAGGACTTTAAGAATCATTTATCAATATTTTGCTAAAACGGATATTATTTATTATTCTCAAATTAAATGTTGTTAAAAAAGAGGTTGTTATGAGGAAAGAGAAAATAGTAATATAATTTAAATACAACAAATGAACTTAAATGGGTGTATCAATTTTTTTTATAAGTATCCTTAATATGAGGCAAATTGCTAAAACGACATTTATTTTGAAACAGAGTCTTCATGTCCTTAAATTATTGTTTTGCTTTACTTTTTCATTCATTTAAAAAAAAAATGTTTTGTTTGTAATTTTTCTTTTTAATTCAATATTTTTGTCATTATACCTTTACTTTTTCTTCACAATTTAATTATGGATCATATACATATAGACTTTAAAAAAATACACATTATACTAATATTAATAAAATTAATTATTTTTATTAATCAGGTCCAACATGACCACAATTTTGAAACGGATGGTGTATGATATCTACTCTTCAAAAATATTAGGGTTAATCGCATCATTGGTCTTTTGACTTTGAGTCATTTTCACTATTAATCCCATAACAACTTTTTGTCAAAATTGAGTCCTAAAAATTTCAAATTTTCACGTCGACAGCCCTTTTGATGGATGCCGTTGGAGAAATCTCGTTAAGTACCACAAGCATTTCTATAAGGGTTAAATTGAAAATTTTTCACATCTAAACTTTTTTTAATTTGCAATCGAGTCCCTATGGTCTGGAAAATGACCAAATGGTCTTCTTCCCCAAATTCCATATTTCAACAAATTCTCCAATTAAGATTGTAACATTAATGCCTGAATATGAATAACCTACAGAGCTACAGAACTCGGCAGGTCACAATAGACCACCTACAGAACTCGGTAGGTAACATTGGATTTTGCCACTTGTAAAATTTTATCCTTGGCATTTGTCGTATTTCTTAATGCATAAGAAGCCAATACTGAGGCAGAGATAGGAGCCAAGGATCTTCCATGGTACTAAACCATGGGCACCAAAGCTCCCAAGAAACTCTGGACATTCTTCATTGATATATCTCACTCTGGACATTCTAGGCACTTAATTGGAAGTCTTATCTAGAAAAATAGAATACCCTTTGGGAAACTAAAGATTTTACATTTTTTTTTATAGAATCATAAGTTGAAGATGAAGACTGAAGATTGCAGAATTAGAAGTGGGGGGTCTTAAAATAGGGAAAGCGAGGTGTAAAATCTGATCGAAGTTTTGAAGTTCCTTGGAGATGGTTAGTAAAACTATTTGATAAGTTCATCAAGTCTAATGGACTCTGTAGTGACTGGAGAAAGAGCATTCTAGTTCCAGTTTGCATGAAATTTCCAAGGTTTTATAGTTTATAGTGTGTATATAATTAGCGAGTTAGAATGAAACTATGGAAATGAGTTTTGAAAATAGACTAAGATGTGAGACAATGATATATGGGGAATCATTTGATTATTATATCAGGGAGATCAATAATGGAAGCCTTCTACTCATTAAGAAGATAAATGGGGAAAGGTAAAGAGAAGAAAAGAAAGGTCTTGTTTTCGATTAGTTAAAAAAAAAAGTCTGTGTTTAGATAAGACTTCCGATGAAGTGTGAGGACGAATAAATTTGGGCAAGAAGGTCATTTGATCCTTTTCCAGACCATGGCGACTTGATTGCAAATTGAAAAAAAAAAAAAGTTTAGGTGTGAATGTTTTCAATTAGCCCTTACACAAATGTCTACGGTACTTAACAAGATTTCTCTAACGACATCCATAAAAAGGATTGATGGCATGAAAATTTAAAAATTTTAAGATCGAATTTTGATAAAAAAAAAATGTTAAGGGACTAATACTAAAACTAATCCAAAATCAAGGGACCAATAGCACGATTAACCCAGAATATTAAACTATGTTTGCGTTGCACGCATATAAGTTATAACCGTCTCCAGCGTGTGCTCAATGCGGCTGTGAATATAACCTAACGGGCCCGCGATACCACAAAGAAACCCAAGATTCTAAAGCAATACTTATATAGGTGGCCAATAGACAAAAGACACGACTAAAGTAAAGGGCTTCCTACTTTCTTACTTGCTGGCTAAGGCTTTCAAATTTATTGACTATTTCATATTCAACTATTCACGCACAGATTTATTTGATTTGCTAGAGTATCTTCAATATGATACTTCCTTTGTCCTATATAACTAGATAAATATTTCTAGCGAATAAAATACAAAAGTTAAAAAATGTATTTAATAATGTGTTATAAAATATATTATGATAATAATACTTAATATACACACAATTTCTCTCTCATTAATTATGTATCTATTACGTAAAAATCCATTAGTTACACCCTAGGTCCTCTAGATAAACTGACGACGAGATTTTTAAAAATATATTATATTCGGCCTAAAAAGTCCTCTTTTAAAAAAAAATTTTAAATAAATGATAATTTTAGTAATTTCATTAATAAAATAACACTTTTATATCTTAATTTTAAAAAGTGGACTTTTTATGTGAAACATTTCAAAATGTATTATTTGGTTCTTTATCGAAAACGGAGGGAGTATATGATTAAATTTCGAATAGGAAAACAAACATGCTTTTATGTAATTGTATTGAATGAAATTATATCATTGATACTTAATACAACACTTATAAAATATTTAATACAACACTTTTTTAAAAATGGACCAAATTGCCCTTTGCCATTTTATCGATAAATGAAAAAATTTTGTTTGAGACTGCTTCCCAACCAATCTAAAGCCTAAAAAAAAATTTGGTTAGGACTGCCGCCAAATCGGCCTCAATGCTTAAATTTTTTTTCTTATTAGACCGGCCGCCAAACCAGCCTCAATGCCTTATTTTTTTTTGGTTTAGACCGCCGCCAAACCAATCCCAATGCCTAAAATATTTTGGTTTAGGATCAAGCCCCAAACCAGCCCCAATACTAATTTTCTTTTGTTTAGATCTGCTCCCAAACTAATCTTAATGTCTAATTTTTTTTTGTTAAGGGTAATATAGTATTTTTACAATAAAAAGTGTTGTATTAAGTATATATACTATCCGCAACATGGATGCCTAGGCGCTAGTAGTCAAGGAAAAGAAAATTTCATTCCAATAAATATTTAATATTTTATTTTACAATGTCTCAAAATACTCCTTCACTTGTATTTAAAGATTTTGTCATGACATTTCAAATGTACATTTGTTAAAGCATTTATTAATTATGATCAAATTCAATAATTACATTTGTATAATAAAATTATCAAATATGACCATTTTTAAAAGTAAAATGACACAAAAACAATTATTTTCATAAAACACTTAAGGGTTAATTTTTTTTTCAAGAATTCTTGTTATGATTTTACTTTTCAAATGGTGATTTGATGTCTTGTTTTCTTGCATGAAATATCTCATATACCATGGCAAATGAACAAGCGGGCGTGCGCAAGTGCCCATTTAATAACATTTCAATATATAAGCGCACTAAATTGCATGGGCGCCAATTTACTCATTAACATGCAATTATCAAATAACTATTACAAAAAATCATTTCAAAAAATCATTTTCT
>CM028379.1:157397502-157512505 GCA_013146195.2 Codonopsis lanceolata
TTAAAATTGTGTGGTTGGATGTTTGGTTGTTTCATCTATGTATTCAGTTGTTCCCCTTTATTTCCAGGGTGAGTGAAGGTTTATCAAACCCTCCAAAGCTTCGGAGAAATGCATCTGCCTCTGCCAATTTGATTGATCTTGCATCACATGGCACTCTAGGAAATCCTGGTATTCACAGGAAACTTTTTATATTTAAAGAACATACTAAATTCATCTTTCATCTGTGTGATGGGTTTTTATTTTGTATGTTTCATGTTGTTATTTTCTGGGTTGCTAAACAATTGCTGTTTGCTGTTGTTTAATACCTGGTCTCTTTCTCCAAAAGTGTTGTTGATATGCGATAATTGCTGATATGAATGATAAGTAAAATTTAAAAAGAAAAGAAAAAAAAATCAAGTACAATCTGCAGTATCAGTTCTCAGTTAGTGTGAAAATACGGTCATTGCAAATCTATTTTTTATTTTTCTACAAATTAAGATGTCCAAACTGTCTTTCACCCGTTGGTGATTTTTATATTGAGAATTGGGAGAAATAGGAAGTATTCCCTCCATCCGTAAAGAACATGGAATGATACTTGTACTTTTTCCCTAGATCTGACATCAGGTATTCTCTAATTTCAAATAATAGTCATATGAAGCAGGATAATTTCTAGCCTATAATGAGAAAATGTCCTTCATTTTTTCATTTGAGATCACTTACGACTGGACTCCTATATGTATTCCCCCCCCCACCTCTCTGTAAAGTCCGTTTTCCTCCTTGGTGGAGATGACTGATGAGCTCTCCTTGTAGTTGGTTTTCTGGCAATCCGATCATATTTTCTTGCCTGCCAGTTGATTAGAACTTGATTCTTTTGATATTGAATGTCGGGTAATGCATATATATGACTAAAATGACTGTGCTTCTTTATGCTTATTATGACTGTCTGCTTCTCAGCTCCTCTCAAGCGCACAAGCAGCTGGTCCTTTGATGATAAGCTTTTTATACAGACACTGTACAAGGTATCATTTCTTCTACTACTTTGCATATTCCGTATTTTTTTACGAAGTATTTTCCTCTCACAATGTAATAATAATTTGATTTTACTTGCAGGTTCTTGTTTCAGTATCAAAAACAAGTCCGATTGTTCTGTATTCTTAGAGATGTCGAGAAGTTCTTATGTAAATCACAAAGGATATATATCCTGTTCAGAAAATGTTAAAAAAATTGTCTGGAGCAGTCCTGATCCTCGGTTCACGAATTGTAGAGCGCCAACAATAACTTGAGAGTCGATGAAGCGACTCACTTCCGTATTCCCGTACAATATCGAAATCAAACCTCCTGAAGATGAAACCCATCTTGTCAGTTGGAAAAATCAACTTGAAGAGGTTATGAAGATGATGCAGTTTCAAGATAATAGAAATCATATAACTGAAGTACTTGCGGCGAATGACCTTGACTGTGATGATCTGGGTTCGATATGTGTGGCAGACACAATAGTTCTTAGTAACTATATAGAAGAAATCGTGGTATCAGCGATCTCTTATCATCTTATGAAGACTATGAATCCTGAGTACAGAAATGGAAAACTAGTGATCTCGTCTACAAGGTTGGAGTTTTATTTTTTCTAAACTTTGTTTTGCCTAAGGGGGTATGGAAAAGGATCGAACTTAAGACCTCGTACTTTATGAAGTCTCAGGTCTACAACCGATCCACCCCTAGACCCCTTCTTCAAATTTAGTTTTGCCGACTTATTATTGTGTTTGCCATGAAACAGTTTATCCCATGGGTTGAGTTTGTTCCAGGAAGGTAAATCCATTCGCAAAGACAACATAAAGCTCGAAGCGAAGGCTGAAGCTCCCAAGGGTTGTCGTACTTCTATTTGCATGATAAATATGCAAGAACCAAATTTGACACATAAGTTCAATTATCAGTCCGAGCTTTTTCTTTCATTGAATGTAGGATGGGGCGGGTACAGAAGCTGTTGGTGTGAAGACAGAAACAAAGGCTGAAGGTGCAGTTCCTGAGAAGAAAGGTGAAGCAGAAGCATCAGCTCCTAAGAGTGGTGGTACTGTAGCTCCAGCAACAAAAGCACCTGTAAGTGTGAAATCCTCACTATCCCTGATACTTTCTGGAAAAAGAAAAAAAGAGAAAACAAAAGAAATATAGGATTCCTGAAGTCCTTCGCATCACATACGATGTTGGTTAATACTACTAGTATAAAAATTTGAATATCATATGGCACCACCCTGCATTTGAGTTTGACCATCCATGCTTCTGAATGTACCTTTGTATCTCCTGGAGCACTTATGAACTTCTAGTTTTATCGTTCAATTAAGCTCCCTTTCCTCCAAGGATGGTATTGAAGCTTATGGAATCAGGGCTGGCCTTATGGGGTGCCATGGCTCCCCTGAAGTATGGGAAGTGTTGTAGTTAATACCTATTCTAATTATTTTCGTGGAGGTCCCTTTTTCTTTCTTTCTTTCTTTCTTTCTTTTGGTCTCTCCAATTTCTACGATTTTTATCTTCATGACTCCGAAAATGTTCAATGTTCTGCTATTTGCACTCGGTCCCTAAGCTCAATCCATAGTTATGCGAATATGTGCTTACAGGACATGGTTTACGATGAAGATAAGGCTCTAAACACTTTCTTTTTGGGGTGTGAGGCAGCGGA
The DNA here is from genome assembly GCA_013146195.2 of Codonopsis lanceolata. Lineage (NCBI taxonomy): Eukaryota > Viridiplantae > Streptophyta > Magnoliopsida > Asterales > Campanulaceae > Codonopsis > Codonopsis lanceolata. Next base: position 157,400,153 of record CM028379.1, read on the forward strand.
TTAGAAATTGCAGTGGACCCATTTCTTAAAAAGAGTGTGGGCTTTGCCAGATAATCTGGACTATAGTAGAGTAGCCATTATACTCCAACATTGAAATTAGTTTATGTAATGGAAATTTAAATCCATGAGATCATATGTATGTATGCCAATACAGACCATCAGTTTCTTTGTTGTTTGTTTCTTTTCTATATGCCCTTCCTTTTAAAAATAAAAAAGAACTATTTATTTCTGGTATCAGGAAGTTCCTCCCGACAATGAATTTGAGAAGAGAATAAGGCCTGAAGTTATACCAGCAAATGAAATTGGAGTAACTTTTGCTGATATTGGTGCCCTGGAAGAGACTAAAGAGTCTCTTCAAGAACTAGTAATGCTACCTCTTCGAAGGCCAGACCTGTTTGAAGGAGGCCTTTTGAAGCCATGCAGAGGAATATTGCTATTTGGGCCTCCTGGCACTAGGAAGACTATGCTAGCCAAGGCCATCGCATACGAGGCCGGAGCAACCTTTATTAACGTGCCCATGTCTACCATTACTTCTAAATGGTTTGGTGAAGATGAGAAGAATGTGCGGGCCCTGTTCACTCTTGCAGCTAAGGTTTCACCAACTATTATTTTTGTGGATGAGGTTGATAGCATGCTGGGCCAGCGGACTAGAGCTGGGGAGCATGAAGCCATGCGGAAGATTAAGAATGAGTTCATGACTCACTGGGATGGACTGTTGACTAAATCAGGTGAAAAGATTCTTGTTCTTGCGGCAACTAATAGGCCATTTGATCTTGATGAAGCAATTATCAGACGTTTTGAAAGAAGGTAATGTTGCATACATATGCACTTTAAGTTCTGATGCATTAGCCCCTAAGGGGGTGGCCCAGTGGTAGACATGGGGCTTCACAAAGTGTGAGGTCTCAGGTTCGATCCCTTCCCATGCCCCCCTTAGGAGGAAAAAAAAAAAGTTCTGATGCATTAATTTATATCTACTCCCTCCTTAAAAAGAGTCATACTTTTTTTGCTAAGTCCATAGAATACAGTCTACTTTCTAGAAGTAAACAACATATTCTGTCGATATTCCTTTTGTGCATGTTAAATCGATGGCATAATAATATATTGGTATGAGCATACATGAATGATTTTTCCTGGTTTCGATGCAAGATACTGAGAATAATAGTGGTAATCTGAGGTTGCATATCTTTCCTTTCTATGTCTTCCTTTTGTTTAGCAACCATATCGATTATAGTTTCCTGAGTAATATTTTGATTGTTAAGAATGCTGCAGCTCCGTTCCTTCCCTTCTTCTTAACAAGCTCGCACCAATGAACCGATATTCAAGCTCGACTCTATCACTTCATGAAACAAGCTCTAAGCAACCCGAGCTTGAGCTTTACTCAAACCCAAGTAAAAAATGTGCTATAAACCATATTAATACACATATTTTTTGTTATGTAGTTGATCAAGCGGAGCCAGGCTGGGCTAATGTATACATTGAGGCAAAAGTCATGTTTTAGCTCAATTTGAACCCAACAAGACTCGTTCAGGGTCGAGTCGGCTCGGTTTAGTAAACAGCACTAGTTAGGATCATCAAACTACTAGGGATTTTGAAAAGTTATTTACATGATTTGCTGTAACTTATGATGCTATTGAGGAAGAACAATGAATATATTCTCTCTGCTTTGATAAACAGAATAATGGTTGGACCATCCTTGGAGAATAGGGAAATGATATTGAAAACTCTACTGGCAAAAGAAAAAGTCGACCAAGGATTGGATTTCAGAGAGCTTGCCGCTATGACAGAAGGATATAGTGGAAGTGATTTAAAGGTCTTTTTGCATTTAGCAGTGATTTTCCTGAATGCATGATTCATTTATTTTTAACTGTGACAAAATGGTTGATTTCAGAATTTTTGCACAACTGCTGCTTATCGACCAGTTAGGGAGTTGATACAGCACGAGAGAATAAAAGATTTGGTAAGTTTACATTGCATTAAGATTAAGTCAGTTGCCTTTCTTAATATTTCCCACTTGTTCCCAATCGGTTGATTAACAGTGTTTCTGATCTTGACTGATAAAATGATCATCTTTCAAAACAATTTTCAGGAGAAAAAGCGGAGAGCTGAGCAGCCACAGGAATCTGAAGGATCAAAAGCTCCGGAAGTAGAAGAGGAAAAAGTGATTACCATTAGGCCTCTGAACATGGAGGACTTTAAGGAGGCAAAGAATCAGGTAAGATGCTCTCTCTCTCTCTCTCTCTCCCACACACGCACACAATGCACATGCCATTTACCAAATTACAAAGCGATGGAAGAAAGATTGTAGCTGCCTACTTTAAGGGTGAGGGGTGGGAAGATTATTAAAGCACTTGCCTTACAGAGATTCACTTGCCATGTTTTGCGTGTGTTTCTGATATCTCTTGTGAATTTTGTGACCACACGACAAGTATTTGTTTTTAACTCCAACGTCAGCTTCAAATTCATAGTGAACGTAGCCACAATGCCTTTTCGGTCGAGATTATACTTTATACAGCTACTGATTTCTTTGGGGTAATATGTTTACAGGTTGCAGCTAGTTTTGCAGCCGAGGGATCCATAATGAGCGAGCTGAAGCAATGGAATGACTTGTATGGAGAAGGTGGTTCAAGGAAAAAGGAGCAGTTATCATACTTCCTTGAAGTGTCAAGGTTGGCCCCAAAGACAACTAACCTCTCAAGTCTCAACGTGCTTAGCCATTGCCACTGTGAGCTATGAAAACCTCCTCTCACATGCTAGCCATTCGGAAAGACTTGTTGGCTGGTTTGACGACCTCTCTACTTAGGACCCTATAAGTGAAATAGAAGGCCTACAAAATAGAAAGAAGTTGCTCTCACCATACTTTTGGTCGGAGTAGACTAGAAAGTTCAATTTCTGTATTATAAGTTAGGATTGAAGGGCGTTTGAATGCCGGAACTGGCAGTGTTAAACTAGTTAAGTAGGACGGTAACATTTTGTATGTGTTTCTCTTGTGGTGGTCGTTGATGGTTGACGTCATAATAAATTATACTGAAATGTATTTGCCATGTAATGCTGGAATACAAACTAAGCCAAATTTGATTTGGTGTTTGGAGTAGAGAAATTCGTTGATTGTGTGGTTGTGTCGCATCATGTTGTTCGGGTTTTAATTTTAGGCATGATCAGCTTATCGTATCATACTCGTGCCGTTATCGTGCTGGGCCAATAACAGTTGGGTATTTGCCACCCCTACCTGGGACACATTTTGTAACCAAACCACCACTGCTAGTATAAACCAAATCTGGGAAAACACTTCCTATCACAAAGTATAAAATGTATATAAGCTGTCATATATCACTAAACAGAAATCCAATGAGAGACGCTGCCCACAATATATGAGGTGGGAAGGGTCCATCTCCAAACCATATTGTGAACCCCACGACCCGCAAACACAAAATACAGATATACGGTTCACACCAGCAACGGGTAAAATTCACAACTTCACAAAATAAACACCACACCCAACAGACCTGTCAAGACCTAGAAATAGGCTAATATAACTCGATCACTCTATGCTCTCTTCTTGTCTTTCAATGACCTTGGTATCTTACTTAGAACTTTGGCATCAAAAACTGCATATTGTTTCTTGATCTCAATCATTGCCTTCTCTGCAAGTGGGTCTACCTTGTCCTCATACTTCTCATAAATCACCGGAACTGTGAAGAGCACAACAAATACTGCACAGAGAATAAAAAATTCAATACCATGAACCACCGATAATTGAGAAGAACCATAAAGCCTAGTGGGATTCCAAAACAATCATTGCATGAATTTACCTATGTAAAACAATGTCAAGAAGTTGAAGCATCCACCAACAATAGAGAAAAACCATAAGCCAGCGATAACCTGATTAACAGAAAGCACATTCCCATGAAAATGCTTAACAAATCAACAAGGACGTGTGTAAAATCATCATATGCATTGTTAGAATATAGTTTTGTGTATATTTAGGATTATATTGTATATTGTATATTGTTATATTTGTAGGGACCTTGATGTAACTTGTGTTTATATATATATTGGTGGCCGAACTGATTTACAGTTAACGGCTTCATCAATATTGTCTATTCGTCTGTAACTTTTCTTTGATAACATGGTATCAGAGCATGATTCTTGGTGATTATGAGATAATGGTGAAGGGCTACATCAATAGTTTATGTGTATTAAGCCCTAGTATAGTTTGATGGGTTCGCATTCTTTGTTTTACGACCACAGTAACTGCTGTCGAGTTCTTCACAGTGCGATGTTGGAATTAGTTAGGATTTCGGCCACGCGATTTCTTCTGTGTAGTCGTCTAGTATAGGCGACCAAGTCTGTAGGTTTTTTCTGCCGGTCGGTGCCGGAATAGTGACTCACGCGCCTCACGCGCCGGCGCGTCTGCCGGAATTTTCTCGCCGGAATTTCACAGATCAGTTCGCCTGTGCATGTTCATCTAGGGTTCATTGTCAGTTTTCTGCTTTGGTGATTTTTTGGCTGGTTGGTTTGCAACTGCAGTGAGCGTGCGCTGTTTTGTTTAGTTTTTGCTGTGCACTGTTTGTTTGGTTTTTTCTATAAGTCCTACAATGACTACTTCTGAACCCTCAGACGGTAAGGCTGTAATTTCTGAAGTTTTTTCCGTTGGTTCACGGATTACAGATAAACGTCTTACTGGTAAGAACTATTTGATGTGGCGTCGTGTTATTGAAATGAGTTTGAAAGGACAACAAAAAGAAGATCATCTTACTTCCGTTCGTGAGAAAGATACTACGTGGATGCGTGATGATGCTGATTTATATGGGAAACTTATGAATTCGATGGATGAAGAAATTGCAGAATTAGTTGCTCATACCACTACCGTTCGTGATATGTGGGAGTACTTGGCTGTTATATATGGCGGTAAAGATAATTTGAATCGTATTTATGATCTCTCTTGTGCGATGTTTCGTCAGGATCAACGCGATCGCACCGTGACTCAATATTTTGCTGATTACAAGAAATTAGCTGCAGAATGGAGTTCTTTATTACCGTTGAGTGTGGATGTTCGTCAAATGCAGGCACAACGAGAACAATTAATGATACTTGGATTTCTTGCTGGTTTGCGGTCTGAGTTTAGTACAGCTCGTTCGCAGATTTTATCTGGCACTGATGTTGGTTCTCTTCAAGATGCCTTTTCTCGAGTTCTTCGTGCTTCTTTAGAATCTGGTACCAGTAATGATACTGGTAGTGTTACTCATATGCGTGAATCCTCTGCACTTCTAGGACAGGAATCACGCAGATTTGACTATGGTGGTCGTGGTGGTAGGAGTCCCGGTAGAGGGGGTCGTACTTGGGGTCGAACTGGTGGTCGTAATGGTCGTGGTGGTGGTAGATCGAGTTCAGAGTCTCGTATTTGTTATCATTGTGGTGCTACAGGTCATACTATTAATCGTTGCTGGAAACTACATGGGAAACCACCTGCAGATAACTTTGCTCATGTTGCTTCTACTTCTGATAGTGTTAATCCTCCTTCTACACAGCCTCCATCTACTCAGTCAAGTCAGCCTAGTGAGAGTAAGATGGTGATGATGTCTGATGAAGAGTTTGCTCGTTACACACAGTTTCAGGCCTCTTCTTCTTCCTCTACTGCTACTTTTGTTCAGTCAGGTAACCCTACTGCATGTTTTTCTTCGTCTGGATGTCAATGGGTTCTTGATTCCGGTGCCTCCGATCATATGACTGGCAATCGTGGTCTATTTTCTTCATTTACTAGTGCGTTGGGTAATTCTAATGTGACACTAGCAGATGGTTCGATTGTTCTATTCGAGGGCGGTAATATATGTCTCACATCGTCTCTTCAATTGTCCTCGGTTTTGTATATTTCGGGTTTTTCATTTAATCTTTTGTCTATTAGTCGATTTACTCGTGATCATCGTTGTGAGGTCTCATTTTTTCCAACTCATTGTGTATTTCAGGATCATGCGACGAAAAGGATTATTGGTAGAGGGCGAGAATCTGGTGGACTATATTTTTTTGAGCCTGTGGCGTCGACTGCGTGTTCCAGTTCTTCAGTTTCTCCTTTCCAGATTCATTGCCGTTTGGGTCATCCTTCTATGTCTAGTCTCAAGAAGTTGTGTCCGGATTTATCCTCGTTGTCTGATCTTGTGTGTGATGCCTGTCAATTTGCCAAGCATCATCGTATTTCTTATTTTCCTAGAGTTAATAAGCGGGTTCATGCCCCATTTGATGTTGTACATTCTGATGTATGGGGTCCTAGTCCTGTTGTTTCTAAGTTGGGTTATAGGTATTTTGTCACCTTTGTGGATGATTATTCCCGTGTAACTTGGATTTATTTAATGAAAAATCGTTCTGAGTTGTTTAATATTTTTTCCGATTTTTGTGCTGAAATTGCAACTCAATTTAGTGTGCATGTTAAACTCCTTCGCAATGATAATGCTCAGGAGTACTTTTCTAATGTCTATTCTCGATTTATGGCTAGTCGTGGTATGCTTCATCAGTCCTCCTGTATTGATACACCTCAGCAAAATGGGGTTTCTGAGCGTAAAAATCGTCATTTACTTGAAGTTGCTCTGCTCTCTTTTCGGATGAATGTACCTAAACACTTTTGGGCGTCTTTGTCTTAACTACTGTCATCTAATTAATAGGATGCCTTCTTCTTCTTGAGGTGAGATTCGTATCGCGTCTTGTTTCCTTCACGCGATCTCTTTATTACGTTCCTCACCGGATATTTGGGTACATTTGTTTTGTTCGTGATCATCGTCCCAATATTACTAAATTAGATCCCAAGGCTCTTAAATGCATCTTCGTGGGTTATTCTCGTAGTCAGAAAGGGTATCGGTGTTTTTCTCCCGAATTGAACCGTTACTTTGTTTGTGCTGATGTTACATTTCATGAGTCTATACCGTTTTATCCCATCTCTGTTCCGCCTTCTGTTGATGTTGATTTTTTGTCCGAAGATGATTTTCTTATTTATCGAGTGGTGCGGGCCACTTCTTCTCTCCGCTCTGTTCCACCGATGGTTCGGCCTCCTATACATAAGGTTTATTCGCTGCACGTGCCCTTCCCGAGCTTTGCCTCGATTACGCCTACCGAGGTTCGTTCGTCGCTCGATCCTACTATGGTTGATTCTTCTTCGGCTCTTGATGTTCCTATTGCTCATCGCAAAGCGTAAACGTACTTGTACTTTATATTACGTTTCTAACTTTGTTAATTATAATGGGTTATCTCTGAACATTGTGCGTTTGTTGGTCTTCTTGAGTCTTATTCTATTCCTAAGTGCATAAGAGCGGTGAGTCATCTGGATGGCGAGTAGCTATGGAAGAAGAGATGAGTGCTCTTATGGATAATCAGACTTGGGATTTGGTTTCTCTACCTCCCGGTAAAAATGCTATTGGGTGTAAATGGGTATATACGGTTAAGGTAAATCCCGATGGTACTTTGGCTCGTCTTGTTGCCAAAGGATATGCTCAAACATATGGTGTAGATTACGATACATTTTCTCCGGTTGCTAAACTTTTACGTTAGCTTACTTATATCACTTCTTGCATCTTATCATTGGCCACTTCATCGGCTTGATGTGAAGAATGCTTTTCTTCATGGTGATTTCGGGGAAGAGGTGTATATGGAGCAACCACCGGGGTTTGTTGCTCGGGGAGTTATCGGTATGGTTTGCAAATTAAAGCGGTCGTTGTATGGTTTGAAGCAGTCTCACGTGCGTGGTTTGGCGGATTAGTGATGTGGTGATAGAGTTTGGTCTTACGAGATGTCACGGTGATCATTACGTATTTTATCGACAGTAGTGCGGTATTGTTTTGTTGGTTGTGTATGTAGATGATATTGTTATTCTTGGTAGTGACAATGCGGGCATTAGTACACTTAAGGAGTTTCTTCAAATGAAATTTCAAACTAAGGATTTAGGTAGTTTGAAATATTTCTTAGGTATTGAGGTTGCTCGTTGCAAGCAAGGTATCTTCTTATCTCAAAGAAAGTATGTGCTTGATTTGTTGGGTGAGATGTGAGGAATGTTAGAAGCAAAACCTTACATTAGTCTATGGAGCCGAGTCTAAAACTTAGGGCGAAGATGGTGAAGAATTTGCGAGCGAGCGGATAGATATCGTCGACTTGTTGGTAAATTGAATTACCTAGGCTGTAACTAGGCCGAGATATTGCTTTTGCGATTAGTGTTGTAAGTCGGGTTTATGTCCTCACCACGAACTACTCATTGGGATCTTTGCTTTAAGGATTCTAAGATATCTTAAACAGGCTCGAGGGGCAAGGTGTGCTATATCGTGATCATGGACATATGAAGATTGAAGGATTTTTGTCTTGATTGGGCGGAGTTCTCGGATAAGAGATCTACTTAGGATCTTGTGTATTTGTTGGAGGTAATTTGGTATCTTGGAAGAGTAAAAAGCAACCGGTGGTTTCAAGATCTAGTGCGGAATCCAGTATAGAGCTATGGCTAATGCCACGTGTGAACTTGTGTGGATTAAATCGGCTCCTTTGTGAGATTGGTATTGGTAACTCATTACCTATGCGGTTATGGTGTGATAACCAAAGCGCCATTCATATTGCCTCAAATCCGGTGTTCCATGAGCGAGCGAAACACATAGAGATTGATTGCCATTTTGTTCGAGAGAAACTTCAAGAAAAAGTGATTGTCACAAGTTATGTTAAAAGCAGGGATCAACTCGCGGATGTATTTACTAAGTCATTGAATGGGAATAGAATTGGTTATATTTGTAACAAAATTTGGGCATGTATGATATTTATGCTCCGGCTTGAGGGGTGTTAGAATATAGTTTTGTGTATATTTAGGATTATATTGTATATTGTTATATTTGTAGGGACCTTGATGTAACTTGTGTTTATATATATATTGGTGGCGAGGCGATTCTGATTAACGGCTTCATCAATATTGTCTATTCGTCTGTAACTTTTCTTTGATAACATGCATAAAGAACATATTGTCATATTGATACAAATTTATAGGTGAGCTCTCTCTCTCTCTCTCTTCCTCCCTCCCTCCCACTCTGTGTTACACATTCACACACAAACAAGCAAACAAACCCTTAGTTTGCATAATGACAATTCATCATTTAGTTTATTCGTTTGCAAGCTGATTGACGAGGTAAATAGTAACATTTGTTGATAACTTGTGATATACTCGCTCCGTTTTGGGCAAAGAGTCCCCGTTTGAAAGTCAAGCTTTAAAAAAAATTACATTTATAGCAGCTCATTAATAATAAAATGACACTTTTATGCCTTAAAATTTGAAAGTGGACTCTTCAAGTGAAACATCCAAAAATAGAATGATAGACTCTTTGTCCGGAACGGAGGGAGTATGTAACTATTAATTTATTTATTTTTGATAATGAATATATCTAACTACTAATTATGAGAGATGAATGAACTTACTGTTAAGAACTTCTTCAGTTCTCTTCCTGATGCAATATCCCTAAGGATCTTGAATCCCCGATTGATCTCGATCCTTAAAGCAGCTGCGATCTGCTTAACAGGCTCATCGGGAATTGAAACTTCCGGAATCTTTGGCGGAGACCTAACAGGTAAAGATGCAGTTCACCATAAATAAATTTGATCTGTGCCAAAAAAAATGAAATAAATAACAGATACTTCAGATCGACAAATGAAAACAACTTTTATGACTGCTTACTTGTTGATGAAGGTGGAGGCGTTGGACCACAAAAACAAAATAGCAAGCGAGACGATCAAACCATGGCAAACCAGAGTTAGCAAATGATACTCCAACACTTCAAATAAAAACCAGATAGCTGTCACCCCACCAAGGACACTTGCTGATGCCTTCTTGTCCCTCCACAGAAAAATATCAGCCGCTACACATGCGGATCAAGCTATCAGTGCTCATAGTATGCAAAGGGTGAGCGCATGTACGTGTTTAAACATATCTTTACCAAGAGATCGAGTGTCCTGGTACTGGCTCTGGCCGTGCCCGTGCTCATACAAATTAATTTCAATTAGATAAGATGGTCAGAAATACTTCTATGCTATTTATTAGTATAGTGAGCTACCCATGTGCATATATATCTAATGGGGGGAGGGGGAGAGAGAGAGAGATTAAGCAATGACATTTAGCAACTTTTACATACAATTAGCAACTTTAAACCCTGCTAACAGAAATACTCCTTCGGTTCCGGAAAAAGAGTCTATCATTCTATTTTTGGATGTTTCACTTGAAGAGTCCACTTTCAAAATTAAATTTAAGGCATAAAAGTGTCATTTTATTAATGAGCTCTATAAATGTCATTTTTAAAAAAATTTGACTTTCAAATGGGGACTCTTTGCCTGGAAAGGAGGGAGTATATAAAAACTATAATTGAAGTCTCCTTTTTTTCCGAAGAACTGTTTTTAGCATCAACATTAAGAACAAGGACAGAAGCACGCCAACCTTTAGGGAGCAAAAATAAGTAACTCGTAACTGGACCAAACAGCTCCAAGAAGTAATAAAAAGAAAACAACCTTTACTTAAATCTTCAAAAATCATTTACCAAATTCACAAACCCCATCTATTAGCCTTCCAGATCCAAGCACACAAAATTAACACCACATAATAAGAGTAAAAAAGGTATTAAAGAGAGGACAGAACCAGTTTCCTATATAGCGATCCTTGCAAGACCTTAAACAGAAATAATAAATAGATGATTGTTCACACTGATCAAGCAAAAAATTGAGGATATTCAATCCATAAATATGATTATACAAATATTCAAAACACATGAATTTAAGCGGATATGAACACAAATAGGGACTACGGCTATTTAGCACCATAAAAAAGGAAGATTTACATAATACTTGTTTCAATTCATAATATTATATAACATTCACATCTACAACCTCCACATCTAAATATTTTGGCGTAGATGTAGATACAAATATACAAAAATGGATTCATTTCCAGCAATTGACATATATTACACACTATGAAAAACATATAAGCATCCACTACTTCATGGATTTAAGCCGATCCACATATCAAAAACACATGAAAATAAGTTGATAGATAGAAATGGCTACGTAAGTATCCATGTAGGACCACAATAATGCAAAATTCACCAAAACATGTTTCAATTCATACATTGTATAACTTCCAACGTAAAACTTAAATACAAATATGTCCAAAAATTAATTCATTTCCTGCAATTGACATATATTACACACTAAAACAGAATAAACAACCACAAAATCATCTAGAAAGATCAATGATTAAACATATAAACATCTAGCATATCATGCTATTTTGCCAAATTGAAACCATGTTCTACAAAACTCAAAACTATACACTAACATACAAACTCGTCAGTTACACACTACACCAGCATAAACAACAACAGAATCAACTAGAAAAACTACGATTTAACACGGATACATCAACAACTGCTCATGCTACTTGGAAACAGTCAAATCGAAATCAACAAAATCCAAAATATACATAAGGGAGAGAGAGAAAAATTAAGTGAAATTGCATACGTTTACCACCGCCGAAGACCTTGTGCACAGGCTTCTGCCTACCAAAAAGCCGATAAACCTTCGACTTGAATGAAGAACTCTCATCTTCGGAATCCGAAGAAGAAGACGATGACGACGAATCATGACCGTGTATCTTCTCAGCTATCTTCTCCATCAACGATTCAGCCTTTGAATCCTCGTGATCCGACATCTCTCTCTCTCAATCCCTAAATCGCCTGAAATTATCGATATTCTCTCTCGCAGTGTGTATATAAATACAGGGGTTCTGTAACAGGCGAGTGTGTGTGATCTTTATGTGAGCGTGTAAGAAAACATTAACCGAACCTAGTTGTAAGAAAACACTAGTTGTAAGAAAACATTAACCGAGCCTTAGACTGAGACCGAACCTATTGGTTTGGAGCTACCGTTTGGCGCTTGCTATCTCTGTGAATGTGGGTAAAGGGCGTTTAAGGCTTGTGGAAATCGGAAGCTTCCGTCAGGGGAGCTTGGGCCGTATACGTCATTTAGGAATTTGTAGGGACTATTTTAAGAATTTCATTTCATTTTTGGAGATAGACCACGTGGCAGTCTTTGTGGCTGTGAAGTTTTTTGTGTAGATGGTCAACAAGTTAACAATGCTAAGGAGTATTTTTTTTAGATTTTTATTGGTTCTTAAATTATTATTTTACTCAATTTTTTAGATTCAAATGGGACGGTATACTTATTTCATAAATTTAAAAAACATATTAATAAACAACGATGCTAGTTTTATCATTATTTTTATAACTATTGTTATATTTAAATCTTAGTGAAGAACAAAGTTATCTTTCACTTAAATACATTAGGTCTTCATCAAGTATTAGTTGTAGTAATAGTTATAGAAGTCACGATAAATTTATCATTTTTATTAACATATTTTTTTTTTACATAGGTGAAGTATTAGTCCATTCGTTCGATCTAAAGATGACTTATTTGACAAATCTAATAATTAAGGGATATATAAGTAGTAGTATTACAATTGGTTATAATTATAGAAATGACAATCACTATATGCTTATACCAAATGTGAAAGGTAAAATTGAAATGCTATGAAAATTATAAACATAACTATTGAAAATAAATTATTTAAGTGAATCATCTTAGATTAGACTCTTTGTCATAACAAATGTGAAAGGTAAAATTGAGAGTATGTGCTATAGAAAATTATAAACATAAATGTGTGTATTGTTGATGAAATTGTCACTCTTTGTCATCTAAGAGAGTATGTGATAGAAAATGTGTGTATTGTTGTGAAATTGTACTTGTGGTGAATTTATTTATGAGTCATTTGTGTAATGACAATGATAATTGTGAAAATGTGTTCTACTTGAGAATATCATAATCATATATTTATTTGTTCAATTTGGTGTTTGAATAAATAAGTTATAAATGATTAAAATATGGTGTTGGAAATGAGTTTGTCTCACATTGAAAAAAATATAACAAACACTTTAGTGGTTTAAATACAAATACCTTGTGTAAAAACAAACTTGTGTAGAATAGAGATTATCTCTTGCCCGTATCCGCAAAGGTGCTAATCATAGTCTAATTAGCCTTCAGACTTTCGAACTCATGTACAAACGCATATTCGGAATCTTATAAGGCTAGTTCATGCTAAGTTCATGCTAGTTCAGTTTATTATACAAAAGAAAATATAACGATTAAGTAAATGATAATCTAAATCACTTACGTCTACCTCAAAATTATTGCACTAAATTCTTAAATTATTTGACTGGGCGTTTAGAGGTTCGTTTAACTCTAATTGGATATATTTCCTCAGTACCAGTTAAATATTCTTACTTTCTATTTTAAGATATATCAACTAATGTTTCTAATGACTTTTGGTATATAAATTTTCTACCAATATTCATAATATATTTAATACTATAATTATTACACATCCTAAAGAGATAGTAGGTGTAATGTATATACAATTAATGATAGAGAGGGGTGTATAATGGGTATTATTATCATAACATATTTTACAACTCATCATTAATTACATTTCTTAATCCTTATATTTTATCCACTAGAAACATTTATCCGAGTCGAAGGTAGTATGAACACATTTTTTTTCTTCCAACCAATATTAAATTATTAATCAATCTTGCAGGAGTTGGACCTCTCTTTTGTAAAGAGTGACCGGCACAAATTTTAAAATTTATGACCTGCCTTTTCTTTTATTTTTATGATGATGTATATTTAAAAAATTAATTTCTTTCTTTTCGCACTATTTTCAACTCTTAGCTATTAAGAAATTCTAGCGATTCTTAAAAAAATACAAAGTTAAAAAAAAAAACAAAGTTGTGTGTCTTTTTCAAATCAACTTGATCTTTAAAAAAAAAAATATGAAATACTCATGTGTTTTTTAAAATAAGTATCTTTTTAGTAAAGTTTTTTGTTTTAAAATAAGTGTCACTATAGGACTTTAAGAATCATTTATCAATATTTTGCTAAAACGGATATTATTTATTATTCTCAAATTAAATGTTGTTAAAAAAGAGGTTGTTATGAGGAAAGAGAAAATAGTAATATAATTTAAATACAACAAATGAACTTAAATGGGTGTATCAGTTTTTTTTATAAGTATCCTTAATATGAGGCAAATTGCTAAAACGACATTTATTTTGAAACAGAGTCTTCATGTCCTTAAATTATTGTTTTGCTTTACTTTTTCATTCATTTAAAAAAAAAATGTTTTGTTTATAATTTTTCTTTTTAATTCAATATTTTTGTCATTATACCTTTACTTTTTCCTCACAATTTAATTATGGATCATATACATATAGACTTTAAAAAAATACACATTATACTAATATTAATAAAATTAATTATTTTTATTAATCAGTCCAACATGACCACAATTTTGAAACGGATGGTGTATGATATCTACTCTTCAAAAATATTAGGGTTAATCGCATCATTGGTCTTTTGACTTTGAGTCATTTTCACTATTAATCCCATAACAACTTTTTGTCAAAATTGAGTCCTAAAAATTTCAAATTTTCACGTCGACAGCCCTTTTGATGGATGCCGTTGGAGAAATCTCGTTAAGTACCACAAGCATTTCTATAAGGGTTAAATTGAAAAATTTTCACATCTAAACTTTTTAATTTGCAATCGAGTCCCTATGGTCCGGAAAATGACCAAATGGTCTTCTTCTTCATATTTCAACAAATTCCCAATTAAGATTGTAAATTTCCATATTTCAACAAATTCTCCAATTAAATTAGACCACCTAACATTAATAACTCGGTAGGTAACATAACCTGATTTTGCCACTACGAACTCGGCGGTCACAATAGACCATCCTTGGCATTTGTCGTACTCGGTAGGTAACATTGGATTTTGCCACTTGTAAAATTTTAATCCTTGGCATTTGTCGTATTTCTTAATGCAATAAGAATCGAGGCGTAGATAGGAGCCAAGGATCTTCCATGGTACTAAACCATGGGCACCAAAGCTGGGCACCAAAGCTCCCAAGAAACTCGACATTCTTCATTGATATATCTCACTCTGGACATTCTAGGCACTTAATTGGAAGTCTTATCTAGAAAAATAGAATACCCTTTGGGAAACTAAAGATTTTACATTTTTTTTTATAGAATCATAAGTTGAAGATGAAGACTGAAGATTGCAGAATTAGAAGTGGGGGGTCTTAAAATAGGGAAAGCGAGGTGTAAAATCTGATCGAAGTTTTGAAGTTCCTTGGAGATGGTTAGTAAAACTATTTGATAAGTTCATCAAGTCTAATGGACTCTGTAGTGACTGGAGAAAGAGCATTCTAGTTCCAGTTTGCATGAAATTTCCAAGGTTTTATAGTTTATAGTGTGTATATAATTAGCGAGTTAGAATGAAACTATGGAAATGAGTTTTGAAAATAGACTAAGATGTGAGACAATGATATATGGGGAATCATTTGATTATTATATCAGGGAGATCAATAATGGAAGCCTTCTACTCATTAAGAAGATAAATGGGGAAAGGTAAAGAGAAGAAAAGAAAGGTCTTGTTTTCGATTAGTTAAAAAAAAAAGTCTGTGTTTAGATAAGACTTCCGATGAAGTGTGAGGACGAATAAATTTGGGCAAGAAGGTCATTTGATCCTTTTCCAGACCATGGCGACTTGATTGCAAATTGAAAAAAAAAAAAGTTTAGGTGTGAATGTTTTCAATTAGCCCTTACACAAATGTCTACGGTACTTAACAAGATTTCTCTAACGACATCCATAAAAAGGATTGATGGCATGAAAATTTAAAAATTTTAAGATCGAATTTTGATAAAAAAAAATGTTAAGGGACTAATACTAAAACTAATCCAAAATCAAGGGACCAATAGCACGATTAACCCAGAATATTAAACTATGTTTGCGTTGCACGCATATAAGTTATAACCGTCTCCAGCGTGTGCTCAATGCGGCTGTGAATATAACCTAACGGGCCCGCGATACCACAAAGAAACCCAAGATTCTAAAGCAATACTTATATAGGTGGCCAATAGACAAAAGACACGACTAAAGTAAAGGGCTTCCTACTTTCTTACTTGCTGGCTAAGGCTTTCAAATTTATTGACTATTTCATATTCAACTATTCACGCACAGATTTATTTGATTTGCTAGAGTATCTTCAATATGATACTTCCTTTGTCCTATATAACTAGATAAATATTTCTAGCGAATAAAATACAAAAGTTAAAAAATGTATTTAATAATGTGTTATAAAATATATTATGATAATAATACTTAATATACACACAATTTCTCTCTCATTAATTATGTATCTATTGTACAGAAAAATCCATTAGTTACACCCTAGGTCCTCTAGATAAACTGACGAGATTTTTAAAAATATATTATATCTGTCCTGGATAAAAAGTCCTCTTTTAAAAGTAAAACTTTTTAAATAAAATGATAATTTTAGTAGCTCATTAGTAATAAAATAACACTTTTATATCTTAATTTTTAAAAGTGGACTTTTTATGTGAAACATTTCAAAATAGAATAGTCGGTTCTTTATCGAAAACGGAGGGAGTATATGATTAAATTTCGAATAGGAAAACAAACATGCTTTTATGTAATTGTATTGAATGAAATTATATCATTGATACTTAATACAACACTTATAAAATATTTAATACAACACTTTTTTTAAAAAATGGACCAAATTGCCCTTTGCCATTTTATCAGTAAATGAAAAAAAATTCTTTTTTTGAGACTGTTTCCCAACCAATCCTAAAGCCTAAAAAAAAAAATTTGGTTAGGACTGCTGCCAAATCAGTCTCAATGCTTAAATTTTTTTTTCTTATTAAGACTGCTGCCAAACCAGTCTCAATGCCTATTTTTTTTTTTTTTTTTGGTTAGGACTGCTGCCAAACCAATCCCAATGCCTAAAATAATTTTTTTTTGGTTTAGGACTGCTCCCAAACCAGTCCCAATACCTAATTTTCTTTTGTTTAGGACTGCTCCCAAACTAATCTTAATGTCTAATTTTTTTTGTTAAGGGTAATATAGTATTTTTACAATAAAAAGTGTTGTATTAAGTATACCTTAATTATATACTATCCGCAACATGGATGCCTAGGCGCTAGTAGTCAAGGAAAAGAAAATTTCATTCCAATAAATATTTAATATTTTATTTTACAATGTCTCAAAATACTCCTTCACTTGTATTTAAAGATTTTGTCATGACATTTCAAATGTACATTTGTTAAAGCATTTATTAATTATGATCAAATTCAATAATTACATTTGTATAATAAAATTATCAAATATGACCATTTTGCGTAAAATGGAAAGAGTAAATGTCTTCTTTTACACAAAAACAATTATTTTCATAAAACACTTAAGGGTTAATTTGTTTTTTCAAGAATTCTTGTTATGATTTTACTTTTCAAATGGTGATTTGATGTCTTGTTTTCTTGCATGAAATATCTCATATACTTAGAGGTGGCAAATGGGCGGGTATGAGCGGGCGTGGGCGGGCGTAAATGGGCAACGGGCTCAAATGGGCGGGCAAGTAAGTGCCCATTTAATAACATTTGCATATATGGGCGGGCACTAAATGTGCATGGGCGCCAATTTACTCATTAACATGCAATTATCAAATAACTATAAAAATTACAAAAAAATCATTTTCTTCTACAAAAATCACTACATTCCTCAAAAATCACTGTGAACTTACTACCAGCACCTATGCAAACTCCTCTCCATCAACACATCAACATCTCTTACAAAATTATGGAAACAATATATCATCCTATGGAAAATTTTGAATAGGTAAAATTGTACACAAGAACAAAAAATATCTGCAAATCCCAATTCATTTTTCAGCCCCATTCCAGTAAAAAATAAAAATAAACAAAAGCCATATTGGGCACTTAGGGCATTTCAGGGATTGGCCAACCCTACAGAAGTTGAGGGACTTTAGCTGAGTGAGAAATCCAACTTCCACAAGTCGATGAAATGCCTTTCACAAACATGCCAGCGCCCAAATCCATCCTCCCATCGAACACACTAGCAACGGCCTCCTCAGGAAAAAGAATTTACAATTTCCTGTTCAATGGCAATCAAGGTCAGGACAAAATCCTGCATATTTAAAGCCAAGCAAATATACAAAACATGCTAGCATATTAAAAAAAAACTCAAATAAAAATAAGACATGGAGTTTCAGTAGTAGGTCTCTGAATAATTAATTAATTAAATGTAACTGTGTGTATATATATTTATACACACACACACGAATGAAAGTTCTATCTACGTCCTAAATCCTAATGGAGAAAAATGAACAGCATATCCTGATAGAAATTCTGCTAGAATTGCGTTAAGTTAACAGACATGAGACAATTAAAGGAATCCATTATCGGATAGATGAAAGCACAAAAGTGAAGGAACTCAGCATTGGTGAATTCTTTTTTAGCGAACTCAATTGAAAACATTAAAGTTGATAGGACTATTTGATCTATGCTCACCTCTCGCATTTTTTAAACCATTACCACTAGAGTTGTTGGATGGTGTAACACTGCCTCGTCTTCTAACAGGAATCAGCAAGTTAAACCAGCATCAAAAGCATGAATAAGGGCAGTTTGACTTTGAAATGAAATAATCATATATTCTAACAGGAAGCCCAAAACAATAATTGAAGAAACAAAAATTTAAAGGTCGACTCGAGAGATTGTGATTAACTCAAAGCTTATGGACCGAATAACCAAAGTTCTAGATACAAAAGGTCTCAAACAGCATCCTACCAATTTTCATTGTATGCTTGCATTCAAAGAATTAATCTAAAGATGAACCAATTTTCATTGTTGTTGTTAGCTAGTCTGAAGTCTCCCACTGATTCATCTAAAAAAGCTAAGTAAAACATTCTATTGTATTGTAGCAACTAGCAACTAGCAATGAAATTAATGACTCATTAATTGTGTTTGTTGTTCCTTCTAAGCTACTTCAACAATCAGTTATGCAGTTAATGTAATTACCATGTATCTCTAGATGATAATATCTCTGGAACTGACTCATCACTGCATCAAACCATCATTGGGTTGCAAAACCATCATAAGCAATTAACAATCGAAAAGCGTACCATCGGTTTATAAGCAATTATACCTTTGATTTATTTTCTTTGCCTTGATATCTCTCAAAGGCGAAATTTCTGTAACACTAACTCGGAAATAGTCGACAAACTATCATGTGCTAAAAGAACATAATTAAAAAACTGAGAAGAAGATGACTAATGAGAAGAGAGAACCAAATTAACTGTACCTAATCATCAACAATAGTCAAGGAATCAATATGATCAATTATGGGTGCAAAATCAACACACATATCTTCCTCTTCATCATCCGAGTCTACGATATCCACATTTAACTATCATTAGTATGCTCAATTAGATACAAAAAGGTAATCAAACGATTGAAACCAAATAAATAATAGTAAATAACTTTACCACTCATCTTATATAACCAATCCCGTGTGCATAGCAAAGCCTCAACATTCTTTGGCAAAAGTGAAGTGCGATATTTTCCAAGAATACGCCCTCCAATGCTAAATGCAGATTCGGAAGCAACACTAGTAATCGGAATGCTCAAAATATCACGTGCCATTAATGAAAGATTGGGATATCGAATTCTATTTGCCTTCCAATAACTTAAAACATCTATGGGTTGTTTGTGATCAAGCCGTTTCTCTTCCAAGTATAACTCTAATTGAGATTCGTTCCTATTCAACCCATAGTGCTCACTTTCAAACCAATCAAATTCATCCATTTCACCAGCTACATCACCATTGCCCCCGTCCAAAGAAGATTCACAATTAGTAGGTGAGAGACGCATGTAGTCACTAAAGATCAAATCCAACTTCTCACGCAAATTTCTAGCCTTTTCTAAATACGTGATAGGATATATCTTTTTGAATGTGTACTCCACATATTGCATCTTATAACGAGGATCCAATACGATTGCCATTGATAACACCACACTATAACAATCCCAATACTTTTCAAACTTTGATTTCATCGCCTTGGCCATATCACTAAAATCTTTATCTTCATTGTTCATCTCCTCTAGTATAAGTGAATGAATCTTCCACACCCCATGAAAATACAAATTTGCGGTCACATATTGAGATCCCGAGAAAAGTGTGGTAATATCATAAAAAGGTTGCAAAAATCTAGCAATACGCTCAATTTTATCCCACTCCTCATCGGAAGGACAATGGTTATATTGTGTGTCAACCAATTTCAATTCATAATAAGCAAGGCGATATGCAAGTGCACTATCGAGCATGAGATAAGTTAAGTTCCACCTTGTGATCACATCTTGTCGCACTAACTTCTTGCACTCCAAAGATTGTTGAACAATGCAACGAGCAAATTTGATCTTTCTCGCCTCCGAACCCTTGACATATTTCACACTTTCTCTAACCTTATAAATGCAACCTTCTATAACTTTCAACAATCAAGTTAAATGCGTGTGCACCACAACGTACATGAAAAACTCTCCATCACTCTCACTAATGAACCACCGTCAAACGCATGTGCCTCTTCAAAACACCAACCAAGCCATCATTATAGGAAGCATTGTCCAAAGTTAATGAACAAATTTTCTTTTCAATGCCCCATTCTTTCAATAAAAGAATAACTTTTTTAGCCAAAAGCGGACCACTGTGTGGAGGAGGCACGTGACGAAAATTCAAAATCTTCTTTTGCAAGACCCAGTCTTCATCCACATAATGAGTTGTAAGAGCTAAGTAACCATCTGTTGTAATTGAAGACCATAGATCAGAAGTAAGACATATCCTACCCTTTACACCCTGAAGGACATTCTTCAGATTCTCCTTTGTTTTTGAAAACTTCTTTAAAACGTCTGCTTTCACTGTGTTCCTTATAAGGTGTTTAACTTCTGGGTGTAAATAGCTATGCAAGTCACGATTCCCTTCATGTTCCGCATAGCTAAAGGGGTAATTATGTTTAATAATTGTTGTGCAAAGTTTCTCACGATATACTTCTTGATCAAGATGTCGTGAAGTTACATTCTCAGAATTCTCTTCGCGATTAGGACAAACATCCAAGTGACGTAGCAAATTCTTTGTCCCAGAATTCCTTTCAGCAGTAAATATTACTTTGCATTGCCTGCATCTTGCCTTTTGTACCCCATTACTATCCTCCCCTATCCGTTCAAACACAGTCCATGCTATTGAAGTCTTCCCTCTAGAAGGCCTAGCACGTTTTGAACTAGTTGAGGATTGATCCACTTCCACCTCCGTATGTTGAAAATCAGAGTCATGCTCCATAGTCTGATAAACAAGTCGAGTGATGATTCAACATATAAGAGAGTACATGAATTTAAACAACAGTGTCCAAAAGTTCAATAAACAACGGCGTCCAAAAAACCGCAACCTTCTTGTCGGCATAAATACATAACATAGCTGCGTAGTCAATAGCCCAACATCAGGCTACCTAAAGCTTGGTGTTTTTTCTGTTTCTATTTTCTCTGTAGCAGGCTACTGATTCTTGTTTTAGTTGAAAGATCACCGCATTGCCTTTAGTATTACTTAATTTGTTTCCAGTTTCAGAAGAATGCAAAAGCAAAGCCTCATGAAAATATATAATATATTAAACTATATAATATATAATGTGGTAGTAGAGTAAGGTTTTGCATTATTATTCTCTTTCTACATTTGTAACTGTAAATATATAATATATTAAACTATTGGAATTTCATTTAAATGCAACAGAGCGAGCCCGGCTGAGTTTGTGATACCGCTAGCAAAGTATAATAAAGCTATTGGAATTTCATTTAAATTGCTGCTCACTCGCATGTTCATTTTTAGGAAGTTAGAAATGCAGAACTTCATGCTCATGGACATTTAGGGATGTTCTACTACCAGCTAAATGAGGCACTGCAACTGTATTTCTTGAAAATTTGGCCATCCTATTTATCAAGTAAAAAAGTAACTGTGAATTAGGCAAGATATTTTGTGTACATTAGTTTGCTTGTGGAGTTGTTGCATAAGTTGTTGAGATATATGGCAGAAACTCGAAAACATCAAATTGTCCTAATTCTACTAGCTTGGCTTCCTGCATTGGTGTCTAATAACGGTAATTAGTAACTTGAATCCGGCACGCCTTCACAGCCTACCAGAAGTAAAAAAGGCTGCAGCTTGTGAACTATGCATATTTCCTAGTCCATCGATTTTTTTCATCTTACCTACTTCATATTAACATAATAATGGTCCCACATGTTCTCATTTGTGTTTGAATGGGATCAGTTTTGGTCCTTTCAACATTGACGCCTACAATGCTTTTCTCATACAAATGTACATTTTTGGTACCTCTAATTCGGTGTTAATGTGTGTCCCTATAAATTATATCTTTCCATTAATCTTCACTGCCTTCTTAACATACTTAAATAAGTTGTAACTGATTGACAGGTGGGATGGGATGAATCAGCAGCGTCAAGTCGAGTTTCAATATGGGAGATCGAGCACTGTTGTTACTCCTTTCTATATATGCCCGCCTCCATTTTTTAGACCCAAGTTCCCTAGACAACCCGGGGATGCCAGGTAAGCAAATTGAGTAACTAAAGACTAGCAACTCAATAGTGGAACTAGCTCTTGCATTGGAGCCATAGCTTTTATTGGTTCAGTATCATGGATATTGGTTTTATGAGGACATTCATAAATCATTAAGGGTGTCTTTTGGCTTCTTACATTGCTCCCCTATTTTGATTTCTGCGTTTCCCCCTTCCTGGTTTTCATTTTCAACCACATTTGTACCTACTCCTTGATTTCATGCCTCTCTCTCTAGCTGCCCTAATTAAGAAATATTAAACATTCAAAGATACTGGCCACCTACTATTAATATAAGACTGATCTAAGGGAATAATGGAAGTGCTCTGAAAGAAAAAGTCTGTGATAAATGGCAATCTAATATTCAAGAAGGGATATGCGTCTGAAGTTAAAGAAGACCTGTGTGAGATTGTGAGTCAAATGTCAGTGAGAACACTTGTTAAAAATTAGTCTATATGGATGTATTTATGGTACAAGATTCCTCAGAACATAGAATTGTATTATGATGTTTAATTAGATTATCAGCAAGAAAAATCTAAGAATTCTCGTGTCTAAAATTACTACTATTTAAAGAGATTTGTGTATTGGCGCTTCAACGCCACAATTTTGAGTGCCTAAGCACTTGTTCCACAGCACACAATTCCCTTGAACAAGCGCTAGGGCGTTCTGAGGCCAATACCCACACACGGGCATCCATTTTCTTACCAGCTTAAGCTTAAAATGCCAACTTTTTCTGCACCTAGCTTAAAATGCCAACTTTTTCTGCACCTAGCTTAAATTTGGTAGGCCGCACAGGGGTTTGTCAATTAAGACTCTCTCTCTCTCTCTCTCTCTCTAATTCTTAGACAATTTCAGGCAGCAGTTGCAAGCCTTAAAAGTATACAGAGAGCCTTGATCACTTATGTTGGAAAGCCTTACAAGCTCTCCTAATTGCTGCAAGTAGGTAGGAACTACACTTAAAAGTTTGAGACTGCATTTAAACCTCACAATTTCTTCATTGTATATCCTGTTACTTGGGTACACAAGCATAAACACACACACACACACACACACAGGGATGGCATCAATATTAGAGCCTTCCAGTTCATCACCTTCAAATCTATCTTTTGCGGTAAGATCAGGAACCCATACCAAGACTTTCTTGAGAAGTATTTCCCTTACGAAGCATCTCTCGTTTGAAATCCCAAACACATCACCACGCTTAAGCACCCTTCTTTCCATCCTTTCTCCCACAACTCTCAACCAACATCTCCTCGCCTTTCCTTCACGGATATCGCTTCTAAGCTCGATGACCTCCAAATCACCTACGGATGTATATGTTCGGTCCTCAAAAAAGATGGCCGATCTTATCCATTCAGTATCTAATGGTCTCGTGTACACCGGCTCACAAAGCAATATTATTCGGGTGTGGAAGCTTCCAGTTCACCGAGTATGGTCGGTGAAGTCAAAGGCAAGCATGGTGGTTGCCCGAGGTGTCCAATGATAGGGTTTATGGCCTATGCCGATTGCAAGATTAGGGTGTGGCGGCGGACTTGGGAAGGAGTTATAAAGCACACCCGATTAGCAACCATTCCGAAGAACGGAAGCTCGTCGAGCTACATCGCCGGTAAAGATAAAATGGTAATTCCTTTTAATTGGCATATTAGGGTGAATGAGAGTCAGAGTGATCATTAAGTAGCTGATACTTCTTCTATTTTCATAGCAACAATCAAGCAAGAATAAATCCAACCACGCATGTGCAATTTAATTTGTCCATAGAAGTTGCAGATATCAAATTCCAACGAATTAGAACAACTGAGCAAACACATGGTTTTCACAAAGAAAACCCCAACCAGAAACAAATGAGCAAACACATGGTTTTCACAAGTCATGGGTCCAAGACACAAGATATACCCATAATATATTAGATTCAAACCATAAACCCGTGGTTAACAGACAAATTTGAACCTACAAAACCACAACATTCCAACGAATTAGAACAACTTACCTGAGACGAGAAATAGAATTTCAAACCCTTGACCTTGATTTGTGCACGCGAGCAAGGAACGAAATAGGGATTTGAGGTTTTAGAGTTCGGTTAGGGGAGTCTGATTTGAGGACATGGTTGTCTCTCACGATTGAGAACTCGCTGAATGACGGACCGGAGTGAAATTGGGGGAGAGACCTGACGGAATTAGAAAATAGAAATCAACGTGGGTGCCCAGTGGGTGCCCAGTGGGCGCCCATTTAGACCATAATATTTCATGGGCATAAATGGGCATGCCCATTTATGTCCATTTAAAATTTGAAGTGTGCCCATACCCAGTTTTTAACAGGCGGTCTGGGCGGGCGAATGGGCATGGGCGAAAATTGCCAGCTCTACATATACTTAACGAGTCATCAGCAAAGCTAGGATTTTATCAATACAGGACCCCCAAAAGACACCCGACGAGATTCGATTATGAAACTAAAGTTAAAATTTTAATAAAACAATAGTCCGTATACAATAGTCTACGACAAGAGATGATACTAAAATTTAAAATTGCCGTTTATATTTGATTATGTCTTTGGCAAAGTATAATCAAACTCCACTTGAACAATACTCCCTCCGTTTCATAATATAAGTCGTTTTGGAAAAGTTTTTTTTAATTTCAAAATAGATGTCACTTTGTAATTTTCAATGAACTTTTTTTTTTTCCAATTCTACACATATTATTAACTCCGTAACTTAAAAAAATAAGTATTAATAAAACAATTTAGCAAAACACATATTTGAACCACCTAATTTTTCAGAAACTTATAACCATCAAAAATTTAAAAAATTTATTTGACCACTGTACAATAGTTATGTCAGCCTATTTTTGACATATATTAACTATTAAGTACATGCCAAATCCCTATTTTATCCATGAAAATATACAAATGTACCCTTGTGTAAGTTCAAGAACCTGTAATCAATAATCAACCAATTTAGTACTCGTTTGTTGCAGCTTATTTGGAGTGACTTTTGGCTTTTGGCTTTTGAAAAGTCATATTTAAAGTGTTTGTTTCAGCTTATAAGCCAAAAGCTAATAAGTAAAGTACAACACCCTTTATGCATTGAAAAGCCAAAAGCCAAAAAGCCAAAATTTTAAGCTTTTTTGGTTTTTTTTAAACATGAAGACAACTATTCATTAATAAATATTTGATTGTCTTCATTTCATCCTTTTATGAAATATACATAAAAATATGAATACTAATTTTCAAGTTTTTTTTAACAAATAATTATAACGACTCATAAGCAGCTTTTCAACAGCTGTAACAAACAGTCTATCATGCAATCAGCCAAAAGTCATTCAGTTACCAGCTTAAGCTATCAGCCATAAGTCATAAGCCATCAACTACAACAAACGAGCCCTTAAAAACCTAATTGCCTTAATCACATTATATTGAAAAAATAAGGAACTAATGGACACACAAGGAATTTCAAGAGTACATGTACACTTCATTCAAATTTTCAAAACAAAAATGTTGACATGATATTTGAATTTAGCCCAAATATTCTCTCAATGACAAGGTCTCTTGCATTTATATCGTGTCATATATTCTTTGAAAAACTTCTTGGTCTAATGGTTGAAAAGAACACTAATGGATTTTAATTGGGACAAATGTTTTTTTAACCAATGTGGTATATGGCAGTAATACAATTGACCAAATAGTTTGTATAAGACAAATTTAACTAATGTACTAAACTTTGAAACAAAAAACAGAGTTACACCATGGACAGCCATCGGATCGAGTAACTAGTTTTCTGCTGCCCTAATTAAGCTCTCGGCGAAACAGCCATAGCACCACCACTTCAGCTAGCAGCACCACCAACACTAGAAATGGGCTGCACCACTACCACCATCACCTCCACCACCACCACCACCCATCACCACCAACAATAGCCATGCCCATAACTAGATCTGACCCTAATAACCCGTACCCAACAACCTTCGTCCAGGCAGACACCTCCTCCTTAAAAAAAGTTGTCCAAATGCTAACGGGATCCTCTGACACTGCCAAGATGGTCGCCTCCGCCAGATCCGACCCGTCATAGAACCCAATTCCTCCATGTTGACCCTCATAGGTTCTAGATTTGGTTGAGTCATCTTCTGATTCTATTGAACAGTGGCTAATAGGTCTGCGTACCGATTAGTGTGGCAACTGTCTTAGAATCAAGGTTGTTTAGAACTGTTTAGTGTTAGTTAAGGCGTGGATAAGCAGGCTTCAACAGCAGCCTTGGAAGAACAGCAGACTTTGAAGTCTGCTCAAGAGCGAAAAATCAAGACTAGCCAAAACATGGAATTATGTCACATAATGTCTAACTTAGATATTTCTTGGAATATCTAGTCAAAATATCTTCATCGGATTTCTCTCCAAAGAAGTCAACTACATACTGACAACTGTCCAGTCTGTCTCCTGAAACATGAAGTCTGAAGACATTACCTCTTTTGGCTAAAAGACTTTCCACCGCAATGCACGCAACACGAAACCTTTCTCTATTCGGGAATGTCTTCTCTGCAACCACTGCATCTCTGATGACTGTGCCGCATACATCCCCCAAAGCGCCGAATTGCATTTAATGCAATAAAACGTTGGACACAGTTCCCTCTGCCTCAGTCCAACGGTCCAAAAGATCTCTCTGTTATTTATTCAAGTTTTGAAGATCTGAAAACATAACTCTTGCGCATTAAAACATTCAAGCTTCATCTTCAACACTCAAGCATTCAAGAGATCAAAAGGACAAGAACTAACACTTCACCAAACTTCCTGAAGCTGCAGATCTGCCAGTCTTTACTCCATTTCAGCTTCATCTAGTTTGCTTTTAAAAACTGTTCTTTACTTTAGCACGTGAGAGAATAATTAATCATTGATTATTTCTCTCACCATTATACACTTGGTTGAAAACGTATTTTGTACACGATCCATTAGAGATCTTACTTATAAACCTAGTGGATAAACAAGTGCACCTTTAAAAATCCAAAGCTAACCACTTTGGTAGTGGACGTAGTACTATTCACAGTACGAACCACTTTTATATCTTGTGTTCTGTCTGATCTGTTTCTATCTTTCTATTAACTGCTGCTACTTATCAAAGACCACTACAGAATCTGTGCTATAATTAAGCAGCCTACCAGTCAGTTCAGAACCCCTTTAGTTTTCCACTACATTAACACTTCTAGTAAAATCTTTTTAAGAAATCATTCAGAAGTGTTTTGAAAAAGTTTTTATAAAAGCACAACTAGGCTATTCAACCCCCCCCCCCTCTAGCCTAGATTGAGCCTACATCGGGACCAACAATTGGTATCAGAGCCTAATTCTTTGAAAAATTCATTTTTCCAAGATTAACCTCTTGTGAATAGATCATATGGCTCACTATATGTTGCCTACTTCGAATACCAGCCACGTCCCAATATTGGACGAAGGCCACTTCGAAGTCTGGAAAGATAAAGTTATGAGATACATGAACTCTATTGACAATCGTTTGTGGAAATGTGTTCTAACATGTCCTCATGTTCCAATGAAGCCCAACCTACTTGCCGAAGTAGCCAGTGGACCTCCCGAGATACCTAAATCCATGAATGAATGGACAGACGAAGAAAGGAGGCTCGTTGACTCGCAACTGAGGGTTGGGCGTGTGACTTGCTCATACTTCAGGTACTTACTTGCGGATATCTCTAACTGACCAACGGTACTTTTACCATGTTAGAATTATAGCTAGGAAATCAGGGATAGGTAGCATTAGTCTAAATCTTACCGAGTGTCCAACCACATCTTTGCCTCATCAATAGGAAATCAAAGTTGGGAAACTTTTCGGCAATAACTAGCATTAGTCTAAATCTTACTGATTGACCAACCACATGTTTGCCACACAGTCAAAGGTGGAAAACTTTTCATGGATAAATTAATAGTTGGTCTAAATCTTACTGACTGACCAACCACATTTTTGACACAACAAAATAGCGTTAATCTAATTTCTACTCTATCCATTCCGCTAAATAAATCCTATGATGTTCCAAATAAACAAGTTTGATACAAGAAAAAGACATTTGTTTCTATGGGTGCTTTTAATAGTAATAATATAGCAATTAATAATGCAAACTCTTTTAGTGGAATGGATGGAGTCTTATTGAAAATGAAAATATAAATTTAAGTTAGAATCGATACTTGCAAGATACTATTAATATAATCTTTGTTTGGTTCATCTTAACTGAGATCAAGGAAGTTTCCTTGGTATTTTATTGCCTTCTTAATCCCTCTTTCCATGGTAACCAAACATAGAAACTTAGATTGCTCATTTTTTTCTTTCCAGTAATTCTAATAACCAAGGGGACTAGGGAAGCCTTATGTAACTAAAAATCAAGCCTACGTTTGAGTACCATGTACTACCTTGGTTAAAGTGGGTTACTCATTACAATTCACTTATCTTCTGGCTTTGGCTTACTAGGTGTTAAATTTGGTTTGTATCATTTTGGTAGAAATGAACTTTATAGTGGTATATGTGAGTGCCCCCACAAGTTGATATCATGATATGCCATGTTTTCGTTCCTAGTAATTGAGAAAATGGTAACTCAAGTCAGCCCTGTGATTTTTTTGTTGTTGTATTAATTAGGATTTGGAACTATGTAGGATTCTTGCCATAGTCTTCCTATATGGAGTCTTCTAACAAAGTGTAGCTTGAAACATTCAACTTTTTTCTGTGTTTTATACTTCAGTACCTAACTATTTCTAGTATCACCCATTCACCTTTAGTTAATGTTTTGAATATTTTTTGTGACTGCATTATGGTACCAGAATTATCCTTTTGAACCCTTTTCAGATTTTCTATAGTTTTGGCAGAGGAATAGTCTTATGTTCACCTTAGTTAATGTTTTGAATAGTTTACCTGATGGTATTATGTTATCAGCATTGTCCTCTTGAATCCTTCCAAGTATTCTGTAGTTTCAGCAGAATAATGGTGTTACGCTAAGCTTTTAGGATTTAGGAAAGAAGCTTGCATCCATTATCAGAATTATTGCATCATGGGGTAAATATTCACTTATTTTCTGTAATTCTGTAGATTCATCTGCATGCTGGTACAGATGCAATACTTAATGTCACCTTGATAAGGGCCCCATCTCATGCTGTGTTGAAGGTTGATGTTCCTCTCGTGTTTATAGGCGATGATGTGTCCCCTGGTTTGAGAAAAGGTACACCTACTTGAATTCATGCACGCTAAATTTTTTTGGCATTTCTATTTGACATTTACGAGGCACTCATATTCACGCTTGAAGCTTTAGATAGGCTTGTTATTTGTGCATTCTTGGGTTTTTGTGGATAAAAACATATATTGCCTCCGTTCGTAAATAATGGTCTTGTTTGACCCGGCACACCGTTTATGAAAAACTAATTGATTTTATTAATTATAAACATTGGTATAATGTGTATTTTTTTTAAAGCCCTTGTGCATGTGGCCATAATTAAAGTAGGAATAAAAGGTAAGAGTAAAGTGGTAAAAGAGTTTTCCTAAAAAGGAAAGTGTAGAAACAAAACAATTATTTTACAACGGACGAAAAAAGGAAGTTCGACAATTATTTAGGAACAAAGGGAGTACTACATTTCATCTTTCGAGATAACGTTCGTGATCTGCAATATTACACAATATACCTTGAGCAATATGTGAATTCTTTTATCAAAGTTCCATGACTAAATTATTGTATTGTTTCAAAGTTCAATGAGTAAATTCTTGTATTGTTGCTTCGTTGTTATATTTGTTTGATAACTTTCTGTTACGTTGTTATGTTCCCCAACAAGAAGCTAATGAGAAGAAACACTAAACAAAAAACTAAAACCAGACTCAACTTGGCAATTGAAGAAAATAGAATCTAATGAGCTGATTGGCTTCATCTCATTACTTCTCCTATAAACTACCTCTTCCACTCTATGTAGTTGTTTCCTTTAAACGTATAGCGGTCCCATGTTACCTGAAATTTGAGCTATGAAGTCTTACGTATATATAGTGATGGAACAGCGCAACTCTTGAACCAGTTCCTATTAACCATCTTTACATTCATTCTTGTTGGGTCCTATTAGGTCTTCTCATCCCAAAAACTAGCTCAAAGGGTGAGGCTTTCCCTCACACTTATTTACCAAGCACCCGAAAGCCTCACCCTTATTAACCAAGCACCCGCCCTTTCCACAGATGATGTGGGATAACCCAACAATATCCCCTTCACATATTATTGGGCTTAGGTTGGGGCAGCAGCAACCTGACTTTCTCGAAACACAGGCGGAGATGTTATCACCTAGGCTCTAATACCAGTGTTGGGTGCTATTGGGCCTTCTCACCCCAAAAGCTAGCTCAAAAGGCGAGGCTTTCCCTCACACTTATTAACCAAGCGCCCGCCCCTTTCACAACCGCCCCTTCCACAACTGATGTGGTTTAACTCCAACAATTCTTTCCTTTAAAACAGTTTCTGCTTGATTTTGAGGCTTCGCGGACCAAATCTACCCAATAGAAGAAGGTTAGATCTCAAAATCGATTGTGCACATTGGCATCCTTTTCCAGACTAGGGATCATCGAATTCCACATATTTGACATTTACTTTAACTACACCTTAACTCAGCCCCAATAGTAGAGTGTTGTATACTTGTATTGTCAGCCCATTGTGAAACCTGATTGAAGTCCCACTTGTTCCCATTTAGTGATGGGTACTGGGTAGAAACCAATACAAAATCAACGTCAAGTCGGTGGACCGGGTTTAATTAGCGGTGGAAGCTTGAGTAACGTAAGACCAACGTGTGTGTGTGTGTGTCTATATATATATATATATATATATATATATATATATGGGCAAAAGTAAGCATTTGAAGCGAGAATTAAAGATATTTGCAGTAAATTTACGAAAATACATTTCCCAAGCTTCTTAGAATGCCACGAAAACTTATCTGCAAATATGGGAGTCAACCATCTGTGATCTATTGGTCTCGTAAATTGCTTCCTTCAAAGCCATGTCCTTACTAAACCATGACAGTTTGAAATTTTTTGTGTTGTTTAGTTTGTCGTCTATATTTACATTAGTAATACAAGCTACATTTTAAAACTACTAAGATATTGAATAGGACTGTCGCACTGTATATTTCTTATATTGTTCAATTTGACAGGGGCTTATCTAAACATTATCAAGAGAACGGTGAAGTTCTACTGTCCCCCAGATGTCATTCCTCCTTTCATTGAAGTGGATCTAAGCGAATTGGATGTGGGTCAGAAGTTACTGACGGGAGATCTCAAAGTTCATCCAGCTTTAAAGCCTGTTCGATCGAGCGAAGAGCCTGTTTGTAAGATTGCAGGAGGGAGGGTTTCGGACCAACAGAAGAAATCTAAATGAGAACTACAAAAAAATGAGCCAACTATTTAAGGGATCACATGATGTTTCTTTTGTTGCCATTCTTCCCGGTTCATGATTTTATTGATTTACAAAACCTGTGGAATAGGGATGCCGAATAATAGAATATCACCTCTCTCTCTGATGTGTAACCTGTTCCACAAGATCTGAAACTTGTACATGTCATACTCTGTAACTGAAGTATGCCTGAAACGACGTTGTTACTTCTTTGTGCTATGCATAGTTGGGAATTAGGATTGCATCAGAATTCAACAATATTATACTAACATGGCTTTAGCTCGATTCTTTATTTATGTTTGTAATAGTACGGTAATACATAGGGCCAAATCTCCTGATGTTACTGTGACATGCAGTGTTTTGGCGTAATTGCGCTTGATTCGGTAGGTCATTCTGGAAAATGGTGGGAACGTCGAGCTGGGAATTCTGGAATAGCCTTAATGATCCATGGAACTAGCCAACTAGGCTTTGTAATAGAACTTTGGTTCTTATATAATTTGTAACCTTAGTTAAAATGAGTGGAATGATGCATAGTATCGTCCTTTAATCCTAAACAATTTTATCTCTTCTAATACTATTACTTTGATATTTGTTATTAGTAGTTAGTGTATTTAATAGAAAGTATAATAATTAAAAAAATTGAATTGTACAACAACCACTGTTGTATGTATCGCAAGTCGCAAGTCGCAAGTGAAACCGGTTATCGTTTGCGTGCCTTGAAGACGGGCTAGTTTTGAGACTCATGCTAGACGTGTGTTATTTTTTATGAAAGAGCACCTTGGCCATGAGCTTTTCAACAATGTCAATGTTAGGTTTACCAAAACAAAGAGAAAAAGTAACCCATCCCCCCCTATTATGAAAATAAATAAAAGAAAATCTCTAAAATATGGTGATATGGTAAAATCTTTGTGTCTGATATATGTATAACTGAAGAAAATCCACTCCAGGCCTCCAGGCTCCAGCTATTGAACAAAATATTAGTTTACTTGAAAATGGAGATTTTACTCGATGGTTAAAAAAAACAACCGGATTCTCTTAAATCTCAACCTCCATTAGCAAGCTAAACATAAATAATTTCTTGATTACTATCTATAACAAACTTTTAACAGTATAAATGAGAATGCGCAGTAGATTTTGTTGGCACACATGAAAATGATGAGCAAAATCATGCAAACATTTCTCCCAACTTTGCTTCTTCTTCTTCTTCTTCTTCTGAGTTTTGCTATTGTCTCACAATCCCTCCCTCTCTCCACAAACTCAAGGTGGATCGTAGACGAGTCAAATGGTGATAGAGTGAAGCTCAAATGTGCGAATTGGGCTGCCCATTTGAAACCCATGGTACCCGAAGGTCTTCACAAGAGGCCCTTACCAATGATTGCTAGACACATGTCATTGATGGGTTTCAATTGTGTGCGGCTCACGTGGGCTACATACATGTTCACCCGTCATAGCAACCTTACCGTTGTGCAATCACTTCATGACTTGGGCCTTTTAAATGCCATTAAAGGAATGGAGAAGAATAACCCTGACATTTTGTTCCTCACTGTCGTTGATGCCCAAAAAGCAGTGATTGATGAACTCGGCACCCACGGGATCATGGTTGTGCTTGATAACCAAGTGAGCCAGCCCATGTGGTGTTGTGGAGATGATGATGGTAATGGATTCTTTGGAGACAAGTACTTTGACACCAAAGAATGGTTAAAAGGCTTACGTACTGTAGCAGAAACTTACAAGGATACCCCTGTGGTAAGCAATCCAATACACTCATATTCATCTCAATTAATTTGCTTATTTTCATTAATTTTAGAATCTTGTCGATGCAGGTGGTCGGGATGAGCTTACGAAATGAACTACGTGGACCTCGCCAAAACGAGCATGATTGGTATAAATATGTTCGTAAGGGTGCAAAAATGATCCACAAGACAAATCCTAATGTGTTGGTCCTCATCTCGGGCTTAGATTATGATCTTGATTTCACCCCACTGAAGACTAAGCCCCTAGGATTACACTTGAATAAGAAATTAGTCTACGAGACACACCGATATGCATTCACCGAGGGTCAAGATGATCAGTGGCTACATCAACCAACGAACAAGGTTTGTAAGAGTATTATCGATGAGGTTAACAACAAAACCCGGTTTTTACTTCACGGGCCAAATCCCACTCCACTATTCGTGACCGAATTTGGAATCGACCAACGGGGAACAAACCAGGCTGACAACTTATTCATGAGTTGCTACCTGGCTTATTTGGCAGAAATGGATCTCGATTGGGCATTATGGGCTTTCCAGGGAAGCTATTACCTTAGAGAAGGGCATGAAGATACTGAGGAAACGTATGGGATATTAGATGGTAACTGGACCGATCTCAGAAGCCCAAAATTTCATGAGCGTCTACAACTTATTCAACAGATGATCCAAGGTAACATTTTAATATTTTCATAGATATTCATTTAAAATTAATCCCCCGTGTGTGTGTGTGTGACTGTGTGTATATGACAACTTGGACATTTTAAAGTGTAAAGAAAGATAGTCTTAGATAAATGTTTACAATGTAAAAGTTTGCATACAAAAAAACGAGATAATCGTATGTAATGCTGACAAACTAACCAAGTCTGTTTTATTTCTCTGTAGATCCTAAATCGAAAGCATCGCCAAACAAGATTATGTTCCACCCATTGACAGGTCGATGTATTAGGGCGGACAATAATCGAGTTCATGCAAGTGACTGCATGAGCTTAGACCAATGGACCTATGCCGGAGATGGAACTCCGATCCAACTTGTGGGAACTTCTTTGTGTTTAAGGGCTGTCGGAGAGGGGCTTCCGGTGACCATCTCAAACAATTGCTTCAATGAGCAAAGCACATGGACAGTTATGTCCATCACCAAGTTTCAGATTGCTAACAAAGATGAACAGGGGAACGAGTTGTGCCTAGATTGGGATCCCAATTACTCTTCAAGAATTTTGACTAAGAAGTGCATTTGTGTTGATGATGATTCTAGTTGCCTTAAAGATCCTCAGAGCCAATGGTTCCAGCTTATTTCTACCAATGCCAATTAGAGAATTTGTTTAGGATTTATAATTTAGAATATTATTTTTTATATTTAGTTTTGCTTGAACATCCTCAATGCCAATGCCGATGCAAATTAGAGAAGTGAATTAGCTAGGTTTCATATCTGTTAGTTGTTACTAAGAGTTTTGAACAGACATCTGTTTCTTTACGAGTTTTTTTTCGATTGATCAAATTTTGTTGAGCTAACAGCCTAACACAGATAAGTCTAATCTTATAGTGATCGTTATTTCCACGATTGTTTGATCTCGAATTTGTTTTCAACTTAAACACGAACAATTCATGCCATTCGCGCCCCCTATATATGTAGGATATTTTGTAACACGTCTGTGCGTAATTTGGGTCTGTCATACATTAAGCTAGAAGCCAGATCAATTTGGTCCATTAGTTAGATGGAAAATTTGAGAGCTTTAATTTTGTTGGTGTAAATCGTAAAATATCAAACAGTAATAGATGTTACCGTACAAGGTAGGCTAGTTGGTACGATGGAATGGTTGGTTGTCAATGTCCAAATATGAGAGTTTGAGAGAGAGAGAAAACAAACGCAAATCCTAGATTTTCGCGAAAAAGGTACGACGCTTCAAAAAATGGTTGTTTCAACAAAATGAGAGTTTAAAAGAGAAAACAAGGCAAATTGTGTGGTTATGTATAAATAAGAGTGTGTCAAACTTAGGTAATCATCCAGTCAAAAGGATCATTTTCAACTACCATGAAATCACCCATTTTTGTCTCAATTCTCCTTCTTTACTCAACAATTTTCTCCCATTCATGGCCTCTCTCAACCTTCTCGCGATGGATCATCGACACAAAGTCGGGCAACCGCGTGAAGCTAACGTGCGTCAATTGGGCCAGCCACCTTCAACCTATGTTCCCCGAGGGTCTTCAACATGCCCCCTTGAGAAAAATTGCAGAAGATTTGGGTTCATTAATGGGCTTCAATTGTGTTCGTCTTACCTGGGCTACGGATATGTTTACGGAACCCGGCATCGAGACCCTCACCGTTGATGAATCTCTTCTTATATGGAACTTGATGGTGGATAGAGATGGAGTTGCCAAGAATAACCCCCAACTTTTGAACCTTACCCTTAGGGAGGCTCAGAAGGTGGTCATCGACGAGCTAGGGGCCAATAATATCATGGTCATTCTAGATAACCATGTTAATTTTCCTCAATGGTGCTGCAATGAATTTGATGAAGATGGTTTTTTTGGTGAAAGTTATTTTGATCCCGAGGAATGGCTACAAGGCTTAGGCATCGTTGCTAGGCGGTATAAAGATAACCCCACGGTACGTGATTGTATTCATTATGCATCTATTGTAACCCATCATCATATTCAATTATATATCCAATTCCATAAATGCATCGCGTATGTATGTAACTATATTCGTCACAAATACATATTTAATACAATGTAGGTATTAATTTGTAATTATTATTTGAAAGATATATATTACTCGGGTGAAGTTAAGTCCAACGTAGATTCAGGTCCAAGCCTAGGTCAAAACAAAACCATGCCCAAAGAATTTGTTGGACAAATACATAACGTTTAACAGAGTCCGATAACAATAGATTTTTAGCTCTTTTGGTACCAGTATGTTGTTCATTTTCTACCTAATATGCATAGGTTGTGGCAATAAGCATGAGAAATGAGCTCCGAGGTCCACACCAAGACAGGGACGAGTGGTTCAAGTACATGGAGAAGGGAGCAGCTGTTATTCACAAGGCAAACCCCGATTTGCTAGTAATTGTCTCGGGGCTAAATTTTGACATGGATCTTGGCTTCGTAAACAGGGGCAGGCCGTTTGTGGTGCCTTTGAATCACAAGTTAGTATTTGAGGTCCATCGCTACCCGTATTCCGACCCGCAAGACAAATGGATGGACCAACCCAACGTATATTGTGCCAATATGACCAGACTTTTCATGGAGAAAGGGGGGTTTTTGTTCAAGGGATGTTTGAACCCAAGGGCTCCTCTTTTTGTAAGTGAATTTGGGGTGGACATGAGTGGTGGGAATGAGGTGGATAATAGACACTTGAGTTGCTTTTCGGGCCTTTTGGCAGAAAATGACCTTGATTGGGCTTTGTGGGCTTTGCAAGGAAATTATATGATGAGGCAAGGGGGAAACGGGGTTGATGAGACGTATGGAATGTATAATCCAGAATGGAACAATATAAGAAGCCCATCAATCCGACAAAGATTACGCTTTCTGCAAAGGATGACTCAAGGTAACTTATAAAACAAAAGTGAGTCGCAAGTCAAATAAAAGGAGTATACTTAATACAACACCTATAAAATGTTTAATACATCATTTTTAAAAAATATTTGACCAAAATACCCTTTACATAGTTTATTTTTTTTGTTTTTTTATTAAATTTAATTTAACAAATTTTAAATTTAAAAATATTTTAAACACAATTAATTTATTAATTAATTTGATTTAGTTACTAAACACAATTAAATTACTAATTAATTTGATTTAGTTATACTAAGTGAAAAATTATCTTTGAGTTAGGTTTAAAATTAAAAAAAAATAATTTGATTTGAATTAGGTTTAAATTTAAAAAAACAAGTTTTGGGTATTTTATTTATTTATTTTAATTAAATTTAAATTAGCTAAAATTTAATTTTATGTTTTTTATTAAATTTAAATTAGCTAATTTAAAATTTAATAATTAATTTGATTTGAATTAGGTTTAAATTAAAAAAAAAACAAGTTTTGGGTTTAGGCCTTAGGACCGGTTTTGTACTAGTCCAAATGAGGAGATGGGCTAGGGACCGGTCTGCTAGCAGGCCAAATTGGGGGGAATGGGTTTGGGCCTGGTTGGGTGGCAGTCCAAAAGGGGTGATGGGTTGAGGCCTGGTCTGGTAGCAGGCCAAAAAGGGGGGGTTGGGTTGAGAACGGGCAGTGGGCTTTTGGGAGGAAATGAATGGGTTTAGAATTGGTTTCAATCCAGTCCTTAAACCCAAAAGTTGGTTTTAAAAAAAAAAAAATTAAACATAATTCATATCAAATTAATTATTAAATTTTAAATTAGTTAATTTAAATTTAATAAAAAACAAAAAAATAAATTTTAGTTAATTTAAATTTAATTAAAAAAACAAAAAAATTAAATTACCCAAAAATTGTTTTTTAACATGTTTTTTTACCCCAAAACTTGTTTTTTTTAATTTAAACCTAATTCAAATAAAATTAATTATTAAATTTTAAATTATCTAATTTAAATTTAATGAAAAACCAAAAAATAAATTTTAGTTAATTTAAATTTAATTAAAAAAACAAAAAAAAATTATGTAAAGGGTATTTTGGTCAAATATTTTATAAAAGTGTTGTATTAAGCATTTTATAGGTGCTGTATTAAGTACCTATGAAATAAAATTGTCACTTTAGGGTAGTTGTCCATTATAGATGATACAACCACCCAAATATAGTAAATTCCTATAACTCTTCTCTTTTTCCCCCCTCCATAATACAGATCCAAATTCGAAAAAACCATCATACTATATAATGTACCATCTTCAAAGCGGCCTTTGTGTTGAAGCCGGAATTGATGGAATTTCTACAACAAATTGTACGACTTGGAGTCAATGGAGGTACCACTCTGATGGTGATCCAATCTCGTTATTGGATGGTTCACAATGCATAACCGCGGTCGGTGAGGGGCTCCCGGTGACCCTTACAAATTGCTCAGTCCACCGAAGCGAGTGGAAGTATGTCTCGGGTTCCAAATTGCATTTAGCCACGAAAGATGATCGAGGGAAGTACTTATGTTTAGAATTGGATTCAACGAAATTGAGATTTGTGACTAACAAATGCTTTTGTGTAGATGATGATTTAAGAGATTTAGACAAATGTTTAGTGAACCCGGACCTACAATGGTTTAAGTTCGTTTCAACAAATATTTATTCCAACACGTAAGTTGGAATAAATAAATATCTTGAAACAAGGAAAAAACCTGTTTATGTAGCTTAACTTTTGTTAAAAGGTGTAATTAAGAAACCCTTTTTGTAAGAGGTTTCAGCTACGTGACGGAACTCTACCTTGGTGACTTGGAAATTATGTTGGATCAGTAGAGTTTTTTTTTTTTAAAAAATTTTTTTTTGGAGGAATGTTGTATGGGTAGTATATTTGTCGTCATTATATTCAATTTAACCGTAACTAAATTGCTTTTATCACCAACTACATCTTCACAGGCGACTCTCACGGTCTCACCTCAAGTAATTTATTATTTTAAATTTTACCCAAGTAAATAAGGTAACTTTCAAAAAGTTGACAGAAATGTAATCAACCTAACTCATAATTTTGAAAAAACTCATAATTTTAGTAATTGTCAATCGTGTGATATTTGTAAAGTATATGTAAACATGTTAAGTAACTAATTCTCATAGAGAACACCAAAACATTTTCCTTTTAGCATTTTCTATTTCATTTTGTCTCAATTTGTTAATGCAAGAAGAGCCTAGCTTCTGTCGCCCTCTTTATTGTCTTCAACCTGAGTGCTACTAATTCATTCGCGTCATATATTTACATGAACATCTATAGAATTAATGTAAGATGGAATCTTTGCAAATATACTTGCACCGTCTTTTATTAATTTCAACGAATCATACATTTACACTTTGGGCAAAAATTTAGGAAAAATGTTCTTACGATTATTTTATATAAAACAGATCTCTTTGATTCGACTTATCGTACGTTGGTGAGTCGAGTTGTGAGAGAATGTAGCTCCATTTTACGAATTATAATCCGTAAAACGAACTCACAAGCCCTACACTTTGATGTAAATTTAACATTTTCTTTGAACAAAAAAAATTGAGTCTATTTTTGTTCATAATTTAGTTACTTGATTTGTACTTCAAATATTTTGTTTCTTTGGTTTTACCAGTTTTATCTTTACTCATTGCATACTTTTTTTTAAACTAATACTCTCCTGTCCTAAAATTATCGTTTGGGTTGACTTGGATCACGGTTTAAGAAAATATATTTGATTAAATTATTAATATTAGTTTGATGTATAATTTACTTTAAAGTTCATGTATATATAACATATAATTAAAATATGATGAAAAAATAAAAATAAAATGGTAAAACCGTTGTCTTGAAAAAGAAAATTTAAAACAAGAAAAATATTTTGAAACGAACGGATAAAAGATTTTTTTTTTTTGGAATGGACGGAGTACAAAATTAAAAAGATTAAAAAAAAAAGTCAACCAGCTAACCAAACCATTAAACTACAAAACAGAAGTCAGTACTCTTTATGATTCATTAACTATTTTCACATTAAAGCTCGTGACTAACAAAGTTTCAAGTACCTATATATGACCTTTTACCCTTTTCTACATACAAACAAGCTATACTAGCAAAAAGAACGCGGGAAAAGCGTCTTACATCATTCATGGAGGTTAGGTCTCGTCCAGTATAGCGTTTTGAAAATACAGTTTTTTTTTAAATGTAGCGTTTTTAAAATGCAACATTTTCAAAACGTAATTTTTTTCTTGTAAATATATTTGGAAAATTATTTCAAAACGCTATTTTTATAAACAAAATAATTATAAACGCAACACATTTTTAAAACGTTGCACATTTTTAAAACGCTGCATTGAAACACTTAAAAAAAAACATTATGGTTTTTACCAACGTTCTGGTCAAACGTTTGACCAAACAAGCAATTAATTGTAATCTTGGTACACGTGTTAGGCCATGTACAACAAAGGATCATATTTGATCTTTATTTAATACTCAAATTATTAAACATAAATATAAAAAACTATTTGATACCCATAAGCTACCCAAACAAAAAAACTCCTACAACAGTTTGGCACAAACTTCAATAATTTTTCATATCTTACCATTTTTATCCTCAATAACTTTAAATTTTGGAAAAAAATCATTTGGTATCCAAATAAGTCAAACCAAATATCTATTTATAGATAAAAATGTGTACTTCTTAAAAATAATTTTTATTTTTTTTTCTAAATTGTGAAAATGCCAAAAATCAAAAAAGAACAATAAAAATGACATGGAGAGAGAAAGAAAAAGCTGGGAAAGGGAATGGCATGAAGAGAATGCAAGTGGGCTCAATTTTCCGGAAAATGGGGCGTCTCACCCCAAGACACTAAGTGAAGAATATCATTTTTGATCTCCTTGTGATTGAATTTTGATCCTCCGTTGTTTGTCAAAAACCCACCATAATCCCCATATAAAACGCCGTTGTACCTGATCTTAGAATGGTAAGTTTGAGAGTTAGATATATGGGTTGAATGCATCATTGGTTTTTGTACGATGCCAAAATTCACTAAGGGTATGTTTGGATACACATAATTGGAATTGAATTGGAATCACAATCTTATGGAATTGAATTTCAACATATTCGAATTCCATAAAGTTTCAATTCTATTGTTTGGTTAATCTATAGAATTCCATTAGAATTGATTTACAATTCCAATTCTATTGTTTGGATACTCATGTAGTCTCACGGAAATGAATTTATCACTTATATGTGTTTCTCTTATATTCCCTGCAATAGAACATAAAATACAAAAAACTAACACATTTTAATATAAAATCAAATTATAAAAATATATATCAAATAAAAAAAGCAATGTTTCAAATAATAAAAAAAAATATAATAACCAAACAAGTTTCAACTTTCATAAATATAAAATAAAAAGCTAACACAGTTTAATATTGCTATTCTCCAAACAACTAAATTTACTACCGTCAACAAGTTTAACCAACAAGTAACGTTACTACCATCAACAAGTTTAACCACTCATTATAATAAAAAACCATATAATTCTAATAAACTAACAAACATCATTACACAAGATCAAGTTGCATCAAAACATATTGGGCCTTCAACTCATTTGGAAGGCCTGCTAATGTCTCAAATTTCCTTTGATCATTCATGAATAGATCAACCGCTTTCAAAAGTATAGTCTGATTCAAATCTTTCACGTTAGACAACTCGTCCAACACCATTTGTGTAGTAGCTTTAGGAGCGTCAGAGTTCATGAAGCGGTCAAGAGATTCCGCCATACGAGAGAGTACATCATATAATGCTTGAGAACCACTATGCTTCCGCTTTTGGGGCGAGAAATAGATGATGATGAGCTATTGGACTTTCCTTGTCTACTTTACTTTCCTCCAGTGAATGCATAGCATCATCTTCTAAGCTTCTCACGTTTCCCTCGGTGGTCCCAATGGTCTCCTCTAAGTCAAAAGACTCTTCGTTCACTTCCATTTCTAATTCTACTTCTGCTGCTGTTTGAGCACCCTCACCATTAGCACGGTCTTGAGCAAACAATTGACAAATGTCTTCCCATTTGTCAATAACAATTCTTGTCCTATAAGGCAGCATCGGATGAACCTAAAGAAGAACAAACACAATAAAAAATCTGATAATGACATGCGTATGTAAATGATAAATACACTCATCGAAGGTGTGCGGGCGTGTGTATATACAAAAAAAAAAAAAAGATGCCAAATTTATCAGGATGTCCCATGCATATTAGAATAAACTTACTGCTATAGAAATGTGGGAAGAACATTATTTGCAAATTCTATATTAGCAAGCAACACCATTTTTCTTTTGACTAACTCTATCCATTCATGTGATTTATAAAGTTTCCACCACCAGAACAGTCATATTTGATTGCTACTAGGAAAAATCATAAAAAATATGGCAAGTAGTATTACTCGTTCACATACCTTCACATACAAACACATCTAAAAATAATATGAAAATGAGTGTGGGAAGTTTAATGATTATTAGAAAGTCATACCTTCACATACTCGTTCCACACACTTTCAGTCACATCTACTCTTAACAAATAAAAAGGAATCATCAGATTATGCTTTTGAAGAAATAAAAAGGAATCACAGAACTAAATTAACAAATAAATAAAACCACATTAATTACGCAAGGACGAAATCAACAAGTATTACTCACAAGAGCGAGGTTAAAATCTATGAGATAGCCCTTATGGTTGCGGGAGAAAAGGAAGTTTCCTGGCTTAACATCCCTATGAACTACTCCCTGCAAATACAAAAGGATGGCTAAGTACCTCTGATCTGGGAAGCGTATTATTTCAAGTGGAATAACTAATTAACAATTAGTCTGTTAGCATAAATTTTCACCTGTTTATGTAGACAAGTGCTCTGAATAAACAGAAGCCATACCACTGTAGCTGAAAAACATCTATTTCTCTCTTCATGACCTAAAGTGAAAAACAAATGTAAGTAAATTAATATGATCACAGAAAGAGCAAACAAAGTGCCCATAACTGATGGAAAAAAAAAATTACCTCTGGTCTGTCATGCTCAAAATGCTCTAAAACAATACAATCAGAATTTCCACTCCTGAAAGAACCTTCGTACTTTATCACAAAATTCTTACCCCTGGAGCATAAAACATATTCTATATCAGCATCCTTAATTAGAAGATTGCTTCTGTAACATCATTCAGAATCCTTACCCAAAACGCTCAAGCATTTTCAGTTCATTCTGAACGTGGTGTCTGTTAGCATTTACATGAGGACCTGCAAAACATAAATATGCCATTTGGCCAAGTAAGCATCTCTGACTTTTGGTGGAGTGTTCATGCATAGCACTCCATCTAATTGCCACAAGTTTACCATTAAAAAGAAAAAAGCAATACTTAATTTTTGCTACTACCATGCCCAACATACTGATATAAGATTCCAAGAACATTTCTTTTTCTTTAGATCCCTGGTAACAAAGTTGCCAAACATCCATTCAAGTTGAAAAAATTTGCCAGCAAAAATTTTCTATTTTCATCAGTTACAATTTAAATAAATGCAGCTACTTTCTAGATGATTCCAAAACGGGTTACCCAATGTAGGTGTAGGTTATCTGACCAATCATATTTCTAACTGAATATATTCCATTGATGTTGGCACAAGGCCCTTGTAGTTAGATCTTATCTGGGTGCAAGTACCAGAAAAGAAACAGCAATGACAGAGAGAACATTAGTCATACATTTAACTGCAAATATTGCTCCATCCTTCTTCCTCTTCGCCTTGTATACTGTGCCATAACCACCTGTGTATTTCATTTTTCAAATGAAGAGAATCAGTATGGCACATCTACTGAGAAATTTTTGGTTTGTTAAGTCTATAGGAATTATTCGCCTTCATACCTGAACCTTCTTCCTCCTCGACAATGAAAGAATCAAAAATTGGCAATGCTTTAGGTTCCAGCTGATTCTGCGAAGAAAGTGCCCAAAGTTTTAAAGCATTAAGCAAGCTAATATATAAGAGCAAACTTAAACTCAAGTCAATAAACCCACGAATATAACATATGTGACACAAGTAATGGAAAATGAGAAGCTTACTTTCTTGGAGCTAGGCTTTTCCTTATTTTCAACTGAATTCTCCCTTTTCTCAATCATATGTGTCTTTGGGTCATAATTCTGCTTTAGCTTCTGCTTCATGGACATTGCCTTATTATCTATCTTACATTGCTGTGGCTCTATTTGAGCACTAGAAGAGTTTCTCCTCTCCGTCACCTTCAAGATTTTAGGATTAATCGCATCCTTCAGAACAATCTTCGAGTTGGCATAGGATTCTGTCAGCTGCTTCTGATCAATGGAGATCATGTCCACCGAAACCAAATTCAACAAATTTTCTGATGTTTCCTCTCGATTAAGAGAACATGGTGTATTATTGCACCTCAAAGCAATCTTGCTTCTAAACTCATCTTCACATGGCATGTCCATGCTACGGGTAATAACTGGCATATTTTCACACCTTCGTCGTTACCAGAAGGTCCAGAACTAATTAAAA
Organism: Codonopsis lanceolata; assembly: GCA_013146195.2. Lineage (NCBI taxonomy): Eukaryota > Viridiplantae > Streptophyta > Magnoliopsida > Asterales > Campanulaceae > Codonopsis > Codonopsis lanceolata. Next base: position 157,445,006 of record CM028379.1, read on the forward strand.
GCTCTTCTCTTCCATCTTTTATTCTGTCATCTTCAGGTAAATCTGAATTCTGGACTTGATGTGCACAAAACTCAGCCTCCACTGGTGAATTCTGGACTTAGTCTATTTAGTGAATATAACTGAACAAGATCAATGAGATGGAGGTGAACTACATTTCAGGGACAATAAATTTCCATAGCTAAGACAAAGTTACTTATAAAAAAAACGCAAAGTTACTTTTCTTCTCTCTTCTGCCAAACAGTTTTCCCAATTAACATTGTGCTCTAAATATTAATTAAGACTGATTTGCAAACAATAGAAGTTTTAAGAGGCAGAACACTACCCGCGAATCGTGCAAACTCAGTAGGTCATGGGAGCATATGAGCTCAATTTTCAAGGGTGTTTTTTCTTGGAACAAACTAAATAGAAAATGAAGACCTTTGTTCCAGAATGTATACAAGTAACTAGAACCAGAATTTCAAACAGTCTGCATATATTCTATCAGGCTATCACCAATGGCAAAAAGGAATACACGACGGAGTAGATTTTTAGACAGATTATACAACCTCAACACAAGCAACTATTTGAAAATTTGGGCGTCACCCATCTTTTTTCACCTAAAACGGAATTTTGAGCAGAACATTATCTTTCAACCGTGCATCCAGAGATCAAGAATTATATACAACTTGTTAAAAAAAACGTATCCAGAGTATATTTACATGATTGATATTTGCACATCAAAACATCTAAACAATGACACATTTTCCTGATATTTTTAAGCAGTGAGACAAAATAGCAAGGATATAGTTTATCCTAGTAATTTTGTGGATTTCCAACTATCACACCTACAGTTATTTTCATCAGTTAACATCACGGAACGGCATCTAAAACACGAAAACTCACCTAAAATCATCAAGCATAAAATCAAGGACTAAAATACAAAATTGAAAATGTAAATCATCAAAATAAAAAATCCATCAACCCCTGAACTGAAATGAAATACAGATCTATTGGAATTAAGAAATGTAAAATGATGGCGATAGAGAGAGGGAGTGAGAAATAGAGAGATGGGATCAATGAACTTACCGGTTGAGAGATTGAAATAATCAGAGAAAAGGAGAGATCCAACTATGGAGCATCATTCTGCTCTGCCTCTTCGATGCGTCTTCGAGGGGGAGAGGGTTTGCGGAAGATGGAGACGAAAACAAGGAACCAGCGACCTAAAAAAAAATCCCGATAGTTTCGAATTGGTGTAGAATTGGTTTTGTAATTTTTTAGTTTTGTTATGGAATTGATTTTATGGAATTGGGGGAGTAGAATTATAATTCAATTCCAATTCCATCCCTCATTTTAGTATCCAAGCAATATCCAAATAATAGAATTAGAATTCTATGTTCCAATTCCAATAAACATGTGCTAAATAATGTATTTTTCTAATACAATTAGTCTATAGACGTGACGACGTTAGCCTAAGAACTGTTAAGTGCACATGTGCTTACTCACGTGATTTGTAGTAAGTGTAAAGTTGTCTAATTCACCTTCTTCATCTTCAACCTCACGGCCCCACCCCTCTCCCCACACACACTAACAACATATTTAGCTGACACCAGCTGTTGCCCATCGTGGCATCAAGTTTATAATCAAATCATGAAAAACCCAAATGTGTACTTAAAATGGGCCAAAGGCGGAGGATGTGCAGAAGCTAGTGAATTCATTAGTGTTCTGTTGCGCTTGATTCTTGGAGCAATCACAACAACTTGCTATGTGTTGGTTCCAATAAACATGTGGCTCAAGGATCAAATTATTCCAAAGGGTAGACCTATCTGATGAAAATATAAGAAAAAGGGAGAAAATCTATGCTCTGCTTCCTTCTCCACAAGGCTGAATACCTCACTTGAAAACGTAACGCTCTCCATTTTTGATTTAGCACATTTTCATTCGAATTACTAGTATTACAATTTTGGATTGGATTTGGTAGTACACTGAGTTATATTGGCAGAGCAGGATGGGTAATTTCCAAGAAGCGGAGGCGGGCGACGGTGGTGATTCAACATCCCTGCAACAAAGTCGATAAGTTTACTCTTCTCCCTCGTGATGACCGATGGATGATTTGAGCTTGATTGCTTTTAGGCCCGTCAATAGATCGGATAAGCCTTATCAATATCCGATTTGTTAAGAAATTATTGGACTTGTATCGGATCAGATTATCTTTTGGATATTTTAAAACTTGATCCATATCCTAAATTTTCAGATTCAGATTTTATTATCTCCTTATTAAAGTACTGAATAAAATTAATATTGAGATACTTTTGCTAACCAAAGGTCGAAAAAAATTAAAAAATTTGTTTTTATCTTACACCAACATGAATAACAATGTCAGCAACATATTATATTGAACATAAAAATTTATATTTGGTAGAAATAATAATAATTAATTATTATAAACTCAACATAAGTAACTTTTATAAGTATAATAATGTTAATATATATTTTTATATCAGATCAGAACACCTAAATCCATATTCGATTGGTTAAGATTTCAGATTATCGGATTCAGATCAAAATCGAATAATCGAATTGAAAAGCAAAATCCATATCCTACCCATAACATTAGATTATAGACCAAAATTCAATCCATTGACAACCTTAGATTGAATCCACTAATCAACTTCGTCATCTTACCTTATGCCTTTCCTTAAAAACTGTGAAGCGAGGAGGCAGCGTCTACTCTCGTTGATGCTACAGGCCGGCGTTATTTGGATCTCAACCGTGGTAATCTCCATCAGAAGGACCGATAAGAGGTGGCTGATGCAATCAACGTTCGTCACGATCACAACAGTTGGTGTTGTTCGTGTGGTTATAAGTGTGTGCGTGTGTGGGGAAGGGGGGGGTAGGTGTGAGGTTGAAGCAGGATAAGGTGAAATAGACAGCTTTGCCCACACTAAAAATCACGTGAGCAAGCACATGTCCACTTTACAGTAATTAGGCTAATGCCGTCACGCTTAGGGACTGTTGCTGCTCGAAAAATGCATTTTTTGGTTTGCACGGTACATTTACCTTGTATAAGGACTGTTAGCATACTTTGATATTGTATAGGAACCGATGGTACATTTAACCCTAGATAACGGTAAAAACTTGGGTAAAACGGTATTACGTATACTTTTTGTAAGATCGATCTTTCTTACACAACCCACTATGTAATTGTAGGTTGAGTTGTGAAAAGGTGTGCTCTATCTTACCAATTAAAATCCGTAATACGATTTTATACTAAGCTTTTTACCAAGATCTAAGGCTCGTTTGGTGGCGCGTTTTGGCCACCAAACACTGTGTTTCGGGGTGTTTCGACCAAAAAATGGGTTTCAATACCGCATTTATAAACCTCCGTGTTTTGAACGCTCAAAATTGAAGCTTTTTCCAAAACGTTGTTGTGAAAACGCAACTCTATTATAATATTCCACGAAATGCCCACTCGTGTGCCGGGTGTTGGAACAGAAAAGAAAAATAGGGACGGATGAGGAGAAGAGGAGATGGCGAGAGAGAAGGGGCCGATGGATGGAGAGACGAAGAAAGAAAGATTAGAAGAAAATGAGGACTTACGGTGACAGTGATGTCTCTGCTCCTTTGGCAACGACAACAAAACCATTTCAAACCCAAGCACATCAAAACAGACTATCAACATTGAACACAAAGATCCTGATAACAATTAAAAATAACACGGAAACATACAAACAAAAATAGTACAAAAATCACACCTAAACAAAAACCGATCGACAGAATCAAACATTTTCGTAACTTCACCAAACATCACAAAAACCAATCAAAGCTTAAAACTTAAAAGAAAAAAAGTGGAGAGGAAGAAAAATAGAGATAGATCAAAAGAGAAGGGGGCAGAAATGGAGAGGCGAGAAGGCCGGTAAGGTGAGGTTAGATTAGAAGTAAGCTGTAATGACGACCCAAGATGAATCCTTGATGTGCACTTGGTCTGGAGATTGGATGGAGAGAGAGAGCGTGTGTGAGATGTGAGATGATCTATTTATCTTGGACAAGAGGGATGAAAGAGGGGGGAGAGCGGTGTGAAATGAATGAGGATAAATTAGGGGTAGATAAAATATCTCTAGGTCATTATTATTATTATTATTATTATTATTATTATTATATATAAATAAAAATTATATGTAATAAAAAATAATGTGGTTTGGTTTGGTTCGACGCCAAAAATCGCAAATCGATCCGAATCAAGCGATTTATAAAATTCTCAAACCTAAACCGAATCATCTTAACCTAAAACCGAACCAAACTGATCGATTCTATCTCGCGATTTGGGCTTACACCCCTAATTAATAATATTTTTAAATTATACCATTTAGTTTTGTATTATATTTGTTTATTCACCTTGTTTTATTCAAATACACAATTTGTAATTTTGATTAATGGATCAAATGGCATAATTGTTTTTTTTGACAACTACTCAACTTTATAAAAATAACGTTTTCAAATTATATCTCAAACGTGTTTGTAAAGAAAACTACTACGTTTTAAAACCACTATATTTTAAAACTGCTGCATTTTAAAAATACCACATTTTAAATACGGTACACCTAACGGGCAACTACTCTAGATATATCGTCGGTATCTATCCTGTTTTCAACTTCCAAACATCTATTATGAAGGGCCTCAATAAAATCAGTTTTAGGATGCAGATACCAGATATTGTGTCAGCTGGCCAGGCCAAGCATAAGTGAGAAAGTGACTCACAGATTTACTACCGACTGTAATCGAAAAAGCAATGTCCATAAAATTTATTTATTGATGGGTCCACAAGTCAATTTTTCAAAATTGCAAACATTTCTTTGAACACGACTGTATCTAAATATCTAATCGAGAGTTAAAAACCTTTGAAATAAATCATCAATTAATTTGGAGGGTGCTAACAGGACATGCCGTGTAAATGTGTAAGTAATACTTTTTTCGTTTTTGGGCAAAAAGTTCTTATTAATTTTTTTTAAAAAATGATATTTTTAGCAATTTATTATTAATAAAATAATATTTTTATATTTTAATTTTAAAAAACAAACTTTTTAAATAAAATATCATAAAATAAAATAATATATTCTGGATAGATTATATAGGCATGCATGCCTGCTCGTTAGGCATTAGTTACCTCTCCAAATAAAGTAGGTTGGTCGTAGGTGTAAACCAAGCATTGAAAATTTTCAGTCCTTTTTGTGGCAAGAAGCTTTAAGTAGTTAGCTGAAATCTACCTCTTTAATGAACCTATTCACTCTTCTCCACGTATAAAAACCCTAGTCACTAGGAATATATAATAATTATATATAAATCTCCTGAAAGCTAGCTAATTATCAACCATGGCCTTACCAACCTTTCTTGCCATGCTTTCCCTTCTCCTCTTTCCATTTCTCACACACTCATTCCTTCTCTCTACAAGCTCGAGATGGATCATTGATACAAACTCAGGCAACCGAGTAAAGCTAGCCTGCGTAAATTGGCCTGGCCACCTCCACGTTATGATTCCCGAAGGTCTAAACAAGAAACCTATGGAGACCATCGCAGCAGAAATTTACTCCATGGGGTTTAATTGCGTCCGTCTCACGTGGGCCACATATATGTACACGCGCCCCAAAATCTCAAACATTACTGTCTCCCAATCTCTTGATCACTGGAATCTAACAGCGGCTAAAGAAGGAGTGGCTAAAAATAATCCTCAAATCTTGGGAATCAGTATTTGGGATGCTCAAAAGAGTGTCATTGATGTGCTCGGGGCAAACAATGTCATGGTGGTGCTAGATAATCATGTTAGTCTGCCGCAGTGGTGTTGTGGTAGTAATGACGGAAATGGGTTTTTTGGTGACCAATATTTTGATCCGGCAGAGTGGGTGCAAGGCTTAACCGCCGTGGCAAGACAGTATAAGGGCAATCCCTCGGTATGTTCATGAAATAATTTTTTGTCTATTTATTTGTGATATCATGGTTAATATTAGTCCTACATCTACACTTTGATTCCATGTTACCATTTTTAACTTCATTTTCACATGTTGGATTTTTGCTGCGAGAAAAACTAGTCTACAAAGGCTCATGCAATAAACCAACAGTTTGACAGACGCTGTAAAATATGTGGGTCCATGCCAGTCAAACTTATACGAGAGTACTTTTAAGTTTTAACGGTGGTCTAATAATGGTTTATTTATAAGGCCTCGTCAGTCGTGCGTTTTGAAAAGCCATATTTTTTAAAAGGATTAAATAATTATTTAGTCCTTAAATTATCTTAATATTATACATTTGGTCCTTGTATTTTTTTTAAAATGTGTTTTATTCTTAAAATATGTTTTTAGTAAAAGATTATCTTTTGACGGGATTACCGTCAATTTCCTTTGTTATGTTTTTTTAAAAAACCCAAATTGACCCTTACGTTTTTTTTAAATGTGTTTTTTTCTCTTTTTCTCGATCAAGTTAAATAGGCTTATTCTATAATGAAACTCGCAAATTCCTTGAACAACTTACAACAAAGTGAGTGCGGGGAAGAGAGGGATCCGGGTTGTAAATGTTATCGAAAAAAAAAGGATTTTTTTTAAGGGAAGAGTGAGAACATATTTTTCACAGCACACGTATAGTAGTAGTTTATGAACTTGCTCAACTCGTGATCAGTATTCATCTCCTTCGTGAACTTGGAAGGTTTTATCGCTCTCTTTCCTTTGCGAGTGATGGGGAGTTTGCCATGGTAGCTGGGAGGAATTGATTTCTTCTTTTGTTGCTCCTTGAAGAGACCTAATTTCTGCGTCATTCTGGGTTCTGCTTTGCTAGGGTTTTTGAAATGTTGTTCTCTAGTGAAGATAATCTGAACCTCCATGTGACGAAGAAACCACCCAACCGACTCTTCCTCTTCTTCTGGATTTGTATCAGGATCCGATTTCGACCTTCCTCCTCAGAGATCTGGCCAACCAGACATTTCTGTCAAACCCATCACTGCAATATACCCCTTATACTATTTGAAATGGGGACTAGGCCGAAGAAATCTCAGCAGCCACTCCATAACTTCCCTATCCATTTCTTGAAATGGGGCCAACGCAATATCCTAACCTCCACCAACAAACCCCGCTACCGTGTCTCTCTGCCGCCAGTGCTCCTCCTCTTTCACGCTTTTCAGAATCAGACACTGATTCAGATTCAGAGAACTACAATCCTATCAATCCACCTCTGCCACCACCTACGAAGAGGAATTTGTTTCGAAGAGAGTGGACATGGTTTTGGAGAGGGATAGAAACGAAGACGAAGTGGAGGGCGTCTGAGACGTGTCAAAAGTGTGGAATATAAGGTCGAGGAAAGGTGGGAATGAAGTGGGGGTGGTAGAGGAGAGATGGAGCGGCGGCGGCACGACGGTTCTGACAATTATGAAGTCGGGGGCGACTGAGAGGAGGAGGGACGACGACGATGATGATGGGGGAGAAAGTGAGAATGGAGAGGAAAGAGAAATTTTATTGGACGGAGAGGATGATATGTTCGAAATGTGTTCAATGTCTGTCTTAGTATACACCCCCCTAAACGTAAGGGTAGTTTAGTATTTCAAAAAATAAATAACAACAAAATTGACGGTAATTATATCAAGGGTAATCTTTTACTAAAAAATTATATTAATTTAATGTGTAGTTTCCTTTAAAGATCATGTGTATGTGGCTCATGATGAAAGTAATGTAAAAAAGTAAAGGTAAAAGAGTAAAACTAATATTCTAAAAAGATAAATTTCAAATTGAACAATTATTTTTGGATTGACGAAAAAAAAAGACGATAATTTGATAACAAAAGGAGTAATTGTAAACATAACACATTTTTAAAACGCTGCATTTTAAAACACTGCATTAAAACATTTTAAAAGATATAACAATGTATTGTTTTGGCAACGTTTTGGTCAAATACTAAAAAATAAAGAAAATGTTTTCTTAAAATAAACAAATCCTAAGGTTGACTTGAATGACAATGCAACATGATCTTTTTTTTGTGTATGACTTGCATTCAATGGGATTCCGTACCTATAAGTAAACTTGTAGATTCTGTTGCACTCACTCTCATTATGTGAGAAGCTTGTCTAATGAAAGAATTTCTCGAATTTAGCATATTAGAAAATTGTATAAGAACTTTATAATCTACCTTGTCGTTAGATACAATTTTGTTTAATGATAATTAAATTGTAATTATAATGTTTTGACATATTTTCTTAACATATAGGTAGTAGCAATGAGTATGCGAAATGAGCTACGTGGCCCACGAGAGAACGTTAATGATTGGTACAAGTACATGCAAGAGGGTGCAACAGCAATTCACAACGAAAACCCGGATTTGCTAATCATCTTCTCCGGCTTAGCATTCGATACAAAACTCAACTTCTTGAAGGAAAAACCCTTAACGGTCAATCTAAACAAGAAACTAGTGTTTGAAGCACACTCTTACTCATTTGGACAACCAGCAGACAAATGGTTGTTCCAAACAAATGAGTTTTGTGGGAATGTGACTGAATGGTTCATGGGGAATGCTGGGTTTTTGTTCACTAGGGGGGAAGATTCAGTTCCCCTTTTTTTGAGTGAGTTTGGGGCTGATCAAAGGGGTGTGAATGAGAATGATAATAGGTTATTCAATTGCTTGCTGGCAACTATGGCTGAGTTTGATTTGGATTGGGCTTTGTGGACTTTGCCAGGGAGCTTTATGATTAGACAAGGGAAATTGGACGTGGAGGACGTGTATGGGGTTTATGATTTTGATTGGGATAAAGTTCGAAATTTAACAATGCTTCACAAGTTGCAGTCTATACAGACCAAGTTTCAAGGTAATGATCGATTTTCTCCATCATGACTCATGACTTCCATTTTAAAACATTCTTAAACAATTCGTACAATGCAGATTTAAATGATCCAACGGTGTATACAATTTATCATCCTCAAACTGGTAAATGTATGGAAGCAAGCAGTGGAACTATTCTCCCAACAAGTTGCCGAAATGCAAGTAAATGGGACTACAGTAACACAGGTCCAATCATGTTAAGCGATTCTAATCGATGCTTAACTTCAATGGGCCCTGGGCTCCTCCCAGCTGTAACAGACGAAGATTGCTTGGGCCTACGGAGTTTATGGATTGTTGCTTCAAGGTCCAATAACCACTTGGCTATAAAAGATGATCATGGGAACAACTTATGCTTGGACTGGGATTCTACTCACTCGAGCATCGTGACAAACAAGTGTTTATGTCTCGATGATGATTTGAAAGATATTCATAGGTGCGAGGACAACCCTCAAACTCAATGGTTTAAGCTTGTTCCTATCACTAGCGGCTAAACAGTGAAAAATCAACATGATTATGCTTAGAGGCGTATCTTGTAGATTTGGGATAATGTAGTCTCTATAATACTCAAAATTAAGCGCTGAAATCTTCAGATTCATAAAGCTTAACCGCGAATATGATAAATAAAAACTTGGGTACGACGACCTTACAAATATTTTTCTTAAGATGGATCTTCTTTATTTCACTCACTGTGGATTGACAAATTGACAAATTTAGATGTGAGAGAGTGAGGTTCTGTCTAACAAATCAAGCTGTGTAAGATAATATTCCAAATTAAAATCTATAAGACAGTCTTAAAGGAGATCTAATCTTTTAGCTTATAATCATTTTCATTCAAGAATAGTACTACTTAGTTCTATGGAAAAATTCAAAATTGCTAGCTAATCCTCTTTGTAAAATTTTCAATCATTGCCCCTCAATAAAATCCCAACCACCGTACTCTTTTGTTCCATTCTTTTTGTTAATCGACTACCAAGCGAAATCGTTGAAGCTATATTAGTTTTGAAACTAACTTTCAACTTGAATCCATATCGGTAATTACATGGATAAAAAAACTTTGAAATCGATAGACTTTGACTGTTGATTGAGAAGCGTGAGAGGCATAAGTTCACCTTTTGTTCTTGGCTAATGAATTCTAGGTTGAAAATATGCTTATTTCGATCACATGTGACACCCTTTTTGCACTACAACAAAAAAGGCCTTTAACAACGTTGTAATAGAGTTTTTACAACGTTTTGTAAAACGTTGTGTTAGGCAACGTTGTAATAGGCCCCCTTTTTACAACGTTTTTAAACGTTGTTAAATGTCTTTTACAACATTTTTTAAACGTTGTTAAAAGTCTATTACAACGTTTTTTAAACGTTGTAATAGACTTTTTACAAGGTTTAAAAAACGTTGTAAAAAGACTTTAACAATGTTTAAAAAACGTTGTAAAAAGACTTTTAACAATGTTTAAAAAACGTTGTAAAAGACTGTTAACAACGTTTAAAAACGTTGTAAAAGACTGTTAACAACGTTTAAAAAACGTTGTAAAAGTGTTTTAACAACGTTTAAAAACGTTGTAAAAGACTTTTAACAACGCTTAAAAAACGTTGTAAAAGACATTTAACAACATTTTTTAAACGTTGTAAAAGACTGTTAACAACGTTTAAAAAACGTTGTAAAATCTATTTTTCAAAAAAAAAATAAATTAAATAGCATTTTGTTCCAATTTTGAACCCCCCACCTAACACAAACAGAATGTCAACAGATAATACTGATTATTATCCAGAAATGAAAAACCTCGTGTAGAGATACTGAGTGCTTCTCAGCAAAGAGTTAATTCCATATTCTTAAAATCCATTTGGTCTGTTTGACCCCATACATGTTAGCTTCATTCTAGAAGATGCATTGTGCCTATCATTCTTATTGAATAACCAAAAATTTAGTAGACTCCAAGACCAGCCACTAACGGTTTAAACAATAATACATTTAGAAAGATGTCTCACTAGGCACTAACGGTTTAAACACCGATGCGAGAATCCTTCCCTATCGCCAAGATGGATGCTTGTACCTTAGCCTATCTCCATCCCATCCACCATCGAGGCTCCTTTCGCTTCCATACCCCACCACCGCTATCTGCTGCTAAAACACCTTTAATTGCTCCTCCACGGGGCTTGTGATCCAAGTAATACTCAACTATCGGGTATGCTTGAAATAGCGACTCTTTAAATTAGCTAATCCACGCTTCTTATTGTTCCTTTTAGGGTGGTGCTCCTTGAGCCAAAGCTGAAGCATCTAAATATATTACCTAGAAACAAATTTATCATTTTAAAGCAAATGCAAGTTTACCAATACAGCACGGTTAGAGCAAGATCAAGGACATGCCACCTTTTCCACTTCCTCGGTTTATCACCAACAACAACATCGGCATCTTGAAAACGGTTCAGAACCGCACTAACAATTAAGGGAAAATGAGATATCAAATTGGAGGATATCCAAATCTGGGTAAATACGAAAAATTAAGCGTCATTTACCTCATATAAGAACCATGAAGCGTAGGCATCGTGGCGGCATACTTTGTGCCTTTGATAAAGGAGCCGCCTCCCGGTTCCCAATCGATTCGAGAGGGTTTTGGAAGGCTGGGACAAGCAATTAACTTCAATTACTAAAAGCCAACCTCTATTTTCAAGTATCGGAGGTCATTTCGGTAATCTATTGACTATTGTGTAATCTAGATGTGTAATATGAACAATTAAAAAGATGCCTCTATCCGATTACATCGTAACATAGATCACCACCAATTCCCTTCCTTTTCTCAATGACTCATCAAGGTATGTGAATAATACATGAGCAATACCAAAACATCGATAAGAATAAGAAATTCGGAGGAGAAACCAGGAATTAACCTGTCTGGCGATAAGCCTCTCGGTGAGCAACGATAGACCCCATAATTTGGAGAAGATTACTCACGATGTTACATAATTTGTTTTCTTTGCAAATCACGCAACATGGCAACCAAATCTTAAAGGAACTTCATATACGATTTGTTTTTTTTTATGTACGATTTGTTTCCCAACCATGCGAAAAGAAAATTAGCAAACGCAATGACATAGAAAGTAACTTGGAATAAATACAATATAAAAGGACCAAGCTCCCAACGGTTTACATTAGATCGGGTGTATACACGTCCACGAACAATTATGCCGATAATGAGATTGGTGCGCAAATCAACGAGTGGAGTTGGGAGCTATAGGTGGAGCCAAGATCCAAGGTTCCATTAAGCCGGTTGTTTCTTAATACCTGTCACATCCAATGTCCATACGGTCATGAGTTCGATAAGTAAAACATACAACTAAAGATTCCAAAGCATATGGAATCTTTCATGATATTAGGTTCAGCGGTACTCACACGGTTTGTAGGCGTGGAATCTTTGAAAGAGCTCGGTATCTTGCTCCTCGAAGTCTCGTATTTTGCATCTTCACGCCATTACAATTGTTTTTTATCGGCACCAAACAAATTAAAATGAGACTGTCAAATGCCAATTATTCAATGTATGCTTGCGGAAGAAACTACAAAATCACATGAAATAGAACTACAAATGTGTATTAATGCGGCCATGTATATTTAAATAAAGCGGTGGGTAGTATATATATGGTCATGCCGGCGTGGAGTCATACGGAGAAGTGGATAGAGCCCCAAGTGACCAATGAGGTCATTGCACACGTCTTTTCGAATAGCAATATGTACTTCTGTTAGTGTTAGAAATCAGTAACTTAGTAACTCTGCATGCATAAATTTCTGCTTTGTAAACTTGAATCAAGAACATGTGCAAATGAAAAGAAGAATTCTTATGCATCATTCCAACCAATAGAGGTGTATGAGATTACCAATAGCATACTATTCCTGCCTGTTTTGCAGTAGAAGACTAACTCTTTAATAAGCGCTACATTTGGCTTGCCATTAGAGGAGAGCAGTCTTAGTAGCTTGTTCTTCACAAATTTTTGTGTCAAATACTCGAATCTCCTGTTCTGCATCCAAGGCTGGAATATCTGCACATATATTCAAAATGTCATAGTTAAGATACGTTCTATTTCTGATTTTCTCACAGATTTGCATCTATGTAGACCACGTTAAAGTTCACTTTAAGTTATGGCAATGATCATGGATGGAAGGGACTGTTAAGTTCACTTGAAATTACTGATAGTAGTTTGACTTTTCTCTTACTTCTATGTGTGAAACAACTCATAGTAAGTATAAAAAATGACTTTGAACATAGTGCAGTATGAATCTGCACCCCACCTTCCATCATTCTTGCACTACCCAAAATACAAAAGTGAAAAGTATAAATTACTACATCCACTACTGGTTATGAGCAATAATGCAGTAATGTTAGTCTTATTTAACTTGCGATTCTTGACTTTGATTTTGATGTTTCTAATTTTACTTTTCTGATGCATCAACTTTTTATACAAATTTAACATGCATTTATTTAATTTTGCATTGAAGGATAGAAAAGAATTTCATCTCAACAGGACATACCACAATCAACATATAGTATATGGATACACAAATGTTACGATATGTGCGACGAAATGAAGAAAGCCCAGTAACGAGGAGAGAAATTAGGACCGGTACACGGGTTCCTAAGGACGAATTGAGAATTTTCGGTAGTTGGAGGATGATAAACGGGATCATGGATATAAGCATAATTCTTGCTCTTAAAGATGTTTCACTGTCGGTAATAACACCAAAACCTACAAAGAGCGCGGCAGAGTCACAAGAATTGGCCCAACTACTTGAGGGGAATACATAAATCCTTTTCCTCCTTTCAGGCATCATATTGTTGGGTTCTGAGTGCAGTACTCCACCAATGAGAAATCAAGAGTTGTGCATTACAAATTACCTGTGAAACTTATGGCTGTTGATGTCTTATCTCCCTCCTCCATTGTTGATGGCGTTGAGTCGTCTCGAAAGATCGTAGGCGCCAAATGCAACACAAGAAGCCCATACCAGTGTTAGATTGAAGACTGCAGATCCTGCTAGTATGCTCATTCCTATTCCTGCCTGTTTTGCAGCTGCATAAATTTCTGCTTTGTAAACTTGATCCAGAAAGCTTATTATCGGTTAGATCCAACCAATAGAGGTGTATGAGATTACCAATAGAAGCGGGTATGGTCCCAGTGAAGCGATTAGAATTCAAAGACCTACAGAGTACACATTGAAAAGCTTTAGATATTCAGATGAAGATTTGCAAATCATTTCTCTGGGGTGTTCTGAGATGAATTTATTATATTGGGACGCACCGAAAGAATTGTATCATAATCCTCCTATCTAGTACTACAACAGTTTTTGTTCCACAAGGCCTACTACTCCTTGAGAATAAAACATGTCACAAAGCCACAAAATATCAACAGTAATTATGGTTGCGGCATGAGGACTGAAAATTCCAAGAGAAGAAGGTAGGAACACAGCATATAGACACCTAAGGCTAATATCAAATCATACTACTTCATCTGAAAGCACCATGAATCCCAGTAAGTGATTTTATAGGTCTAAATAATTAAGAGATCCAAATGGACAGTGTCGGTGTGACCAGATGAGGAATAATAAGACTGACACCTATTATATATCAGTAAAGAGATCACAGATGGCTGTTTGATAAAGCACATCCATAGTACTCCGACCGTCCAACAAAAAAATCACTTGAAAGATCAAACTATTTAAGAGTGTACTTTGACTTGTATATATTTCCTTCAAGTTGCACTAAAATTATATATTTATATATTTTCTATAGGACACGTTAGAGAAACATTATGTTCTAAAAAGGAAGGAAAAAAATGAAAATTTGTAGCTTAAAAATGTAAATGCGACTCTTTTTTCGGAACAAACTGAAAGGAAAATATGACCTTTTTCTTTTTGGCACGGAGGGAGTATATGTCAACATGATAATAAACTCACTTTTTTTCTATGGAATTGGTTCTTGCACAGTTGTATGTTTGTTGCTTGTGCAATGCACATAGACAAAATCAGAGAAAATGAATTGGATTACCAAAAAATGACACAATCAGGCTCCAAAGACAACATTAGCATCATTAATACGAGGCAAACAACATTAGCTTGTTCCAAGTTTCTTTTTGGTTGATAGAACTTTGTTGAGTGAAGATTTTGGAGGAGGAATTCCAAGTTTCTTTTTGGTTGATAGAACTTTGTTCCCACGATTAGTAGCATCCTAGGAATCAACGACATGCAAAGACATCATTAATACGAGGCAAACAACATTAGCAAAAAAAGGCCAATAAATAGCTTGGCATGTTTACCTTGAAGGGTGTCTTCTCTTCTTGAATGGCCGTAATCCCACTGTGCTTTTCAAAGTTTCCTAATTGGTTCGATGACTCAACCTGAATAGGACTCTCTGAGAGAACAACTTCTTCAGGTACTGCCAGTGATGGTTCTGCACCATACTCATTGGCTTCAACATTCATGTCAACCTGAATATGACTCTCCGAGAGAACAACTTCTTCGGTTACTACATGTGACTGTTCTCTTTCCATAGTAGTACGCTCATTTGCTTCAACATTCATGTCAACCTGCTGAATATGACTCTCCAGGAGAACAACTTCTTCGGTTACTGCATGTGACTGTTCTCTTTCCATAGTAGTACGCTCATTTGCTTCAACATTCATGTCCGATCCAATTGAATGAACAGGGCAAACTAGCTCAATACCAAGTCTAGGGACCTCAAGGCTGTCTGATTTTGCCGAATTCAAGTCCATGGAAGAATCATGGAGAATCTCATTTGTTGACTTATGCTCAGGGGAATAAGCGTGTGCTCCATTTTGTTGCTTGTTTGCCAGCTCTGAATCCATGGAAGAATTATAGAGAACCTCATTTGTGTAATTTGGTTCAGGGGAACGATTTGGTGCTTCATTTTCTTGCTCAAGCAACACTTCAGCTTTCTTTTTGGCAGCAATTTTCTTGTAATGGGCCTCGAAGTACGCTTTCTTCGCAGCAACATAACCATGTTTAGAAAATTTCTCGACTTCTTCTAAGTTTCGGTTGTGAGTGAAGGATGACCATTTCTCCCAATCCAATGGTTCCTTCACCCTACCTTCATTCGTTTCAAGCTTTCATTTTCTGCTCTCTGTTTCTCCAAAGTGGTACGTAAGCTCTCTAGTTTCTACAAGGCAGCAGAAGTTCAAAATGAGAATTCAAGTACTGCAGATTAGTAAATCTATGAATCTAAGAATCTAAGAATCAAGTAAAAAGCACAAGCATACCCTCTTCAAATACTTTCTTTCTTTTAACAGCAAATCCTCCTCTTTGAGTTCAACTAATGTCTACAAAGAGCAAAATAGAGCATAAAAAGAGTTATGATAATCTATGATTCTAACAACATTATCTTGCTAAGAGGATTTAAAGTTTAAACATAAGAACTGGACCTAATCATAAAAAAGGGGGGACAAACTTATTAACTAGGTAATTTTACTTTTTCCAAGAAAGTGAAGTTTTGTTGTTCCTGACTAGTGACCACAACAGGAGGTAGAGAAAGGTCTGTTATTACAAATGATGAACTATGGCAATTCATGTGTTCTCTTGTAACAAAATTAGATCTTTGATATTAGAGCTTTCAAGTTTGATTTCCTTCCAACCATTGATGTGAACCACCTATAGAGCTGGGCGTCTGGGACTGGGACACCCAATTAGAGCTGTCAATCGGGCCTGACCGACTCACCCCAAACCCGTCGGGCTATGCTTCAGAACGGGGCGGGCCTGAATTATATCGGGCCTCGAAAAGCTGGCCTAGACCATACCAACTCCACGCCTATGGGCCAAAAAAAACACAAACTAGCTATTCAAAATGAGTTGGCTTTAGCATGGTTTATGCAGAAGCTTTCAACATTAGATTGCTAAACATCTTAGCTATAAATTATACTTTTTTTTATATATTTTCCTTTGAATAATGAATATGTCTCCATAATTACTCTAATCATTTTCTTAATCCATTTCAGTCTAGGCGATTAAAGGTCCCAGGATACGTGAAATTACAACAAGATGTCTACAATTCTCAAAGCAATCAAACTGCAGCCAATAATTGCTATGATGACAGTGTTCATGGATTCGAAACTACTTAAGAAGGTTAGTCAAACCCAAATTCAGAATGCGTAATCATCAATCTTATAGAAAAATGAAATACTAAAGATGTCATAAAATAAAATCCTATACAAGTTAGTTGGTATTTGTAAATCTGTGAGGTCTTTTGGAAATAATGTCAAAAGTAACTGAGAGCAAAAGTGGTAGGTGAGAACTTCTACTCTCCACTCATGATTTTTAAAACAAAAGCCTATAAAATTATGCATGACTCGCATTGATCATTGGGCACCCCCTCCCTTCCCCCAAAAAAATCATCATCCAATGCATCCATATCAAGGCTTCAAAACAGAACACCAACCTTGGTTCTATCCTTCCATCTCAAACTTCCTTCAGCTCACTGTGTTTACAGCCCAACCAAGTGATATTTTCTCTTTCATGCCCAGTCAAATGAAGCGTCCAAACCTCTCAGCAACACACAGGAAAGGAAACTCAAGCAGACATGAAAATCAAAGCAACCCTGCTTCAGTACTTCCTAACAAAAATTAGGTCTACTTCTCAACCAACCCCACCCTACCAAGATAAATCTTCAGGCCATGAATATTCAAAAAGACAAACCTGTAACTCATGCAAAAGATTCTTAAGCACTGAAACCCCATTCAAGAAACACAATGATTTAATAAAAAATTCAGAGAGTTCAGTGAGCTTTTTCGTTTCGTTTGAGGAAGACGAGCAGGATTGGTCAGAAGGAAATTCAAGGAAAATTCTCCTCTTTCAGTGAGCTCCTCTAATATTGTATTAGCTTTCTTGTGATTGAGATCAAACTGCTGTAGAGAGATAAGTAGCTTAATAATGTCAGTAAAACCACTTCTATTAAGCAATATAATAAATTGCTATGAAGAAGTAAGTAACAAAATACACAGAAGTAGACTCTGTCATATAAGCACCTTATTATAGAACTAAGTAATTGAAGGAGGGTAGTTTGCAATAAAAACTCTGCATTGTGCTGAATTTCAACCAACAGCCTGACACAGACGGTCAAAATGAGCAAGTGAAACACAAGTCAAGCATGAAGTATATACAGTAGCATATACATCAACAAATAATACGCAGCACCTGCCCACGCGGTTTCACCAATAACACCAGCAGTCCTCTTCAATTCAAAAGTTAAACCGAATAAATCTTGGAATATTTTGAAGCAAGATAATGAAAAGTAGTGTTTGTTTCGTGGTAAGCACATCTGAACCTTTAGAGCTCTACAGAAATCTCCAAACAACTATATGCAAAATCAAAATATAAAAATGAGGAGAATCTTTACGAAAACAGTCACCGACATCTTGGTTATCTCCACAATCAATGGAAAAACCGAGATAAACCGAATATGTTTCCCGTATCACACTCACCAATTCCAAATTAAGATTATAAGCGCACCAGCTTAATTGCAAATAATTCAATGAAAATTTGAGCTGAAAAAATTAGTTTGATGAAATTAAAGTGTGGCAGACTGATGTTCCTACTTTTGACTGCAAACTATGTCTCAAACTGTGCTTTGTGCACCAAATATCTTGTAGGGCTCATGGATCAACCAATTACATCTTGACACATCTTTGGAGTCAAAACTGGGATTTATTTTGAGAGATCTAGGATTACCCTTCACCAATATAGAGCACTTGATTGTTTCATGCGTGGATGGGAAAAAAGATGTCTCACATATTTCTGGGGGGAAGGAATCTTAAGTGGACAAGTTGTTGCAAATCCAAATTCATTTAAGATAATGAAAATCTAATTCCCTGGTATACCTAATAACCAGGACTACGAATTGATCTGATCAGAAGTTGTTAGGAGTCAAATAGTAGATAATACCCTATTTCTCCAAGTATTCTCAATGTCAGTCTAACGTAGTTGTGACACCAGAATTACCACAAGAACACTGCATTTTACATCATGGAATTACAATGGATGCTGATAGCTTTTTATGCTAATAAAACACTAAAATATAACGGAAAATGAGAATTTCATTCTATAATATTTGCATATGATTGTACAATCCTACCTGTTTTTAAAGAATCATGTTAGTCTATTGAATGCTCAGTGAGAGTGATTAGCAGTACGTATTCAAGCTGCTAATATAGAATATGGAAAGAATTTACTTGAATTTCTGTTCATGTTTCAGTGTTTCCTATAATCTACAAAATTTTCTTGATTTTGCTTCTCATATTCAATGATTTCAAGTTATTCAGATGGAGCAAATGTAGACACATCATGTGACGAGTATCATAGATACAAGGTCTCTACAATATTTGATTTTATATATTTTATTTTTCTCTCCTTGGAAATTAAAGTAAAATGACAATCCTCTAAGTAGAATTTGAGATGTCCATTTCATGGAGCAAAGCAAATTGGGTATTGATAATTTCTTTCCATTCAAGTTATATATGGGAGTGCCTTAATTTTTGCTGGAGGATATCAAGTTTATGAGGGACATGGGCCTGGATGGCTTCAGGTTCTCCATCACATGGTCTCGCCTTATCCCTAGTGCATTCACTCACATATATATTTAAACTAGTATGTGTTCTGTTTTATGGTTTTGTTACAGAACTTGGACTGTTCTTCTTGCTCTTTTCAATGTAAGAGCACCTATCAATCCAAAAGGCTTAGGTAATTCTCTCTCTCTCTCTCTCTCTCTCTCTCTCTCTCTCTCTCTCTTCCCCCTTCCTCTCTCCATTAACAAGTATCCCTGCACATCATGGAATACAACTACATGCTACATTATTTCACATTGACCTACCATAGATAGCTGAAGATGAATATGGAGGATGGGTCAATCGAAAATCAGTGTAAACATCTGAAATAGCTCATAGTCTACTACACGTTGTGCACAAAAGCGAATGAGAAAAATGAAGAAGAATTGGTGTTTGTCATGTGAATGTGTGAAAGACTTTGTCGCATATGTTGAATGCAAGAAAATTGCACTCGATGCAGGCCACCCAACAACAGTATGTTGGAATAAATCTCTATGCATTTTGGTTTGTTCATTATACAAACTCAATCGAAGACAAAATCACAACCCAATGAGCCATTGACTTCTATATTGGCTGGTACGTTCTGAGTAAACCATCGAGTACCCAACCTAATTCTTAAAAATTTCTCCAATTTATTCTATTTGTCATTTCATCAAACACACTGAGTGCAACTTTCAGATTTAATGTTTAGTAACATAAAGGCTGAAATTAATCCCATTCTTCATTATTCTCAAACCCTAGGAATAAAAAACTAAGCAAAGTTGCAGAGAGTAAGTGTTACTCGTGAAATTAAATGTGTCATCAAACTTATGATACAAAGAATAACGATCAACTATAATAGATTTTTTACCTGTATAGTCGAACTGGTAGGCCAACAAGTCAACAATAAGTGTCCGATGTACTCCCAACTACTTCCAATAACCTATGAATAAAGCAACAATAAATTTCTTCAAAGAAAATCATGAAACTTTAACTGAAATTTGAAAGGATGGAAGGACATATGGTGGAGAACTTGTTTGCGAAAGGCTGGAGTAGTAACAGCTCGCGAGTGGTGAGTGGCAGACCACCTGATTGCGTGATACTGATAAAGAGAGAGTGGGGAGAAAAGAGACGGATGCGACGCAAACAATGTGGAGAAGGTTTAGGGTTTTCTAACACTAACTATGTTTTCAATTTGTGGTGTTATGTTTGAACTGTTATCTTTTCAATTTACTCCGTGTCTGTTGGGGGCGGGGGGTGAAATTAGACTGCGCGGGGAAATCATCCCGGCCTTTTTTTTTGGGGCTATAACAACGTTTAAGCCAAAAGTTGTTAAATAAAATAAATTATTTTAATTTAAAAAATAACCCTATTACAACGTTTCTTTTAAAAAACGTTGTATAAAAACGATCTTATTACAACGTTTCCGGCCAAACGTTGTGTATAGTGACTCTATTACAACGTTTCTACAAAAACGTTGTGTAAAGTGACCCTATCACAACGTTTCTAAAAAAAACGTTGTATAAAGTGACCCTATCACAATGTTTCATGAAAAACGTTGTGTATTAAACGTTGTGAATAACCAGTTTTCTTTAGTGTTGGTAAGACCGCATAGAAATATGCCACTGACGTGAGTAGGGGTGACAATTGAGTGTTAATGGATAATTTTGGGTTAGACCATTATCCATATCCTTGGTATGTTGAGGATCCTCGGTTGACCTGCCCTTGGTCGCTTATCTGGTAGGTGGTTGTCTTCGATGTTAGAACATAGGTCACCTTTGGTCGCGCTGGCAGCCACGTGTCCTTCCATGTGGGAGGCACCAGGTCGGAGCCCTTCAGTAACCCCCGACTTTCCAAGTGCGAGGATTTATCCTTAGGTTGGAAAGTGTAGCTCGATCCATCTTCGTCTGTTCTTGTAGGTGCCTGCTTTTTCGGCAAGTGGTTCTCCATTCAGGGTCGCTTTGGTTTTCCGGAAATGTTGCCTATTATTTGCTTAGTCGATGTATAGGTTGAGGACAAGCTCAGTGGAGCCCCCGGACTGAGCTCGACTTGCGTGGGGAACTGGTGTGACATTTGAGGTCATGTCTCATTAATTGCACGTTTTTCGAATCGTCGTGGGTCGTTTAATCACTCGATATTCGTGATTCCGACGATGTCTCCTTTTTTTTTTAATAACGACGTCACTTCGGCGATGGCCAACACGTGTCGAGCTGGTAGTGATCGGATAGGATCCGCGAGCTTTTGAGCGGGGTCGACCCGACGTTCTCGGGTTGTATAACAGGCTAGAAATCTGGCTTCTCCCCTACATTTTCTGTAAATCCACAACTTTCCCCCCTAAAGCTACTCAAAACTGAATTTCTTCTTCCGGTGTCGAGTTCACCGTTTGGCCCTTTTCAACTGTGTTTTCCCTCTTTAAAATGGTGTGCTAGGTTCGCCTTTTCTTGCCTTTTCCATTTTGCGTGTTTGTAACCGTTTTCTGGGTAGGTTTTGGTAAGTTCTGGGATTGTCTTTCTTTCCAGTGATTTATCGCCAATTTTTGCATTTTTTGTACTAACTCCGGTGGTCCTTGTCTATCAGGTCTCTGTCTTTGTTCGTTTCTCATGTCCTCGTCTTTTCAGATCTCGTCGATTGTAGGTATTGTTCTCCCATTTGTTTTTTTATACTTGGTCAATTTTTGGGGAGGGTTTATGAGTTTGAGATCCAGATCGTCATTTCGTACTCCTGGCCAATCTTCCTCGAACATAGCTTATAAGTTTCCTTCCTCGACCTCTTCGTCATTTTCAGTGAAGGTTATTTCTCCTTCCGTATTTGCTTCGGCCATGAGGACCAAACGTGTGGATCCTGACCCAATCTATGCTCGATCACCTACCCTTTCTAGGGTATATAGGCAAACCGATGGAAACTGGAAGATAGTTCTTGTAAGTCGAGTTGGCAATTGATAAGGCTAAAATGGGGGTGAATAGCCTTTTTAAAACTTTAAGGATAGTTTTGAAAAACTTCAAAAGAAGGTGGATGAAGCTAGGTCGTCTCCATCTTACGAGGAGGTTGGCGTGTCGTGGCTCGTGGACGACTTTGCCTTTCCGACCACCAGGGAGGCCGCCAGAGATATTGCCAACGCTATCGCCAACGTCCCCCCTGGTAATTTTGATTTCACTTGTCGAGATGACATCACCACCGTGCTCGGCCAAGGGATTGTGTCTAGGGTTGCGCCGAAGTACTTGGTCGGTGTGATGAGTTCCCTCAGCTCTACACAGCTTTTGGGTCATTTTGGGCTGATAACTGGCGAGGTGAGTATTTTATTGTGTTTTCCCTCTTGATTTTTTCCTTCATACTTTGCACCTTGAATTAATGGCTATGTTTGTTTTGTTCAATTGATAGGCTTGCGCCATGGTCAAATTTCTTTCCACTCGTCTTGGCCGCAGCTCGAACAACGAAAAGAAGCTGCAAGGAGAAGCTCGTCTGGGCGAGGAAGAGAAAAATGTTTTGATGACGAAGCTGGAATCTCTAGAGGGGGATCATGCCCAGAAAATGTCTGACCTAGACCAAGCCTTTAAACTTCTTGAAGAAGTTAAATCTCAACGGAACAAGCTGACGGATCAGGTCGGTGGCTTGGAGCAGAGGGCAATCAAGGTCGAGCAATGGGTCGTCGAAGTTGAACAGGCGAGGGATGCCCTGCGAGGTGAGCGGGATGAGGCCCTGGCT
The DNA here is from genome assembly GCA_013146195.2 of Codonopsis lanceolata. Classification (NCBI taxonomy): domain Eukaryota; kingdom Viridiplantae; phylum Streptophyta; class Magnoliopsida; order Asterales; family Campanulaceae; genus Codonopsis; species Codonopsis lanceolata. The sequence continues at coordinate 157,468,102 of CM028379.1, forward strand.
AAGATTTCCAAGTTGGAAGAGCAGTTAAAGGGGGCCAAGCAGTCACTACTAGAAAATCGGTAATCAGTGACGGAAATTTCCGTCACTAAAAATGGATTTCCGTTACTAATTTCACATCAGCGATGGAACACGTCCGTCAACGCCCGCTACTAAACGCTTGTCGTTGATTCTCGAGTCAATTCGTGGTCGGCCGACGAAAAAAAATCGACAATGACGGAGGTTCCGTCACTTTATTCCGTCAATAAATGTCCTCCGTCACTGAATGAATTTAAAAAATTTATGGAATATTGTATAAAGACGGAATATCAGTCGTTGATAAATGTCCCTCCGTCACTAATCAGAGACGGAAGTTCCGTCTCTGATAAATGTCCCTTCGTCACTAATTCGCAACGGAGTCTCCGTCACATTTTAAAAAAAAATATACCCAAACAATTATGTAGCGACAAGGACTCCGTCTCTGAATTCCATCACTGAATTAAAAAAAATTAAAAAATTAAAAAATTAAAAATAAATTTTCATATTCTAAAATTTTAATATTTTTGTACCTGATATATAAAAATAACAAATATGAATAAAAACTAAATTGCAAATCTAAAAAGTAATTAAGACACTAAATTAAAAACTAATTTTATTACAAAAAGTTCGAAATAAAATTCACATTGTCCCTAAAATTAAAGAGTTTACATTGTCCTGAAAATTAAGAAGGAGAGTATTCATCATTAAACAGATTCCTAGTAGAATTAAGGCTAGGGGACCCTGCACTAGAAGGGGGCCGCTGAAGTTGTTGCATTATAAGATCCAATCGTGAGTTTGTTTGTGCGAGGGCTTCACGTGTTTGAGCAAGCTCTGATTCTAGGGTCTGCATCCTTAGACTCTCGGTGTTGTTGGCATGTGACCGAGCTGTTGACGACGGGGAAGCGGAAGCCTCTGAAAACTGAGGATGCTCACCCATACCGTACACTCTTGAGCCCCTTTTTTGTCGTCCTTCAGCGACGACGTCTCTCTAGACCACCTCGTTAAACTTATTAGCCTCCATTCGACCCTCGGCCACCTCTACAACTGCCCGCGCCATATAAGTTTCCTGTCAAAATAAAGCAAACAAATAATATAAGATAGACAATACATAACTAATTTGAGTTGAATATTCAATGACGAGTACTTAATTGAAATATACTTACATATGTAGATTTTGCCTTTTCATCAACCCGCTCAAGTTCATCGGGGGTGGCACCGGGTGTAGTATGAGTGCTAACAAACACATCGATAAGCGAGATGTGGTCGTCGTATGCTTTGGCCTACATACATTAGGTTATATTGGCCTACACATCAATTCCTAGGTTTCACTTTTGGAATTTTTATGATTTCGCATGCTGTAGTATTTTCGCATTTAGGGAAGAATAAACTATGGCAAACAAAGCGCCCACGGATACAAAAGGTCCCACCACCAGAACAATTGTCAAATCAAATATTTGAAACAAAAGGCCCTATTTACTACAATAACCCAATAATCTTTTGCAATTAACAAGTAACCGACATGATAGGCCATACCTTTTGCCTAAAACGAACTTCTATTGAGAAGTAATGAGAATATAGAGGATGAAGGACAAGCAGTCCAGTGTCAAAGAAAGCGATGAAAGAGAGCGAGAGAGAAAAAGAGAGGAATCCACTTTCATTCACTACAAGTATTTGTAACCAAAACTCTCCAGAAAGTACCCATACCAACATCCACAAAGAAGCTAATTGTATAATCAATAATAAGTCAAAAAGTCAAAAACTGACCATTTTGTTTGACGTTTACTATTTATACACCTTATGCTCAGTGTGATTGTATGAACTGTTCTGGATTTTAGGTAGTGACTGAAACTCAACTGCATATACCAGTTTCTTTGAAATCAAAAACTGAAACCTTACCAAGCCATTGGTTTTGGTTTTACAGAGGTATCGTCTTGGTTCCAATTCGTAACAGTCACATACCTAAAGTTTCAACTGAAATAGTATCACTAATAAATTACATATATTAACCCAAAAAATTCAATTACCAAACCATCCCCAGCCAACAATTCACCAAAAAAATTCAACTTTTAAATTAAAAGACAACACCAATTTGTACGGGTATAACCAGAGTATACCAATAAGTTTTTGCGTAATACTCCCAATTCTAAGCAATTAAACAGGTCAGTAGTTTTAACCAATTGGGCATTAAAAAGGCATTATGAAAATTCAGCAATCATAGAGCAAACTAATAACATCACATCCCTGCTGCATAATAAATCAACCCAACTCTTTGCTAGTGTCAGTTTTTTTTTTTTTTTTTTCATGACCTGCAATTTTTCTGTCAACATAAACTTATAACTTTTGCAACAAATCAGTTGCTAGTCACCAAGTTGCCTCATCAATTATATGATTTGGCCTAAAATTCATTCAGGTTTGTCGTTCATTAGGCATCACCAGAGGACGCTATCACGCTGCTTGTCCTACAAGCAGGGGCACTGGCTTTGGAATAGCAGCAAAAAAGGGCATTTGCTTATGTAGTTATGTGGTTTTGTTTCCATTTGTCTATATCTATTGCTGAGGACAGGGGAGGTTATGAAGGAATGAATCAGTGAACTGATATGGCAGGTTGCATACCTTGGGGACTGGGCAAGAAATTCCACATGAAGAAAAAATACACTAACAAAAACTTGAAAAAGCTGACCCACATATTAATATGAAACAGAAAAACAACAACAATTGAGTTCTTTTGAGGCAAGAATGCGATTGTCATAAGGATGCCTAATTTGAAAAGTACTGTGGACACCAGTGTCAATTAAACTTGTAAATAGACTAGATAACACAACATCTTTGTTAAATATATACATTAATATACAATTCAACTCAACTCAACTCAACTCAGCTTAGTTCCAATCACTTGGGGCCAGCTATATGACTACTGTTCTGCCTTTCAGTTTGGTTCAAAACGAGGTAATCACACACACCACATTCATTCTATGTCCTTCAGGGAGAGGGAGTCTTACTTTTGATTGATTTCGGACAGCGTAACTGTTCCGTTTAGTTGTCTTTTGCCTCTTTATTCGGGCTGCACAAATGCTTGCTTTGGCTGGATTTGATGGTTTGCTGGCGTTTGGAATCAGGCAGAGCAACTGCTTGTTTCGACTGGATTTGACGTTTGGAATCGGGTAGGGAAACTGCTCCTTTTTGCTCTTTTGAACCGATGAAATATGGCGGAATCCTAGTAGGGAAACTAGGGTTCACTTTGGCTGGAGAGTTTTAGTGTTTAGGAGAGATTTGACAGAGCTTCGGGGCTAGGGGAAATAACATCGGCGTTCTCTCGAGAGAACTTTCACAAACTGTGCGGTAAAACTGTGTCTCACTGCGTGAACTCTCTGTGTATTTTCAGTGTCGGATGCCTTTATTTATAGGCTGAAATCCTGGTTTTTTTTCTGATTAAGTATCATCCACTAAGCTTCATCGGTTTGTACCGTGCGTTGGAAGAATTACACCTTAGGCAAAAGGCTACATTACAGGAGGCTCTATGGGGGCAGCCCACAAAGGTCTTGGGCGCAGCTCCCAGAGGGGCTGTGGGCAGCGCCCACAGCTTTTTTCTTTCTATTCTTGGCACTTTGGCCCCCTGCAATTCACTGTTTATGCATCATGCTTTTTCTTTTTCATTTTCAACCATGTAACTTGACATTCGTTAGTCCTTTTAACAGGTCTTGATATTTTATGTCATGTCACATACCAGGGGTACGAAATTAGGGTGTCTACAATAGAGAAAGGCACAAAATGTCCAAAGATGACCTATATCATGCTCTTGTCATCCACACATGCTCAAACCAAACTTTTAATCATCAAAATATAACTCTCGGCATTTAGACTCACAATATGGTACTCTTAGACATGCACAAACATCACTAAAAGGCATCATAAAAATATTTCAACAAATACTTGGGCAATATCCATCATGAATGAGGTGATGCTACCACATGAATCACAAACATATCCTCAACTATGCATATAGTAATCTCAAAATTGAATCCAAGAAAATAATGCAAGCAAAACTTAAAGAACGTCAAAATGGAGAGACGAGTGATCAAACCATAAATAATTTGGGGCGTATAAAACACAAGATTTTCAGAATTTTCAGAGTTCATCAACCAAACCATACTCCCTATATTTAAAAGTAAAAGGAGAAGGAAAAGAAAAAAAAAAACTCTCCCAAAGTTGATTTCTTATGAAATCCGGGCCAAAAAGATCCACTCCATGAATCTCAACAACCAACCTCCTACTATGAAGCGCTAAACCCCTACATCAAATCAAGCTCAAAAGAAAAGAATAGGAACACAATTATTGAAATAAAAAAAAAGAAAAGAAAATATTGTTGTGTAGGGACCCCTACAAGCCCACAAACTTGGGAGGGCTTCGAAAAGCGACTCAATATATAAAACATATAAATACAAAAGCAAGTAAACTAATTAAAAAAACATGCTCAAAATATAAATAGTTTTGCTTGGTATCGATATTAGCATATAGAAGCGAAAATTAAACCATTCCTCGGCAACGGTGCCAAAAACTTGATATGCGAAAAACGCAACTCAGGCAAGAATACCCAACCGTATCAAGTAATAAAGTGTACCTAAGTACGAGTTATCAATCCCACAGGGAATGTACGCAATTCTCACTCCAACTAAGTACTAAAATTATGCTAACTAATATATTTAAGCGAAAAGAAAATGAATTAAAATCAAAAAATATAAACAACCTATAAATCAATTAAATCTACACTACTACGGAGGTGGTTTGACAACAACAAATAAAGATAAAAATATAGGAGTGCATTATTTCTAGTCTAGCCGGTGTTTAATTTAATCATCTTTTTATTTTTCTTTAACTCAAGTCTTAGTCTTCGGACGCACTATTTTCTTCACTACGGCTTTCGCTATGTATAGCAAATCTAGCTATAACTCAACCTTGCTACGAGCTCATATCATCGCCACACATAACATAGGGGATAAAATAACTGCATGTCAAAACAAGCATCCAATGACTATCGACGCACGATCTCCTTTTGGTCTCACGTCATGCAAACTACTATTGTGATTTTCATAATAACAGGAAGTGCTTTCACTTCGTATCCTATTATTCTAGGGATCATCTAATGGTTCGCTACGCCATTAAAAGCATGAAGAACACACAACAATAACAAAGCACATGGGTAATACTTTGTAAAAAGAAATTCTTTAATTTTTTCTACAAATCATGTTGATAACCGAGACAAATAAAATTGGTTAACTACGGGCTCTCGCATCTTATAGTCAAGTCTAACCTCACCAACCTCGCGAATGTCTAAGGTGGTTCGATCGCTTGTCAAACCGAATCTTACAATGGCTATCGGTGTGTATCACAAAACACCAACTATTAAATTGATTTGTCCGAAATATAAAGGTAGCTCTCGCGGATCCTAAATATTCCTAAAATCATTTAATTATTGGCCAAATAATTAAAAGCATTAAGTTCACAAAATAATAACCTAACATGAATGTGTACTAAATAAAGAGATAGATTAAATTAAAACACTACATAGGACATAGAAAAATAATTACATTCTATGGATAATTTAAGTACAAACCAATTCAACATTTACAAAAATAATCAAACCTAGAAATCATAACAAATATCTAAAAATATAAGTTGAAAGAATTAAACCGAAGAATCGCGAATTCGGGGTTGAAATCTTTTGTAGATGCTTCCTTGGCCTTTGATTTGAAGCTCCAAACCTTCAATGGTGATCAATCAATGGAAGAAAGGAGGAATTTTTGGGCAAAATGGGGTTGGTGTCCCATTTGGGAGCAATGTCCCAAAATGGGGACTTGGTTCAAAAATTGAAGAAGGCTGGGAAGATAAAAGGGAAACAACAAGAGAGGGCAGCCAAGGCAGGGGCAAAATAGGAAGGACTAGAAAGAATTATGGGCTATTTTGGGAGGAAAAAAGGGGATGGGTCATGGCAGGGAAATGAGCAGTCCAGGCTGGAGCTCGCGAGTTGGCCTAAGTGGGAAACGGGTGAGGATGAGTGAGGGAAGTGGGTTGGATCACGAGCAGATGGGCTGGAACCGGGCCGGGTCAACTTGGGTCCAAGAAAGAAGGACGCAGGTCACGGGCTGGTTGATGGCCGTTGCAAGGGTGACACGTGGCACCAACCAAAGGGCGACAACGCACAAGGGCTGTTTCCAGAATTGGAGATGGCCCCCCCTTCTGTTTGAATTATTGCTGCGGTGCCCCTGGCTTACTGAAGAAGACTACCGAATGTCCTTCCCCCTCCAGGCTTCTCAAGTAAGTCCCCCGAGGCATAGCCGAGTGGTAAAAGGAGGGGGACATAAGATGCTGGAGGCATGCAGCGTAGGTTCGATACTTGGTGGAAGCACTTTGCTTTCCGAGGTCGACTCAGATGTGTTATCGCTGCATTGTTCTCAAACCCTCGATCATTTCTGCACATTCGCGATTTTCCCGGTAGTAGCAATGAGGGACCTGAACTACTACCCCTGTGATTCAACCCGTTAAAAAAAAAGTAAGTCCTCAGTTAGCTCTAATTTGCCTTGAATCTCTTAACGGACGTTGACCAAATAATTTCAAATTCAACTTTTCAACCCGGAATTGCCTCGAACTTCGTGCTAAATACCATCTAATTACTCGATTATGCATGGAAACCTACATTAAACACAAATACACAAATAATAATATTTCTAAAGCATAATTAACTCAAAAATAAAAGAAAATTCTTTGGAAAATTCTTTGGAAAATTCATGGAAATCTTGGACTCATCAGAGATGTCTTCTAATTTGTGCCATATACGAGAGAGGTAAGAAACTCTTCTAATTTAGGAAGAAAACCAACATTTAAGAAGAATTGTTGATGAAGGGGGCAGTGTGCAGGTGCACGACACTCCCACAACCGGCGTGTGCACTACACGCGCGGTAGAGGCGAGTGAAGTATTGAGTGGTCCTAAATGCAACACAAAAAACATTATATACCACATTTAATTAAGAGTCTAATTATTAATTAATTCTTTTATAATGAGTGACCCTAAATATAACACAAAAATACTAAATACGACATTCACTTAAGGATCTAATTACTAATTAATCTTTTTATAAAAAAAAAAGTTACAACTGACCCTAAACTCTAAATCTAATTTAGCCTCTTATAAAAAAAAGTTATATCAGCTTTGAATATTGATACACCTCAAACCCTCAGTTATAATTAACCATAAACTTGTATTCTACTTTCTAACAAATTTTCAATAAATTCTGATTCAAATAACAACGTTTCATGTTGATTCTTCTTTTACGGTAAATTCTTACCTACGTTGTACTTAATATTTGTTTTTTATTCTATTTTAAAAAACAAATTTCAATGTTGAAATTAAAAAAAACAATGTTGTGTCAAAAACAATAAGAAAATGAGGCTTAAACGACTTGTTTGGTTAAAAAGCCAAAAAAATATGGCGACTTTTTTGTTAGAAGACCAAAAATCTAACGACTGTTTTGTTAAAAAGCCAAAATACATGACGACTGTTTTGTTAAAAAACAAAAAATATGGCTACTGTTTTGTTAAAAAGCCAAAATACCTGGCGACTGTTTTGTTAAAAAACCAAAAAAATCTGGCGATTGTTTTGTTAAAATACCAAAATACATGTTGAATGTATTGTTAAAAAGTCAAAATAGCTGGCAACTTTGTTGTCAATTTTTTTTTGCTGAGCGATTGTGTTTTTTTTTTTTGCCATAAGAGATTATGTCGATTCTTTTTCAAAAATTGTGATATCTTTTGCGATTCTTTTTGGAAAAAATGTGATATTTCTTGGCTAATTTTTTTTTCTTTTTCACAACTATTTTTTTTAAAAACTGAAAATTGAAGATTAGATTTTCCCCAAAATGAAAAATAGATTAATTTTCTTTTCAATTTGAAGGAAGGAAGTTTGGTAATTTGAAAAAATGTTTTTTTTAAATTTAAGTTCATAGGAGGACTGTTGGTAACTAGACATCTTAAAGACTTGTTTGATTTAGCTTATTGATATGTGCTGATGAATTATTACTTATGACTGATAACTTATTACTTATGACTTATGACTAATAACTGGTGATGTTTGATTTAACTTTTTAAAAGTGCTTATTAGCTTTCATTAGTTAGTGTGTGTGTTTGATTAATAAGTTGAAATAGTGTTGAAATCAAATATAAAGACTAAAATAGCATCATCACAAAATGTGATTTACATTATTATTATTATTATTATTATTATTATTATTATTATTATTATTATTATTATTATTATTATTATTATTATTATTATTATAATTATAATAATAATAATAATAATAATAATAATAATAATAATTATTATTATTATTAGTATTATTATTATTATTAATTTTAATTTTAATCATACTATTATCATTATTATCTATTTTATTTATTTATTTATTTATTTATTATTATTATTATTATTATTATTGTCATTATTATTATTATTATTATTATTATTATTATTATTATCACTTTTTTATTATTTTATTAATATTAATACACATTTTATCGCTATTATTAATTATTACTATTACTATTATCATTATTATTGCCTTTATTATAATTATTATTTTATTAACATTAATATTACTTTTATTATTAATAATATTATATTTTATTATTATAATATTTATATTAATATTACTTTTTTTATTATTAATTATTATTATTATAATTATTTTTACTATATTATTACTAATAGTACTTTTTAGTATAATTATTATTCTTAGTAATAATAATAATTTATTATTATTATTATATTTATCATTATTAATACTATATTTATTATTATTTTATTATTATAACAATTACCATTATTCATAGTATTATTTATTAATATTATTATAATTCCTTTTATTATTATTATTTATTATAGGGATAAGTATACCATTAGTCCCTGAACTTTGGCCGAAGCCATCATCAGTCCCCCAACTTCAAAAGTTTCACCACTGACCTAAGTAGGCTTTTTTTACTCATCGGAGGTCCCTAGCCCGAACGCCGTTTGTTTATTTCCGTTAAGTGAGCATGTGCTACTCACATGCACAAAATAAGGGGGTTATGTATAACATCATCAAAATAAGGGGGCAAAGTGAATATAAACCAATTCAGATTACCTCTCTTCTAGCAAACCACTCCATCTGTTTTAGTTTGGCTGGATCCTTCTTATATGCACTCCCTCTCTTCTAGAATTAAGACCACATTTGCCACTTATATGACACAGTTCGGAAAGTGTTTGCCAAACAATAGTCCATCCACCGGAAGTTGGATCAAAACTGTAAATTCTCAGATTTCCATCATCATTAATTGATAATCTTCTCAAATAGGGTTTACCTATATAGGAACAAATAAAGGAAGCTCCCTCTTGTGAAACTCTCCCATCATTTTCCAGCTTAATAAACGCGTTATTGCTACTGTAATACGTATCGTTATCATCACTCCCATTGAATACAAGCTGTTTAGCATTGACCAATTTGAACTGGTTGTTTTTCGTGGATAGAGTTGTTCTGTTTATCTGCTGGTTAGGGAGGATCGTATTGGTTGGATGAGCGAAACTATCCTAATTGCCAAACTGAAGGTCACCGTCGTCGGTGAGGACAAGTTGGGTGGAATTTGATTGGGAGGGTGGCATCGATGGGAAAAGATTTTCGCCGGTGGAATTTGAACTGAGGCGGAGCTGACTGGAGGGGGTGATGAGTAAAGGGGTTAACTGGTTGACCGGGAAGTTATCATTGGTAGACCAAACTACCTTGGTTGGGGTGATGTTGAAGTACAAAATTGAGAAGGTGTAGGTGACTAGTAAGGTGGGTACGGGGAGGAAGCCGGCAGCGAAGGTGGATTTGGGAGAGAAGAGGGTTTGGTTTAGAGATGGAAGCCATGTGGGGGTTGAGAAGGAGAAAGAGGAGATGGTGGTGGTTCTGGATTGGGATTGGGCGGAGGATGGTGGTGGGATTGAGATGAGGAGGAGGAGAAGAGAGAAAATGGGGGAGGAAGAAAACAGGGTCATTGTTTGTTTGAACTATGAGTGATGTTGTTGGTGACTTGGTGGCCGATGAGAACTGGGAAGGCCAGACTAAAACAGAGGGAGTGATTTGCTAGAAGAGAGGTAAGTTAAATTTGTTTATATTCACTTTGCCCCCTTATTTTGATGATGTTATACATAACCCCCTTATTTTGTGCATGTGAGTGGCACATGTTCACTTAACGGAAATAAACAAACGACGTTAGGGCTAGGGACCTCCGATGAGCAAAAAAGGCCTATTTGGGTCACTGGTGAAACTTTTTAAAGTTGGGGGACTGATGATGGCTTCGGCCAAAGTTCAGGGACTAATGGTATACTTATCCCTTTATTATAATAATAATAATTATTATTATCACTTTTTGTTTTTATTATTATTATTAAGAAGGGTAGTCTTTGATTATATAAAATTTCAATAAAGAAGATAACTGACATGTTTTTGATTCTATAATCAACTCATTTTTTTTAATCGACTCATCTACTACTTCCAATTCTTTTTTCTCAATGGGCTCTTCTTTCTCAATGACTTCTATATTTTCTTCATCCAAAGGCATTAGTGCATCTTGTGCACATGTGTTACATAATTTTATTCCATCCATATATCTTTTGAATGATTCACGTTAAATACCAAAAAAAAAAAAAAAAAGAGGTATGTTTTTCATCTTTTAGAGGCATCATAATTTAGAACCGAAAAACGGGTAGAACCGGACCAAACCAGCCAAATAAAACCGAACCAAAGTATTGGTTCTAAAACTTATTAGACTGGCTCTGGTTCTAATTTTTTTGAGATCGGACTATTGGTCTGATTTCGATTTTCAATTTTTTTAGGAAAAAATATAACAAACCGGACCAAGCTTCCCCCTAATACAAATCATTTACTACTAGTTGACCAAATGTCAACTAACACACCCATCAACACCTTCTGTACCCAGTACCCATACCCGAACCAACCATACCACCTCTTGTTCACCCTCATCCATAATTCTCTTAATTTTTCCTTTAATCTCCCTCTTCATCATCATTGTTTATTTTTATCTCACAACTCCCTCTCCTCACGTCACCATCACGGCATCACCCCATTCACTCCTTCCATCTCCTTTACTCCAATCGTACCTCCCCCCTCCTAACATAGCCTCTCAAAAATCATGTGCCCGATTCATCTCCACTCCAATGACACCCCACACCGGCACCTAATTGCAGCTTAACCCAAACTAACAATTATTCCAGATTTGTAATCTAACAGGTGTACGTACTTATAAATAAGAAAATCCCATCTTTTATCTAACTCACATACTTATCCTTCTAGAAAACATACCTCCACAGATCAAGCTCCTCGTCTTCCCCTCTCCAGAACTCCTCCACCTAACTCCGCTACTCTCTCGAACTCACCAACACTTCTCTTGCTGGCTTTAAGGAACAATTGGGGGAAAAGGTTTTATGGTCTATTTTTAAATCTTAGGGACTTGTTTGTAAATTGTAATATATGTTAAGTTTGATAAAATTTCAGTTTAGTCCTTTTAAATGCACGTGGGAGGCATATGGGTAATTTAACGGCATCTATAAAAAAAATGCCTTTATGGAAATTGAATACTTTTAAAATCCAAATTTGATAAAAAAAAATTGTTATGGGAATAATATTGAGAATGACCAATAGTTGAGATTTTATATACAAACTTTTACGCCAAAATACGAATTACCCCCTAAGGTTTCCACCCAATCCTAAAATGGTACCCAACCTAATGTTTATGTCAAACTCATACCTAACATTCAAATTGTTCCATTTTGCACATGTGCATCTCACATGCGGGGGTAATTTAGTTCTTTTACAAATTTAACTTCTTTGGGTCAATAGTGTGAGATTGAAAATAATAGATTTGTTCGTAATTTTAGGGCAATTATAAATCAAGGTTAGAGGGTGGGTTGTTGATTTAGTGGTGATTTGCGGAGGGTAGAAAGAGAAAGTGAGGAGAGAAGAAAAGAAGATGAGGAACAATCGAGTTGAAGATGTTGACAGTGGGTTCAATGGAGGAGATTGTCGAGCAAGACGAATTGACGGGGACATTGATGGAGAATTAATTGATTACTCGTACGTATCCGATCGTCTTCGGCCACATCTTCCTCCTCTCATCGATTACAGGGAAATCGATTATGAAGGTGGAGCAGTTTGTTAGTGGGAGCAAAACTTGAAAGAGAGAGACGATCTTATTGTTGGATGTGGTGGCGAGGAAGCGATTGTCGAAGAAGAAGGCGAGGTTGGAGATGCCGATGCTGTGGCCCCGAAATTCCTAGAGTGGGGAGCAGTCGGAGGTGGACCATGTTCGGGCGGAGAAGATGAATTAAAGAAATTTTTGAAGAAAATGACTAAATTACCCCTGCATGCGAGATGCACATGTTAATTTTCTGTTAGTTTTCTAATGTCCATTAGAGCTAAAGTGCAAAATGAGAAAATTTGCAATATTAGGTATGACTTCGGCTAAAACCTTAGGTTGGGTACCACTTGTTGGAAAACTAGTGTTTTTAAGTGAAGTAAATTGGGGCTTTGAGGCAGTAATTTATTTGTGAGTCATTTATGTAATGACTATGGTAATTGTGGAATTATGTTATTCTCCGTGAGTACATAAGAATACTATATTTATTTGTCCAATTCGGATATCGGATGAATAAGTTATAGAGGTTTAAAGTAGGACATTGGAAATGTTGGAAGTGGGTTATCCCACATTGGAAAAATATGAAAGGCTTCAAGGGTTTATATACAAAGGCTCCCTTTGGATTGGGTAAGCTTGTATAGAAAGAACTACTCTTCTCACGCCCGCATGAGGGGTGCAAATCAAGGTTCAATTTGGCTTGGACTGACGTACTAGTGTGCCTGCACATGCGGACACGAATGTCGACTAAATTGTGCTACCTAGACAAACCCACCTTTTGCTTATTTTTCTTTTTAATTTTAAATTCAATTTTCGTAACTTCAACATTAAAGAGCAGATTAATTATGTTTTAATGGACAGATTAATTATGTCTTAATGTTTGCTTTAATTAAGTGGTTAATGTGCATAATCAAAACGATTTTAGTAATTAAAACGTGTTGATTTTCTGGCTTGTTGATCGATGTATTTTATACGTCGATTTCATATACTTTTATGACTTAAATTGAGCGATTCCACGAGGCCTTTGGCTACTGATGTGTGTTTTTCAGTGATTTGTGAGTTTCAGGGTTTTAGGTGAAAATATACAGATTATAAGGCTTTTTGGTGAAAATTCCAAGAAGGGACCAAAGTGTAAATAGAAGATTAAAGAGCAGAAACCAGGACTGGACACCTTGCGGTCGCAAGGTGAAGCATACCTTGCCTCCGCAACGTAGACAAAAAGTCAGAGTTTTGAAGGCCGGAATATCAAGGACCTTGCGGACGCAAGGTGCCTTATACCTTGCGACCGCAAGGTAGTCAGAACACGAAAATTTCGGGTTTTCACTCCAGGCCAAGAGATCTAATCCCCCTACAACTCCATGGTATAAATAGAGACCGGTAGCCAAGGCATTAGGACGGTTAGAAAGTAGTTTTCTATAGCTTTAGAATATATTTTAGGTTGTATAACATAATTAGTTGTTGCAATTACAAGGATTGAAGATCGATTCATGTATTCTATCATCTCCATGTGCTGTTCATCTTCAAGGATGAACTAATCACCCATTAATCTAAGAGTTGGGAGGTAACTTGTATCGAATCTATGTTTTTTATATTTTTATTCATTCAATTCTTGTTGATTGTGGTGTTTATCAATCCCTCTATTATTTCACTTTGAACAAATTAATGTAATCGTGAATAATAAAGGCCTAGAGGTACGGATAACTGCATGATCAATGTGCATATGTCGTACACTGGCTCACCATCACAATAAATTGAACCTATCGATGCACGAGAGTGATAAGTTAGGGTCAGGTTCCATATATGACCTAAGTGACAGTTATATCATATGTTCTTGTGCCTATGATATAGAATGGATAGATTATTTGAAGATGGAGACTGAACGGTAATTCAACAGGCTATATCTATATTTTGTGAACGAGCCCAAGTAATTGCATGATATTTTATTAAAATAAGCATAGAGGAGATACAAGTGAACCCTAACCCTAGATTTCCTTCCACCATAAGATCTTCATAATCTGTAATTGCTGCTAATTTAGTTAAACACTAGACTAATAATTAGTTTAGATTCAAATAAATATAAAGACCCCCCTTAGATTAATAATTTGCTATCAATAATCGTACTATCTGTGATCTTCTTGTCTCTGTGGTTCGACCCTTGCTTCCCAAAACTATTCTACAATAGTCTTGTCCACTTGCAAGGAAATAAATTTAAAATAAGACATCGATCACCTATATAATGGAACTATTCTCCACAATAGAATAGACGCACACAGAAAACACAAAGTTCCTCTTCCTATAATACACCTGCATTGCATTACATCTTGAATATCTTCTTCTTGGCCTCCTGTTTGGTGATAGATTTCTAGCATAAGTTCAGTTCGCCGGACCTTAAGTGCAAAGTCATCCAGTACTATCGTTGTATCCTGGGATTCGATCGTCCCGAGTAAGAACTCCACGTACTTATAGGGAGTGAGACGAATAACGTTTCAAGGAAACTATATGTTACATAGGCCTTGGACACGCTTTCCTTCCACCAGCAGACATCAGTCTTCCACCGACAGACATTAGTCCTTCCACCGGTAGACCTGCAGTACTTCCGCCAACAGACCTTCACCAGAAGACTTAGGTGTCGTTTGGTAGTCAGGATTAAGGCTAGATAGGATTAATAAGCCGAGTTGTCTGATGTTTGGTACGTAATAGGTGGTCGGGACTAATAGCACGAGTTATCCGGATAAAGTCATTATCCCATCACTATTAATACCAAGGGGGAGGGTGGTATTATTAGCGCCCTCACTAAAAAAAATTAGGATTAACATTTGTAATCTCAAAACTACCCCCGATATACAAATGAGGATTAATAGCGAGGGTACTAATAGTACTGGGATTAATAATAATGCTTATCTTTGTCCGACTACCAAACAAACCCTTAGTTCATAGCTACCAGCAGACGTTCACTAGAGACTTGGTTCAAAGCCACCAGCAGACTTCGTACCAATTCACCAGCAGACTTCACAAGTCCTCTGCAACCAAAAGCTTAACGGTTTTATTTTCTTTTTATTTAAATTTTGTAAGATTGTATAGGGTTTTACCCAACACCACTTTGGGATTGGGTGGAAACCTTAGGGGGTAATTCGTATTTAGACCAAACTTTATATTCATTTTATCACTTACAATAGTCAATCAATTTTCTTAAGTAAATATATGAGAAAGGACAAATATTAATTGATTTGATTGTTTGAATTAATAAAGTATTTATTAAAAAAAAGAAAAAAGTGGAGGCAGTATGATACGTGGGAGAAACCTAACATAAATTAGGCTAAACTAAAACTAAAAAGGGGGGGGCGGGATTAGGGGTAAATGCGAAATTAGGTCAACATTGGAAACATCCCTGCCCCCAACGTTGTTACTTTGACCACCAGCTTTTCTTTTATTTTTTTGTAATGTAATCTTTTGACTAACTTTGTATGGCTCCCTTTAATTTAAAGAGCAGGAGAACCCAAAATACGTACTCGGGAGCTTTTAAAAAAGCATTGCATAAGCAATAAAATTAGCCTTCCTTTGCACGATATAGTCTATTCTTCTTTAAAAAAGAAAAGAAAAAAGAAAATATTCTCTTAATTACTATTAAGATCTTTGTTTATATTATATGTTTTGTTGATGCTATTTAGGCTAGATTAATTCCCATTTATGATAGGATTATTGGAAAAAGAGTTTTAATATTGATCATAGTTGTTTGAAGTTTCATTTCATTGAAAAATTTATAGTTCACTAACATATATGTTCTTCACACAAAAATAAACGAGTCAAAATGAGTTGTGTCGAAATGGGTAGCTGGTTAAACGGGTCGACCCATTTAACCCATAATTTCCATTAAAATTTAAATGGGTAATGGGTCCGGTTCACTTTAACCCGGCCCAAATCGATCCGTTGATTTTTTTTGTCGTTTAAAAAAGAAAAGAAAAATGATTTTATTTTCTCAAATTTTAAATATACTAGTCTTTAATTTTTAAATCAAAACAAAACAGATTTTTTTAAATCGAAATTAGTTGTGCTTCCAACATTATTTTTTCTTTTTTTATTGAAATTTTGTTTTTTCTCTTTGTTTTACTTGAGAATAAGTTAATTAAAAAAAATTATATGACCATACGTTTAAGACACTGTTGTAAATCTAGTTGTAACAAAAGAAAAGCTAGTTCTTAGGAGCCGTATTTTGTATATGAATGTGATGGGACCCGACCTGGGTCCCCCTACGTGGAATGACCACATGGATTCCAGCTAGGCCTGGGCTGGTCCTACCAAGGGCCGAAGACCATTCCCCAGTCAATCATCATCGACAATCACTAACCAACCGATGAAGTACCGGCGACCACAACCTGCCGAGCACAATAGGCGATCATGAGTCAACACCCGACCATACGACCGAGGATCACCTATGCCGGCCGAGCCTTCTCCGGGATAAGACAAGTTTAGCCCGTAGCCTCGTACATAGCATCCAGGTGCCTTCCCCACAAGAGCCGAGCAAGCCATGCAAGCCGCTATATCTTATCGGCTTATTCAACCGCCTACAATCAACTCTACACACGCAACCTGTTGACCACTCAGGAACTGCCAGCAAGCCGACCAGGGAACAAGTCCCACCAGTTGGGACCTTCATACCAATCATGACTCCAAATCTAAGCTACTATAAAAGGAAACATTTCCCTTCAAGAAAGGTAAGATTTACTTAACATTTGAAAACTTACTATATTGCTGAGAATAGACAAAACACACGAAGAGATTACTCTCAATAGACTGACCGGAAGCTTAAGGGAACGCCTAGCTCCGGCACACATATATTACCCCTCCTATCGACTCTCACACCGGAGCTGAAACCCCCAAAGACCTTAATCGGTAGTCTTCCTTTCAGGTATCCATCAACCAAGATCAACCATCAAGCCCAGATATCCTAACAAACCAGTACCCCCGCTACCCTCGTACACCGACGTGACCCTCAAGAGCCGGACACGCCGCCTCCTGGTCCATTACGTGATCGCCAAAGATAGTCACCCCATCATTGTGGCGTGATCAAGTGGTTCCGTTTCCGGGAATCGACCAAGTGAAAGTTTACAATCAATGGATCAACAGACTCCCACCAAACAAAACCAACCAGGGGCGAACAAACTACCACCCTCACCAGCAAGCAAATTAACGGATATGGACATAGATCCGATCACCTCAAAAGCAACAGTAGGCCAGCCAAGCGTCGTTCACAATATCGACGAGGAGGCTCAGGTGGATCAACCTCGAACGGAGGGAGAAAGTCCCACTGAACAAGAAAAACTCCTTGCGGAAGTAAAATTCTGGGAACGCCAGAAATCTTACTTCACAGGAATTCAAAAAGCTGAGATCAAAATGTACGAGTTTCAGCAAAAGATAAAAGCTACCACTACCCCCCAAGAGGAACGATCATCGACCATCCAAAATGCCACCTCGAAGGGAAAAAATAAAGCGAAGGCTATATCCCGGCCCAGTGCAAGATCCCGGTTGGGAAAAAGAGCGAACGAGCAGGCACCCAAACCCAGTGTTCAAAGCCGACTAACTTTTCCTAACGAATCTAAAGGCTCCCGGCGAGCACGAGAAAGGAGCGAAGAAGGGGAATCTAGGCCGAGGACAGAGGCGAACAAAACTAGAACATGTGGGCATTGCACACAATCTCAGCAATCAGGTGCCGGATACCCCAAGAGTGGTCGGAACGCGACCACCGAGGAACAAGTATCGACCAGTAAGCCTTCTTTGGCGGTCGAGCAGGAGGTAAAATTTTTAAAAGGTCGACTAGAGGCCATGGAGAAGGGAAAACCCATGCTATTACCTCCTCGCTAAGAACGGCCCATTCCAGAAAGAATGAGGAAAGCTCCTCCCACAAAAAGGTCCCAATTTTTGAGCCATACTGGCTTAACCAATGCCATCGATCACATGTCTAGTTTTGAGGTGAAGATGAACGCAGTTGCTCCCGAGGATGAGGATGCGTGGGGAAAGATTTTTGCAGGGACATTGAAAGGAAAGGCTCTGAAATGGTATACAGGCCTGCCACTGGATTCCGTGGAAAGTTGGGATGAATTCAGGCAGATGTTTGTCAACCGCTTGCCTCGGCAGACTCCACCAAGAAACAAACCGACTCGTGGGATCCAACAAATGGATTAATGAATCCAATCAACTCTACATGGATAGGTTTATGGCTATGGTGGACCGATACCATATATTTCTGAGGAGTCCATCAAAATGTGCTTCATCTCGGCTTACAAAGTGGACCGATGAGGCAGAAATGATGCCGCGCCACCAAACTCTCTGGCCGGGAAATGTATGCCCACGCAATTCGGGTAATCAATACCGAAGATGCGAAAAAGGAGGGCAATGAGAAGAAAGAAGGAAAGAAGAAGGAGCACGAAGGAAGGCACCGAACTCGTGACGCCGAACAAAGGTGGTCGAGGGTCCAATAACAAGGGGGATGATAATAGAGGAAAAATGTGTGGGACGATGTTGATCGACCCCACTCAACGCTAGCCGCGAGCATATCATGAATGTCCCGCCGACCAGATAAAATTGATAGGCCTGGCCATCAAGGAAACTCTGCACCCTCGCAATCCCAACAAACGATGTGCCTACCACAAAGATATCGGGCATACGACCGAGGACCGCATCAACTTGAAAAAGGCCATCCAAAAGTTGATTGATTGAAGAGGCGAGCTCGTGAGGTTTGAGCGAAGGGGAAATGACCAAAGAAGAAAGGCCGAGGGAGCCGAAGACATCGTAATCCTCTACGATAATGGAGGACCGAGGAACGTGATCAATACTATCGTGGAAAGCATCGCCAAGTGGAACCCAGCTAAAAAACATGATTTACAATTTGAAGCATGTGGTTCACATGATGCCGCGATCCGATGAAACAGGAGGAATCACCTTCTCAGCGAGCTCGCAGCCTAGTCGATCGCCGCTAACAACCCTCTTGACTCGCGAGTGAGGATTCACAATAGAGGTGAAGCGAAGTTCTCATAGATAGGGATACATTACCTAACAACCCGACTCGCGAGTGAGGATTCACAATAGCGAGGTGAAGCGAAAGTTATCATAGATACAGGTGAAGGATATCATGTATTACGCATGCTTTAAGGAAATGGGGTTGGGAACGCCCACCTCGCATCGAGCAATGTACAGCTTGAGGGTTTCACCGGCATAAGTGGCGGTGAAAGGAATCATCACGCCTCGGTGATCCTGGGAAGAGACCAATACTCCTCGAACGGAGGAGATTGATTTTCTAGTACTTGACCTACCATCCCCATACAACGCCATACTTGGTTCACCTTCCCAGACAAAATTTCAAATGGTCGCATCCATGGCTCATCAAAGAGTCAAATACCCTGCTGAAAAAGGGATTGGAATGGTTTTGAATGATGCGTCAAGTACTTTGGAATATATCTACAAGGAGAAAACCCAAAAAAGAAAAGGTGGTGATTTCCATGCCTGAAGGAGAGGTGGTCGAAGTCAGTAGATCGACCAAAAGAAGTCGAGAGACAGAAGGGGAAATATTACCAGCATTTCCCGAACCCACTCACGCCTAGCAATTAAAGCGAGCTGGGAACGCCAGCTCGCACAAATGGCCCGAGACACAAGCTGGGAACGCCACTCGTCGTTTCCATGGAGCAAGCGAGCCGGGAACGCCACCGCCAAAAAGGGAAAGTCGAAGACCTTCTAGTCGGTCATATCAAAGACCCGCTATCACCAAAGTAATCACTATTGAAAGCCCGGACATTGATCATCAACCACCATCGAGCCTAACGATGACTTGATGAAATCGTGATCAACCTCGATTTCCCGAGCGTAAGGTCCGAGTAGAAGGGAAATCCAAGGAAGAGCGAGCAGCGATCATCAAGTTACTAAAAGAAAGCTTGGATGTGTTCGCCTGGAGGATCGATGATATGGAGGGGATTAGCGAGGACGTCGCTATGCACCAGTTAAGCATTGACCCAGACTTCATCCCAATACAACAAAAAGCACCTAATTTTTTCCTCTGAAAAGCGCATACTATCAAGGAAGAAGTGTCGAAATTGTTGAAAGCCAAAATTATTAAAGAAGTCTTGTATGCAACCCGGATTGCAAATGTAGTTATGGTGAAGAAAATAACCGAAATGGCGAATGTGTGTAGATTTTACCGATCTAAATAAAGCTTGCCCAAAAGATTGGTATCCATTACCCGAATCGACCAACTTGTGGACTCCATATCGGGCACAAAATTCTCGAAGTTTTGTAGATGCATATTCAGATATCATCAAATCAAAATGTGGTTGGCCGACTGATACACACAAAGATTCCGAGTACCAAATGGGGTTGTATTGTTACACGATGATGCCTTTTGGCCTCAAGAACGCGGGGCTACATACCGTAGAATGGTGAATAAAGTGTTCGGAGATCGCTTGGGCGTAAATGTGGAAGCCTACATTGATGACATGGTTATCAAAACGAAGCATTCCGACCATGCCAAAGATTTGAGAGAAACTTCTCAAATCTACGAAAGAACAAGATGAAGCTCAACCCGCCAAATGTGCATTTGGTGTGACAAGGAAAGTTCCCTGCTACATGGTGAATGAGAGAGGAATTGAGGCCAATCCAGAAGATAAAAGCCCCGACGACCATGGACATACATTCATCCTCGATTAAATATGTCCAACTTAATGGTCGGATCATCGCTCACCGCTTCATCGCCAAACCGCCGAAAAGAGCTTGCCCTTCTTTAAGGTATTAAAAGGGGGCATAAAATTTGAATGGACCAAGGATTGCACGAAAGCTTTCGAAGAGCTTAGGGAATATCTGGGCCGACCACCACTCCTCAGTATTCCGATACCCGAGGAGAAACTATATATCTATCTGTCGCATCTGACTCGCCGCCGCGCCTTGGTTAGAGAGGAAGATAACATCCGGAGGCCGATCTACTACGCCTCTCATGCGCTACGATGTTGAGGGAGATATTTAGAGGTCGAAAATTGGTTCTCGCGATCATCGCCGCACGGAAATTAAAAGCTTACTTCCAGCACACTCAATCATAGTGTACACCGATTTTCCTTTAAGGAAAATCATGCATAAACCCGATATGGCGCGTGATGTTGAAATGGCTCAGAGCTTTCCTGTATGACATCGCTATGAGGCCGAAAAACGATCCGAGCACAAGTCTTGGCCGACTTTATAGCTGAGACTTCATTCTTTGGCGAGCAAGAGAATGCTCAAGAATTACCCCAATGAGCATAAAAGCGACAACATCTCGGCGAGAAACAAAAACAAGGCCACTTTTATATTGGACCTTGTTCGGGATGGATCTCCGGCAGGAGCGTAAAGGAGTGGAGCTGGGCTCTCATTGAGTATCCCAGATTCAGGAGAAATCGACATGGCTTTAAGATTCCAGTTCAAGACATCAAATAACCAGGCCGAATATGAAGCCCTGATCGCTGGAATCGAGCTCGCATTAGCCTTGGGGGTCAAGATATAGTGATCTACGACTCTCGCTGGTGGTAAAACAAATACTGGGTGAATACGAAGCAAATCACCCAATATTGGCTAAGTACCAGCAATTGACACATAAACCTGTTGACTCGTTTCAAGTATTGGGAGTTAGAACAGATCCTTAGAGAGGGAAATTCCCGAGCTGATCATCTCTCTAAAATTGCATCCTCGGAGGCCGAAGAGGTCCCTCCTAGTATCGAGCTCATGTTCCTCAAGATCCCAGCCATTAGCTATGAAGAAGTTATGGTCGTCGCTGAAACTCCAAGATGTTGGATCGACGACATTAAAGATTACATTGAGCGGGGCACTCTACCAGAAGGAAAAAGTGAAGCCCAAATAATCAGAAACCAAGCGTGTAGATACTCGGTCATTGGAGGCATGCTTTATAAGCGGTCGAACACTAAACCTCTCCTTCGATGCATACGACCAGAAATAGTAAACGATTTGGCCGAGGTGCATGAGGGCAAGTGTGGGGACACCACGGAGGCGAGGACCACGTCGACAAGATGAATTTCCACGGTTATTATTGGCCGAGCATGAGGAGAGATGCAGCGGAGTATGTAAGGAAGTGTGATAAATGCCAAAGATTTGCAAACATTCCTCGGGTACCCTCAGTTTTACAAACTCCCGTAGTTGCGGCATGGCCCTTTGACATGTGGGGAATTGATCTTATTGGTCCCTTTCCCAAAGCAAAATATGGTGCAGTATGTGATAGTAGCGGTTGACTACTTCACCAAATGGATAGAAACAAAGCCAGCAGCTAGCATAGCGAGGATCGGGCAATCAGGTTTACCTACGAGCAGATTTTCTGCCGTTTTGGACTTCCTCGGATGATCGTCTCCGACCATGGCACTCAATTTTCCAAAAAATTTACAGCAAGTTGTGATCGGCTAAATGTTAAGCATAGAATGTCTTCGGTAGCTCATCCACGGGGGGCAATGGCCAGCGCAGGCGAGGAATAAGAAGATCATGTATGCCTTGAAACGAAATTTAGCGAGAAGAAGGGAAGTTGGTTAGAAAGCAGTTACCAATTGTGCTATGGGGAATTAGAACATCGTGTGCGAGGATCTCGGTGAAACCCGTTTGCATTAACATATGGCTCGGAAGCAATGGCACCCGGTCGAGCTAGCCCTTCCCACCATCCGGGTTACCTTATTCGACCAACAACAGAATGACTTATCCAGACAGCTCGATCTGGATAACCTCGAAGAAAGGCGACTAGAGGCCCGACTCAGAATGATCAATTACAAGAAGCTCACAAAGATTCACCATGACAAAAAAGTTAAATTGAGAGCCTTTCTAGTCGGAGACTTGGTTATGAGAAAGATTGAAGCTCTGAGCGTAAAGGTGGGAAGAAATAAGTCTCCAAATTGGGAGGGTCCATTCGAGAATAACTAGCATTGTGAAAGAAGGAACCTCTGAGGTTGGCCGAGCTAGATGGTACACCTTTTAAAAATCCTTGGCATGCCAGATCATCTCAAGGCGTATTATCATTGATGTAATTTTTTGTAAGGATTGCAAGCTTAGTGAATGACAAGTCTTTTTCCTGAAAACTAGTGTTGTCACCTATTTTCATTCTCGAACGGAGATGCAATAGGACCCATCCTCGTACGGAGGTGGGAAAAAGACCTTATCCTCGGCAGACGAGGAAGGCCAACAAAAACGACAAATGAGTCAAATACTCATTCCCATCCTCGTACGGAGGTGGGAAAAAGACCTTATCCTCGGTATACGAGGAAGGCCAACAAAAACGACAAATGAGTCAAGTACTCATTCCCATCCTCGTACGGAGGTGGGAAAAAGACCTTATCCTCGGTATACGAGGAAGGCCAACAAAAATGATAAATAAGTCGAAGTACTTATTCCCATCCTCGTACGGAGGTGGGAGAGTTCCGAGGATCATTATACGAAGAAAAAAGCGATTATTCAAAAAAGTGCATACAAATATGCTTAGCTTTAACTGTCCTCGGTACGCGAGCATAGTTAGAAATAAAGCTAAAAATAAAAACAAGTAAAATTCATTCGTATAGCTCGCTTTAATCAACCAAAGCAAATAAACAAAAATTGTGTAAAAGACAAAAGATTGTTTGAAGCAAAGGCACATTCGCCTGGGACCACTTGACACAGCGAGGCAAAATAAGAAACTATTCGGGGAGATTGACGACCTCGGTTTCATGAGGGGGTGAGGGAAGACCATGTTGCTCGGCAGCTATGGACGCAATTTCAAATTCAGCTCGGTTGGAGTGTTCGCCCATAAATTGTCTTAGTTTGAGCTCCGGGTCGAAGTCCACCTCCTCGCCTTGCTCCACAGACTTTGTAAGGGCCATGACATCAAGTGACCACGGGGTGGGGGGCACCCATTCCTCCAAGTTATATCTAACATCCGCTGCCCGCAACATCCCCAGCTCGTCCTCTGTAAAAGGGATCATCTCATGCCCTTGCCGAGCAACATCGCCGGCGAAATTCTCACTGCCCCACTCGACTATTGTGCCGAGATTCATGCCCGAAGCAGCGGCCACTCGAAGCATATGCCGTATTGCCCGCTCGTAATAAATGACGATTTCTTTATTAAAAGCATCAGTCCCCTCAAAAGACTTGAAAGTCGCGGCCTTCGCATCCTCGACCTGTCCCTCCAAACTTGCAACTTTGGCCCTCTCGCGCGAGTCCTTTCGATCCCACTGCTTGGCCTTCCTCGGCATCCTTGGCCTTCTTCTCCGCAACAAAAGCACGAGCTTCAGCCGAGTCCTTGGCTTCATTTAAGCGGACCATCTTGGCCGAAGACTCTTTCAACTGGGCTTCCCCCTTTGCATGCTCGCTTGTCAGGGAGGCCACTTGACCCTGCAAGAGCTCAATCTCATCTTTATCAGCCTGGGCCTGAGTCTTCAACTTGTTAGCCTCGATGGCAGACGCGTCAGCTCGAGTGGCCAATGAAGATGCAAAGGAACAAATCTCTGAGAAAATACAATGAGTATTAGCAAAAGCACAATCGACAAAACAAACAAAGAAAAAAGCGAAGAGGCAAGGCAAGGAACATTATTAACATGCACGAGACCAATCCGTCCCATGCCCTCAGCAGGGGGCAAGGAGTTGGCAATCCCAACCATATCCCCGACCTGGGCTCGGACAACCAACCCTTGCCCGGCCAGAGCCATGGGAAAATCCCGACGACAAACATCGAAGTTTTGAAGGACGGGGATATCGGCAAAATCCTTGGCGAGCTGGGCACCCGCACCGGTGTCGGGCCCACAAAATCATCTCAGCCAGGGGACTGTCTCTTCGCTGGCCGACAAGGACATAGCCTTGCCTTTGCCCTTCAGTTTTTTCCCCGCCGGGGGACGAGCAGATCTTTCCTCTATACTTTGCTCGTCTTCCTCGAAGGCATCCACAATCAGCTGTCGTTTTCTTTGGGAAGGGGCAGGAGCACTCTCGATGGAGATAGGCTGGGCAGGAGGAGCAGGAGCACTGGGCTCAGAAATTTTCTTGGCTGGGGCGGGGGGCTTACTTCTTCCCCGGGGGTTGACCCTGGCCGGAGCTCGGCGAGGAGCCGTGGTAGGAGCCGCCGAAGACCCGACCCCTTGCTCGTCGGCTGGCAGGGTTGGCAATGGATAGGCCTTTTTGGGGTCGGCCTTTGCATCCCTCAACGGTTGGCGACGAGTAACCCCTTGGTCTCGCCTGGCTGATTTGCCTGTGAGGGCGTCTATATCGATCATATCTGAAACGAGTAAAAGAATTAGTTAGCATGAGCACAAGATCTATCAAAGGAAAGCTAAGAAAATAAAGCTCAAATAAAAAGCTACAAAGCAATGGTATATACTTCCACAGCCTTCGAGGAAGAATGTGTTCTCTTAGCTTGAGGCGGTCCGGAACTTATTACCCTCGTGTATCGACCACCCGGGGTACTGGATATACTCGGGGACTTCGCATCGAACGTCCAGCCCCTTAAACTTCTTGGTCGTCATCCCGACCATCCTCAACAGACATTCATCTACACTTATTGAATTCCAGTCAAATACCCGAGCAGGCCCCATCCCTCTCACTCTGAGGAAATCCTCGATAGCCTTACGAGCAGATTCCTCATACTCGTCCAAAATCCCAGCCGGGGAGAATGATTTAATCTCTTCATTAGAGGCGAGGCACCGGGAAATTCCACCCGTATCTGCTTTCCACCAACAAAACCTTCTCGTCCCAATGCCCTGTCTTCCCGGGAGGCTTGGCGAACAGGTTTATTCCGCGGTTATGATGCTTGCATTGGAGGAACTTCAATGATTTCGTTACCGCAAAATAAGTTTTGAAATGAGGCAGAGTCGGCTCAAACCCGAGCATTCGGACACAGGCCGCAAAAGAGATCAAGTATCGAACGAGGTTCAAGGAGAGGTCGAGGGGGTGAGCACCCGCTTCTTCTAGAAGCTCGCAAGAGGGGTCGAGAGGCAATCGAAGACCGGTCTCAAAAATGAAATATAAAACCTACCTGTCCTCGCCCTCAGCTCGTCCATACTGATCGAATTATCGGGGTTGGATCCCCGGAATATTTTTCGACTGTGGTTGTACTGATCGTCCCAGTTATCTACATCGGGAGGATAAATATTATTCCTCCATTCCCTCAATACCCTTCGAGCAGGAGCATCGTCGCCCTCAGCCGAAACTTCTTCAACTGGGGTAGCAGCTGACGAGCTCTCCCCTCGTTTCTCGGCGGCCAGGGCCTTGTTCGCCTCGACCATTTCCTGGGCGACTATTTCTCGATAATATTGGTTGAAAAGATATCTCAGCGTCGTGGTCATATTCGAACATACCAACATATGCGCCCCAGCCGGGATGTCCTCACCGGCATATTCTTCATCAGACAGAGTGGGTAAATCCTCCCTGCGATAACCACCGTTGACCAGCAGTGTCATCGCTTGGCTCGGCAGTACCAGCGACCAAGCGTCGTCTGTCTGTGAGTATAATCTTTTGGTCGCTGGAGATCGAGCATATGCCGGCTCCGGGCTAACGTGTTTAGTCCTCATACTTCTTTGAAAGACGGTCGAGGAGTTGGGCGAGGATGAAGAAGAGGTTTCGCTCGGGGCAAAAACAGAAAGGGCAGATACAGGGCTCATAAAAACCTAACCCTAGAAGCCTAGCAGATCGAAGAGCGAGTAAAAGGAAAAGACGAGAACAAAGTACACATGTAAAGGTGAGATCAAGGACGAGCAAAGAAAAAGCAGGAGGTTGAGCGAGGACTGGGAAGATTGACAGACACCCAGGAATGGAATTCCGGTGTATCGGAAAATGCAGAAACCACCGGAAAAAACTGCAAAAACCAGAAAACGCTCAATACAAAGTTAAAAGCCACGAAATTCGTATCAAAAGGAAGAGGAAGAAAGGGCGAACCTGGAAACTAGGAATTTAGAGCAAGGGAACGGCTGGAATTGTCAGAAATAGGAAAAATAGTGAGAGGAGTTTTTCGCCCGTTTTGAATAGAAGAGTGCAGAAGAAGAGTGAAGTGTAAAAATCGGGAAAATCGTGCTTTTATATCAACCCGATTTGCCCGGGTCGACCCGACCAAAAACACGCGGATCCTTACCAAACCATCCGCTGATCGACACGTGGCGGGCACTATGCACAAAAAGACTGCAAACCGACGACGTTTCGGTAATTGGACGCCGTCGCATTTTGGGAAAAGTAATTATGAATCATTACCTACGACCCCTCGAAAACCGTGCATTTAATGCATACGGCGGACCAATTTCCTAGGAAAATTCCACTAATTACTCCATCATCCTCGACAGCAAAGTGGTCGGCTACGAAAAAACCGAGCGACCAAGCGAGCAAATCAAAGTTTGCAACCACAAACAGAAATAAACAGAGAATCGAGGAAGTCTAGCGAAGATCAAAGACAAACAAATCGAGCATGATATTCGATTAAACTTTCCAAGCTAAGGATAAATCCTCGCACTTGGAAACTCGGGGGCTATTGATGGGACCCGACCTGGGTCCCCCTACGTGGAACGACCACATGGATTCCAGCTAGACTTGGGCTGGTCCTACCAAGGGCCGAAGACCATTCATCAGTCAATCATCATCGACAATCACTAACCAGCCGATGAAGTACCGGCGACCACAACCCGCCGAGCACAATAGGCGATCATGAATCAACACCCGACCATACGACCGAGGATCACCTATGCTCGGCCGACAGCTTCTCTGGGATAAGACAGGTTTAGCCCGTAGCCTGTACATAGCATCCAGGTGCCTTCCCCACAAGAGCCGAGCAAGCCATGCAAGCCGCTATACCTTATCGGCTTACTCAACCGCCTACAATCCACACTGCACACGCAACCTGTTGACCACTCAGCAACTGCCAGCGAGCCGACAAGGGAACAAGTCCCACCAGTTGGGACCCTCCTACCAATCATGACTCCAAATCCACACTACTATAAAAGGAAACCTTTCCCTTCAAGAAAGGTAAGATAACTTAACATTGCAAACTTACTATATTGCTGGGAAGAGGAAAAACACATAAAGATATCACTCTATATACACTCACCGGAAGCTTAAGGGAACGCCTAGCTCCGGCTTACCACCTATTACCCATTCTTGACTCTCACAGGATTTGGAAACCCCAAACCACCTAACGGTAGTCTTCCTTTCAGGTACCCATCAACGAAGATCAATCATCAAGCCCAGATATCCTAGAAGAATCGGTACCTCCGGTATCCACAACACCGACGTGACCCCAAGGAGTCGGACACGTCAGCTCAGGTCCATTACGTGAACTGTCAGCTCAGGTCCATTACGTGAACTGTCAGCTCAGTCACCCCGTCTTCGTGGCGTGATCACCATTGAAACCCAAATTTTATTATCTTGAAAGAAGATGGAGTCTTCTAATGTGACTAGTTGTTTATGTGGTGTTGGAGTTGGTACCGAGGTGGAGGCAGGTGAAAGGAGCATGTTTCAAGGTTGAAGATGAAGTTTGAGTTGAGGGTTAAATGTAAAAAGGCCAATTGTGTTAAAAAGACCAATTGTGTTCAATAGGGGTATTTTTAGGTTTTTAATTTTTTTATTATGTTTTCATCTAAAAAATTGGATGGAGTGATAAATTTAAAAATAAAGTCAAGTATAGTGATTAAATTAAGCGGAAAAAAGTACAATAAACTTAATAAAAAAAGTGTGAAATTATGGTAATCAAATTGCTATTTAAGCCGCACACAAAAATTGAAGTTTTTCTGCAAGCCTAGAAAACACATGACAGTCGGGCAGTCGGCCTAGAAATCTGCCCAGACATCCTTCCTTAGAGTATGTTTAACGGCGTATCTCCCAGTAGTTTATCAGGTATTTGGTTAAATAACAGAGGATCAAACAAATCAAGAAAGGATCTAGTTTACATTTTCTTTCTTTGGGTCTCTGGAGAGGAGACTCCATTTCCGTCAAACCCGGAAGAAAGTGGAGAAATCAGTTGTTTATCTCTCTCTTTCCAACTAAGAATTGGGTCCCATTAAAAAAATTTCTTTTTCTTTGATTTTCGGCCTTTTAAAGTACATATTTTTATCTATAAATAAAGATTTGGTTTGATTCTTTTGGACACCGAATGATTTTTTTAAAAAAAAATTGAAGTTATTGGAGATAAAAATGATGGGGCATAAAAGATTATTGAGATCTGTGTCAAGCTATTGCGTGATTTTTTATTTTTTTTTTGGATAGCTTAGGAGTATCAAATAAATATTTATATTTATTTTGAAGGAGTTAAAGTATCAAATTGGGATCGATTGTTGAACATTCTCTTAACAGCCCAGAAAGCCGCCCTATGCTTCAACCCAATCAACCCTGCAAGCCGACCATAGATTCCAACCCAAATCAGCCCAGGCAGCCGACCTATATTATTTTCATATCTCCATCAAAATAAAATTGATTTGCGAATAAACTTCACTTTAAAAAAAAAAAAAAAAAAAAAAAAGCATCTCTCTCAAAATCAAGTTGATTTGCAAAAATTGATTTGCGACAAGATCAAAATGATTTTTTTTTTAAATGCAAAAGTTATTTAAATGTTAAATGAGCTAAGGGAAAAATTGGAAAAAATATATATGAATGTTGTATTAAGCATTTTTAGGGTGTTGTATTAAGCATTCCCGTAATTTAAACATAAGTATTGTGTAGTAAAAGGCCCTTATGTTACATCTTCACCAAAATGAAAGAGGAAATTTGAGATAAGATACCAACCAAGGCATTTTGGACCTAAACATGCTTAGGAGAAGTAGGAGTAGGTCTAGACCTTCTTACCGATTCTAATTCGTAAGACAAAGCTTGCTCTCTCTCACTCTCTCACAGCTCAACCCACCAACACACGGTGGGTCAGGTTATGAAGATCCATCTCACATAAAATACTCGTAAGACGGTATTTTTTAAGTTTTTACCAAGAAGTAGAACATGGAGAAAGTAGATAGGAAAACATCTAAAATATGTTTTAACATCATTCTCAATCAGTAACATCCAGCAAGAACAATACAAGAAGCCAGGCTTCATATATATGCAACATACAAGATAACATTACAATCATATGACAAACTTCATCAGAGTGACGCATGAAGCTTCAGTTTGGATGGCATGTCAGAGAGTATTCTGGCAAGTGAGCACATGGAAGTCAAGGCTATGTTCAGCACCTCATGCGAACAACCTGGTCTCACAATATTCTTCACCTGTGACATGAAAAGTAAAATAAAGTTTTTCATATTTTGAGTATATATGACATTATTGGGTTTGTCAAATAATCAACTTATCTAAAAGTTTTAAGTTGTCAACTCATCTCAAAGCTTAAACTATTCTCGAGAGAACCTAACACTAAATAACATATCACGCTTTATCAAGCTTAAAGTACTCTTAAGTTGTCAAATGAAAGGTGATAGTCAATCCAAGAAAATCAAACAGCTCAACAAGTTCTAGACTTTGATATAGGTATATTATTGACGTAGAATAGAG
This sequence comes from Codonopsis lanceolata, assembly GCA_013146195.2. NCBI lineage: Eukaryota > Viridiplantae > Streptophyta > Magnoliopsida > Asterales > Campanulaceae > Codonopsis > Codonopsis lanceolata. Next base: position 157,498,813 of record CM028379.1, read on the forward strand.
GGACATGCGGACTTCAATTGATAATCAGTTAATCACTAATCTATTTGCTTTCATTCGTTTATAAATTTGTAATTTAATGATTCCTTACTTTCGTTCACTTTACTTTTCTTAGCCCTCGACAGATAAATGGTTTCCAAGAAATGAAATCTATCAATGTGATAATCCTGGGATAACTGACATTAGCTTCAACATATCGAGAAGCATAAAGCATACTAGTCGTTTCCATTTTATTTTATCATCAGGTAGTACACTAGTTAAACACACATCCAAAGAGAACTTTGCATACAACGGAAAAACTCCAAAGGTACTTAGCAAGTAACATAGAAACCATTTTACCTTATCAAGTTTATCATGGAGTTCTTTAATCTTCACTATGTAGTCCTGGCCATGTGAATGCAAACTTGTTTCGTCAAACTGGAGCCCAGAATGTTGGTAAATGTCTGCTGTAAAAAGTCTCTGACTTTCTGTATCCAGCAAGCTGTTTCAAACATCAATGCCCAGTTCAATTTAGCAGTCACAATGGAAGTATGCCAGCGTACTTCAGAGAAATGAATATCAAGACTCTAATATGTCTTTTGATTTATCGTTGGACGTCAAATCAAATTAATAGAGCACCTAATATATTTCTTCGGTCATTATTGTCAAGCTATATAAAATAAAGGTATGCTAGAAATACTTTCATATATTCAAAAGAATCAGTGAGAGAGAAACAGAGAGGGAGAGAGACAGAGACAGAGTCCACAAGACAAACGGGTTGTTTTATATCATGCGTCCAAGCTATCCCTCTTAGAAATCAAATTGAGGATTATTATTTTCTTGGTTCAATGTTCTAGCGCAAGCAAGAAAAGATGTCTGAACCATATCAGAAAAGAAATTCATCCATATAGGTAAGTTGCCATAAAATATCAATAGATCTAGCTATGAGATAAAAGATCATCAAAGTGCATTAACAAAAAAACAATGAGTATACTAAGTCATGTACACACACTTATACTTAGTATGGAAAGAGATACTCCCACCATTCCTAAGTAATTGTCCTATTTCACTATGCACACAGATTTAAAAAAACTAATTTACTCTATTATAAATATTGGTATATTATGTAGTTTCTTTTTACGTTACACAAACTAAGAAATTGTGTGTATATATATATGTATATATATATATATGTATGTATATTTATATGTATATATATATATATGTATATATTTGACCTGATTGGTCCGCCGGAGTGACCGGCAGTAGAGAGACAATAGAAGTAAGAAAAAGTAAGGATAATATGGTAAAAGTGTTTTCCTAAAAGAAAAGTTTAGAAACAAGACAATAATTTAGGAACGGAGAGAGTATATGAATTCAATGAACTACCCATTTGAACATTAGGATAAGGATGCAACTTAAGGAGACAACATCAGGAAAAAAAAAATCTCTTTCATTCAAAGACTCAACAAGTAAAGCAGGATACACACACGCACGAAATCTAACCTCCCCACAAATTTGCGGAGGCTAGCCATCTCACGACCCTTTTTAAGATGAAAATGCCCTCACTTATAAGTATGTTCCATCCAATACTTAAAAGGGTCTTAAGTTATTTTAACTTTCTTTTCTTTATTATGAGGCAACTCCCAATCTTCCCATTCTCAATCTGTGAAAAAGATATAGCCGTCTCTCTCTCTCTCCTTCTATATTTTTTCTTTAAGGTAACCTCCTCTGATCTATGATCAAGAATCTTGTATCAAACAACTACCCAAATCCAAATAAATTTAGCTTTCACTCAAGCATTTATGGTAGTTTCTTTTGACTAACAATATATCTATGGGTCAATTATATATGAGATCCTTATGGGTAGGTTTGATGACCTACTGTTTTGGTTGATTCTAATATTAAATAAATGATGAAAAATAGTTCTTCAAATCAACAAGCACTATCAACGAAGTCATCTACCGTTTTGTCCTATTTCTAGAGTCGATCTTTATATCCAATTTCATTTTTGCATATCAAAACAGAAAGAAAAAATAAAAACCAAGAAGATGAAGAGAAGTAGAGAACCCAGGAACTGGTGTTATCAGTTAGGGTTAGGAAAGACAGACGGAAAAATCGTGAGAGGAGAAGAAAGAGAAAGACAAATATTTTATAGGCACAATTTTATCCTTTAATATGTCAAAAAGAAAGGGCATTTGGTCTTAAAAAGGGTGGGGAGATGACTAACAGTCTAACCCCAGCCAATTGTGGAGGGGTTAGCTTTCCCCAAAATATATGTATTTGACCAAAATAATGGAAACCAACCAAGCATGATAGGTATATTGATCAGCATGGTAGTTTTCCACTTGCAATTCCATTTCTTTTCTTCTCATGCTTTCAGTATATAGCTAGGAAACTTTTCCCTCTTAAATCGCACAGAAAACTATATCATTCTTACCCAACCACCTCCTTGCTCACTCCCCACCCCTAGTGGTCTCACAACCTTGAATGAATGTGAAACATAAGAATTGCAATACATATAGCAAGTGCAGCTTTATAAAAGCCACATGAACGAAACAGAAGAATCATAATGCCAGTGCAGTCAAAGGCATTTCATACCTTACTGATCGGTGATCATTGGGGAGGCAAGCATCTGTCACATTGCTTGATGATGTCGGGATGCACCTTACTAATTTCTCATGTGTAAACTGAAGTTGAATTGCCTGCAAATTTGACATATCTTCACCTCATCAAGTTTAACATGCACCGTTGATCCCTAATTATATCTAAAAGGTTGAACAAATAACAGTCACCAAGTTCATGCAAAGCAAAAGCACATGAGATGTTATAATAACTACAATCCAGTTTTTCTCATTAAACTACAAGCTATCTTTTTCATCTTTCAACTTAACCAATAATTACATCGCCCAATTACATAATTATGGTCTTCTAACAGCCTAAGGCTGCATTCGTTCTACATTTGCTATTTGCCCTTCTACCCAAACTCTAAATCATCCTGTAGGTAAGAAAAGAAATAGACAATTGTGTTGGGGGTGAAAACATGGAAACGTCAAAACTGCTGAGAACCCTAGCAGCCTTGGTAACATCTGTTAATGAGCCAAAAAGAAACACGGAGAACAAGTGAGCATGGAAACAAGAAATATCAGGACATCAATCAAATGTAAAAGGACCTTCAAACATTAATTCTGCAAAAGTCAAACTAAATTGAAAAACTTCACAGTTGTCTGGCTAGAATAAAATGGCATGTATACAACTCTGGCCTGTTATGACTATCAATGTCATTGGCACTCCTGCATTTTTGTTGAATTTAGACAGACAACCCCGAGTGTTCCAATACCATGAAACAAGCACAGCATGAACACTCATACAGAATGTGTCTGGAATGCCCAAAGTTACATAAAAGATATTAAGAAATCTCCTCCTCATTCACCGGAGGTTCTACAATACTGAGTTTCATTACCCCCAACTTTATGGATAAAAACCTTAAGAGATCCAATCTTAGAACAACATGCTAAATACTTCAACTGCAAAATCCAATATCAGCAACTTAAAACTGGAAATCTCATAGGGAATGCGTTCAGAATGCACAATGTTTCATACAAGATATTAAGAGGTCTAATCCACTTCATCACAGGTTCTACAACACTGAGTTCCATTAGCCCAAAACTTATTTGATAAATGCCGTAGAATCTAGTTCAATGTACAACACAAGTGGAGGGTAAACATGAAAGGTTATGGAAATTGTAAGCATAATTTTAAAAGTGGACTCTTTGAGTGAAACATCCTAAAAAATTTATGCATTAACCAGCAGCAGCCTCTGAACTCCTCAATCTAACTTCTACAAGTTCTGAATTTTATCAATGATCACAGTTAGCTGTAAAAACCTAATTAGTCAATGAGCAGCGCTATTTGCACCCCCAAAATATCTAAGTACACCCACTTCCTTAATACACCACCACCCTTATTTAAAAATCTATCAAAAAGCTTAATACACCCCTAGTTTTCCTATTTTACCCTTACTCAAATGTTCACCTACCTAGCCATGGCCGAACGACATAGATCATACCAATTTATTTTTATTTTTTCCTGTTCAACTTCAACCTAAACTTGATCTGTTCATACAAACCACAAAACTGAATATATGACATTAACAAACAAATCAACACATAAAACAATTAACATACTTCAAATTCGTTATAGAAGTCTGTTGCAATACAAATTGAAAATTACAACCCTTCTATTCCAATTTTATAGTCTCAGTAGTTATGACCAACACGACTGTTCCCTACACTTTCTGAGTACAAATTTATGTTGTCACCATCACATGGCAACACACTTGTACTCAAAATTTCCCTCACTTTCTTCAACATTAACAACTTCTCTGACTTTGAGGCATGTTCATATTTAGATTTAAGCTCGACAATACACTGAGTCCATTGACTATCCATTTCGTGCTCAACTTGATCAACATCATCTCCCTTAATTGGTAGGGTATCCAACTTTCTCCAAAAAGTATCAACCTGATCAAGTGGAATTGGCTTGTCCAATCTCACAAATTCAGAAATCTCATGAGCACAAGGCAAACCACAAGTTTTTCTCGGTACACATCCACACAACAATGGATCTACACCATCTTCGCCAACAAAGCTCAGTTCTTCATATATCTTATTCAATGCATGTGTAGACACCATACCTCGCAGATGCATAAATATAATTGATTTGTATTTATGTTGGACTACATTTCTGCTCTTCTCAAACGAATGCTTGATTGCGATGTGCGATGTCTCAATCAGAGTGTGAATCTGTTGCCAACATGTCTCAAAATTACTCTGACTTGATCCAAGTAGTCTTTTTAACAATGGGTGTAGACTCTCCACTCTGAAAAAAGATCCAATCACTAATGATATTAGGTATGTATCTAACAAAATATAGAAAGCAATCAAAATGACCTTAAAGTGAAATACCTGTTTGTTGTGTTTGTTGTAGTATTATCAAAATGCATGACATTATTCGTCCAACAAGACACAAATCTTTCCTTGTATGGCCCAACCCATTGCTCCATAACATATTTGATGGCATCTGGAAATTCTTTGAATTCTGACTGCAATCTACTAAGCGAGTCATTAAACGATGACTCACTATTTGCAATCACCAACAAATTCCAATGCATACTAAACAAATCACACTTCTCTATCGTCATGAAAATTGGCTTGCAATTTGCCAAAATGTGCCTATTAATATGCCACCGACAAAGGAAATGTCTTGAGGTAGGAAACGTTCTCTCAAGTGCATTCATTAAAGTTATTTCTTTGTCAGTAACGATCACATTAGGAAGGCATGATTGATCCATCAATGATTTCAAAATTGTGCAGGCCCACGTATAGTTGTCTTCTTGCTCCAACTCCAAATAAGCGGCTGCAATAGAAAACGTCATATGTGTCGACGTCACACCAACAATTTCCAACTGAGGTAGCTTGTGCCTATTTGTCTTGTACGCACAATCCATAAATAGGACTTTCGGAAAGGCGCGTAATAACTCAATGCTTGATGGGTGAGCGAAAAACAAATCCTTCACGGTGTCGGTCTTCTCGCAGCGTCGATGATGATGGATATATTCATGCTCCTTCAATTTCCCCATAAGCTGCTCCATTTGCGATCGACCATCACGCTTGATAACTTTATTTTTCGTACGAACATTGTAGATAGTCTTTATTGTGGACTTATTATCTACAAATTTCTGTTTTAAACCAAACAAAATGTCCTTGGGTTTACAATTGCCCTGTAACATATCAATAACATAGTCCTCCTCGGTCGTTGATAATCGACCAGCAAATGAGTGGCCCTCCAAAGGTTGGGCAGCCGGATGATTGTGCACACCACATTGAACATCCAATACCCATTCTCCATCTACTACTTGTCTACCCCTCAAACGAAATGGACAACCACACTTCTTCGATAAGCTTTGTCTCTTCCTTTTTCCTTTACTCACATCAGCTTTATCGATATTTTGCTCGTGATGATTTGCTTGTGACGATGTATCAGCTTTCTTGAATTCACTAATTTCCCACCACGCTCACGTTTAAATAACCTAGGTCTTTTCTTTCCAGAACCACCGTCTGACCTGATAACTATTGTTACAATGTCATGCTCATTGCCCCTTGCACGCACCCAATCAAGCAATTTCTCGCGGGATGAGAAGTTTTCATGTGTAGTAAACACATCAGTGTAATCCATAACTATATCTTGAACAGGAACAATCTCAGGATTGGCAAGACCAACAACACTAGACTCCATAGATGGCGTGTTTGAATCCTGTTAACAATAACAAAATTACATCATAAATACATCAACTGTCTTTCATCCGTTCCCTAATAAACTCACAACAACTGTCTCAAAAACAAAAATGCTCTTCTATTTGATTTAAAAGCACCTCAACCACTTGGCCCGTGTGTATTACTTCTCTAAGTTATCTACTTTAGATCGCGCACTCCAGAGCTAAGTCCAGGATACCTCACTTCATTTCTACTGGCTAAATAATGCGGTGAAGTTTGAAGATCCGGTATCCTACATTGACTAAACCCAGTCACATAATGCAGGCATTCGACAAACAACAACAAATCATACACATCTTAATTGTTTTCATAAGAAACACACAACTTAAAATCAGAATAATGCATTTGCAAACGAAGAGCCATGTTAGAGACATATACTCCATTTCACTCAAAGACTACGTCATTCAAAACACGTCGAGAGCATTTAAGCCATAGTACATAATTACCTTTTGGAGTATGTAAAAAATTAGTTACTCCAAAAACGAAAATCGAATAGTTTTTCCTCTATCAGACCTGTTTTTACATGATACTGAGGGGTAAGAAGTTGGGATTTCATGAGTAATCAGAAGCTTTATTTTCAAAAAGAATCTGGATACCATTTAGAAACAGATGAAAAGCTCAGGATTAATTACATTGCTTAACAGAACATACAGGTATTCGTAAGAGTGCAATAAGGGTAAAATCCCTGTTGCGGAATTTCAACAAACAGCTTGCATGGCCAATTTTTTCAAGTATTCCAAAACACACATATGAAATTAAGCAGAAAACTGCATAAATTGCCACGCAAACTTGAAAAATCGTATGAGAATAGAAAGTATTCTTACCGGAGTTTGTAATTCGCCTGCGCTACTGCCGTTATCGTGGAATGAAGCCATAATTTCTTCAAACGTTTGACTAGTGCAGTCGAAAGTCAGGGGCTTGTTCCGAAGCCGATGCAAAGACTGAGAGATGGATGAGAAAAATCCGTTTCCGGTCGGTGAATCGGTAATCGGCTAGGGTTCGTCGTATTTTGGTTCGATGAAGGTTCATTACGGACTACGGAATATAGGTTATGGGATCAACAACAGGTCGAATATCCACATTTAATTATATTTTTCCCTTTCATCCAAGAGTTTTTGGGGTAGTCTCTTCCATGCTAAATAATTACTACTCCCCTCCGTCCCTAAATTATGGTATTTTCTTGGCCAAAATATGAAAATCACCCCAATGTAACCACCCAATCCCATAATGCCCCCTAATGTTAAAATTTTCCCAATTTCATACACAATTTTACCATTTGTCCCAGTTAGACCTCCCGTAATGATCGTTAAATGCTAACGGATGAGGGGTCATTTTGGTCATTTGATTCGGGGGGCAAATTGGGATTTGGTTATAATTCATTATTTTGTTGATATTTAAGATATTTTAAGTGAAAAATGGTTTTATAATTTAAAATTATTTATAATTATTAAAAAATTATAATTCAAAATTTTTTTAAAAATCAAAAGATTAACTACCACAATTATTTTTAAGTGAAATTTTTTTAAAATTATTCAAAATTATTTTTAATTGAATATTTGATATAACTACCACAATACTATACCGAGTTTTTTTTACCAAAATATTGTATTTTTAATTAAATATTCCCAAACTATAATATTTCTTAATCTAATTCCCAAATTGTGGTACTTTCAAAAATACTAATGATATAAGGGTACCAATGTAATTAGCTAATTACAAATTTTAAACCCCTCCTTCCCTCGCTTTCATTCCCTTCGCTCAACACAAGTTACCTGCCTCTCATTACCTGCGATCACTACTGAGGCCAAGGACTCGGTCGAACCGTCATTCCAGAAGAAATAGAATAAGAAAAGACATCTTATTTAAGTTCGACTTAGTCTTCGATGGCATTCCGCCGAATAGCTTTCAAGTTGATCGAGCCTGAGGAAAAAGGAAAGCGATCACTTGGTTTTTGGTGACGGATCGAAGTTTCGAGGAACTAGTCAAAGTCCTCATACCTGGCCTAAGGTGATTGAGATGCGGAATTATGGATCGATTTTTACCGGGTGTGTAGAGGTGGTCGATCTTGGCCTGATTGTTGATGGAGATCACGGGGCAATGTGAGAGAAAGGAAGAATCGAGGTAGGATTTGACTTGGGTTTGGGGAGAGAAGTCGTCGATCCGCAGTAGGAGTTACGACGATGCGGGGTGATGTGGGTTGGATGCCTGCGCTAGGGTGGTGGATAAGGAGACTCTGCCTGACATGGGAGAGATGGTGGAGGCGAAGGAGTCCGTTCGCCGGATCCGAGTGAAGACTCGAGCGGAACCGACGATGGATAAACGACAAGCAGGGGTTTCTTGGTAAAAGACGAAGGAGAGAAATACAGCCAATCGAAGAAGAAGATTGGGGCCGAATGGATCGCTGGAGATGGGGTTGATTGCTTCGAGGTTGACTGGCCGAAGACTACGAGTTTCATGACTACGATGGCACCTAAACGACGCCGACAACAACTAAACGACAAGCAATGGTGACGACGCGATTATTGGGCTTCGATGATGGAGAGCAAAGATCTAACCCACGAGAGCGAAAAACTTATGTTTGTTGTGGTGCCGCTTCGCCTTGTCTTCTAGTCAATTGCAAGTGAAAGTCTCTTTGGCCGGAAAAGGAAAGCGCCCGAAAAGGAAAGAAAGTAAATGTCTTCCGAATATTTTGTTGGGAAATGGGAATTGAAAGTAAATGACCAAATCCCAATTTGCCCCCCGAATCAAATGACCAAAATGACCCCTCATTCGTTAGCATTTCTAACGATTATTAACGGGAGGGTCCTAACTGGGACAAATGGTAAGATTGTGTATGAAATTGGGAAAATTTTAACATTAGGGGGCATTATGGGATTGGGTGGTTACATTGGGGTGATTTTCATATTTTGGCCTATTTTCTTCCTTTTTATCGTCGTTCTCAAAATAATTATTCAATTTGAAACTTAACTTTTTATAATATTACTTTATCTTTACTTTTTTACCATATTTTAACTATGATTCACTATCACATGGGGTTTAAAGAAACTACACATTAAACCAATATAAATAATCAAGTCAATTGTTTTTTCCTTAATCGGTGCGTCGGGTCAACTAGAACGATAATTTAGGAATGGAGAGAGTAATATTTTTGGCTTTTTAAAATTAAAAAATAATTATTTTTCAAATGAAAATATGACATGTATTTTTTTATTGTTTTACAAAATAATAAAATGTCATAATTCATAATTTCTTAGGATACAAAAAAATAATATAAATGATTTTTCTAAAACATAAACAAAATATACGATAAATTTTCATTTGGAAAAGATTTAATTAATGTTTTGGTCCCTCGACTTTACCAAAAATCATTTATTTGGTCCCCATATAAAAAATTAATTTGTTTGGTTCTACATGTTGACGTTTACCATTAGATACCCCCTCAACCCGTTGACGTTAAATTTTTCGTCAAAAAATTTTAAAAATGCCCAAAATACCCTTACGACTTACCAACGTTAAATGAAATGGCTAAGAGTCAAAACACAACAAATCATTTTTCTTTCTCGAACAAAAGTGCAGAGCTTCATACGTGTGTGTCGAAGAAAAGAGATTCATCTTTGTTCGGTGAAATTAGGGGTGGCAAAATGGGTGTTATGGATCAATGGATAATAGGCCATTATCCATGGATAACCATGGATAATGGCCTATTATCCATTGATCCATAACACCCATTTTGCAACCCCTAGGTGAAATAGCGAAGAATCGAAGACGTTAAAGTGAAATCCAAATAATTGAAGTCATCGCTGGCAACAGGTACGATAATAGGTCAAAATGTGTTTGGTTTATACAAAAATTAGGGTTTTGTATTTGCATTGACTTAGGGCTTTACAAAATAATTTTGTTGTGTTGTTATGACTAATTTTGTTTTGGAGAATTTAGGGCTTTTAGAAGTCAAAGATGTGCTTTTATGGATATATTTTTCTTTTAATGTAGGGCTTTAAATTTAGGGTTTTACTAATCAATTTGGTCGAATGGAGTGTGATGTGCGCAAAAACGCAACACGGGCAAGATTACCCGGCCGTATCAAGTAATAAAGTTCATAAGTACGAGTCGATCCCACGAGGAATGCGCGTAATTCTCACTCCAACTAAGTACCGAAATTATGTTAACTAATTATATTTGAGCGAAAATAAATTGAATTAAAATCTAAAAATATAAACAGCCTAGAAAGCAATTAAATCTATACTAAAGCAGAGGTGGTTTGGCAACAACAAATTAAGATAAAAATATAGGAACGCATTATTTATAGTCTAGTCGGTGTTTAATTTAATCCTCTTTTTGTTTTTCTTTAACTCAAGTCTTGGTAGTCGGACGCACTATTTTATTCACTACGGGCTTTCGCTACGTATAACAAATCTAACTATCTCTCAACCTTGCTACGGGCTCATATCATCGCAACACATAACATATGGGAGAAAATAACTGCATGTGTAAACAAGCATCCAAAGACTATCTACGCACGATCTCCTTTCGGTCTCACGTCACGCAAACTACTATTGTGATTTTCGGAATAACAAGAAGGGCTTTCGCTTCGTATCCTATCATTCTAGTGATCATCTAATAGTTCGCTACGTCATTAAAAGCATGAAGCACACACAATAATAACCAAGCGCATGGGTAATACTTCGCAAAAAGAAACTCTCTATATTTTTCTACAATTCATATTGGTAGCCGAGACAACTAAAATTGGTTAACTACGGACTCTCGTATCTTATAGTCAATCCTAACCTCCCCGACCTCGCGAATGGTTAAGGTGGTTTGATCGCGTGTCAAACCTAGTCTCATTATGGCTATCGGTGTGTGTCACAAAACACCAACTATTAAATTGATTGGTCCGAAATATAAAGGTAGCTCTCGCGGATCCTAAATATTTCTAAAATCATTTAATTATTGACCAGATAATTAAAAGCATTAATTTCACAAAATAATAACCAACATGACTATGTACTAAATAAAGAGATAAATTAAATTAAAACACTACATTGGACATAGAAAATAATTGCATTTCCATAAATAATTGAAGAACAAACCAATTCAACAATTACAAAATAAACCAACCCTAGAAAATACAACAAATATCATAAAATATGAGTTGAACGAATTAAACCGAATGTTACTCGAATCTAGGGTTGAAATCTTTTGCAAATGCGTCATTAGTCCTTGATTTGAAGCTTCAAACCTTCAATGATGATCAAGCATTGGAGATTTGGTGAGAAAATGGGATGAAATGGGGTTGGTGCCCCATTTAGGGCTAATGCCCGTAAATGGGGGCTTGGTTTCTTCAAAATGGGGGCTGGGAGATATTAAGGAGAAGCACAAAGAAGGTCGGACAAAGCAGGGGCAAAATAGGAAGATCCAAGGAGAAGCAAGAGCTGAAATGGAAGAAAAATGAGGATGGGGCACGGGCTGGAGCAGGATGAAACCAGGAAGATGCTCGCGGGTCACCCAGGGTTAAATGGGCTGAGTATGAGAGGTGGAATGGGTGATAAGGTGGGCTGATGGAGCGGTTTGGGCTGGACAGGGACGCAGGCTAACCCGGATCCAGAAGCTTCACGCGGGCCACGCTAGTGGTCATGAAGCGGCAGAACGCGCCACGTGTCTCCACCTGCTGGGCGACAACACGCAGGGGCTTCTATGGAAATTTCTCTGGTTTCCCTGCATTTCTGAAATCTTGCTCCGGTGCCCCTGAACTTCAAATTGTTAGCGCCTCCTTCCAGGTTTGCAGAATGGTCCTCTGTTTGCTCCATCAGCCTCCGTTAGCCCTCGTTTGCCTCCTTTTGCTTTGGAGTCTTGACGAACTTAACGAGCATTGACCAAATAATTTCCAAATTAACTTTTAAGCATGGAATTGTCTCGAACTTCGTGCTAAACACCATATACAAGCTCGATTATGCATGGAAACCTACATTAAGCGCAAAAACACAAATAATAATATTTCCAAAGCATAATTAACTCAAAAATAGCACAAAATAACAGAAAATTCCCCTTGAAAATTCTAGAAATCTTGCGCCATCGAGTGGGTTCCAGCAGATGGCTATTTTGTTTGATTCTCCACAAAAGTAAACTTTTTTGTGAGTCTTAACATGGTTTAGAGGTAAATTGGTACAGAAGCACCCACAACCTGAAGTGGGTTCCAGTCTTAACATGGTTTGACGAGGCTTTTATGGTCCCAATTATTATATTACAAAGTGTTGATGTTCATAGTGGGGGGACAGAAAGCTGACCCCAATATATTGTTTGCATGTTCTCTTTCTTATCTACAAAACTATTTTTTCTTCTTCTTATATACTAACACTTTAGAAAGATGAATTGTAGATCCTAATATATTCTTGTCTACATATGATGTAATTAATGGTGTACTATTTGATGGCTATTGTTTTGAAGAATTGGTATATTCAGTATGGTATTATATCATGGGGTAAATTTGTCGGTGATGCGGTTCCTAAGTACAGTGGTGGGACTTATGATGTAAATGACAATGACATAGGCACTGCCTCATTTGTTGTTTAAAAGGAAACCATTGAAAGTTTGTTGAATTATAGGAATGTAAAATGTTTGTGGTACTTAATTCCAAAAATGGATTTACATAAGGATGCACTTTGGAGGATGTTTAGTGATTCGGGTTAGGATGATGTGATATAATAGGCAACTCGAGTTCATCACAAGCTATGTTGAACATGATGTGGATACATTTTTGAATGTGGTGGTCTTATTGGTGGTACACATGAAAGTGTGATGGGTTCTAATGTCAATCAGCAAGAGTCAAATCCATTTGATAATCCTGATGATGTGAATAATGATGGGGATCATAATGTCAATGTCAATGATGGATCTTATAATGTCAATGATGGGGATGATACTGATGGGGATGATACTGATGGGGAGTGTAACAATGAAGATGAGACTTACATTCAACAAGATGAGGATGAGGAAGAATATGAGATTGAGTAGAGTGATGACTAGGAAGTGGCTTATGCTTGGAACAAAAAATTTTGAAATTAAGAGAATTGAGTCCTCTAATTTAGGGATTGAATGTCCAACACCTCTAGTTGATAGGGCAAATCCATTTGCAAACAAAGCAATGAATGAGGATGAACAGCTTGCCACAGAGAACGAGTTCTTGGTTGAAACTACTTCAGAAATACGTTCAAGTGAAGATGATGAAAATCATAGGAAGAAGAAACAGAAAAAGTATAGACAATTTAATCCAAAGACCGACCCAAAGGAGATTAAGGATTCTCAACAATAGGTAATGGCATAGATTTAAAGTTTTTAAAGAATGAAAAAAGAGGGTTGTGTGTAGTTTGCATGAACTCTACCATATA
>CM028379.1:157512605-157610686 GCA_013146195.2 Codonopsis lanceolata
GATTCGGGCATAAAGGTTTTGTCTTCTTGTCAAAACCCAAGTTAATTTCCACCTCTCCTTTTCTCCTGTTGGAATCTTTTTTTTTCATCTTCCTGCATTACCTACCAATTCTACTATCATGTTCTCTTCCAATCCAGTTAACGTTGTAGTTTTAAAGATCTTTGATTCGTCTTGAACTGTCTATATGACGTAACTGGAGTCATTAAAGGAATTAATGTGTGTGAGGGGGGGAATAGATGCAAAGATAGATTTTCAAACCGAAAGGCTTAAAAAGACGCAATTGTCGTTGAAACCCGTGCTAATGTACAATTAGTGCTTAACAGAGGCCGAGTGGACCGAAAGGTGCAATGAATAAGAAATTGGAGAAAGATGTAATTCACGTGCACATTTTTTATCTAATCAAGGAAAAACTAGCATTCGATGTAGTAGCCTTACGCTTCTTCAAGCCAAAACACTTTACTGCTAGACAAAGATTGGCGTCAGAGCCTACGATGCAAGCGTCAAAGCCTATGATGCAAGCATTGTAACTCCGAGAAAGGTATGATGCAGAAAATACGGACATCGCAAGAAACGTACAATGCAGTAAATACTCCCGCTCATGAAAATGAAAGGGTAAATGTGTAAATCATTTAGCTTTTTTGAACTTTTACTCTACGAATGGGCATGTTTGATGAGGCCAACTGAATGCCTACCCGTATCATTATTGAATTTGTACGTGTAAGGGTAAAATAAGGACATCCTATTTTATTGAATTGTTTTAACCTTTCTTGGTCATAAAATAATGGTAAAGTGTTACCAAAATTAAATACTTCCAAAAGCTTTCAGAAAGTCCTTATTTGGTTTGAATAAAATTTTGGTAAGTTAGTTTCTTTTGGAACAAGAAAATTAATTTATGAAACAAATCTTTTATTTCCTAATTCTTTATTTACTTGGAGTTTTTTGTTCTTCTTATTCGTGTAGGTCTCTAGCAGCATATATATGTGTGATGATCTCGTGCAGACTGCTAGGAGAGATGCTCAGAGACACAGAGAAAGACACTACAAGAGCTTTGCTGCTGCTGTGACGGATGCAGCTTCATCCCAAGCTACATCGTTGTTTTTGCTGTTTGCTTTGCTTTCTTAAGTTGTTAGGAAGCTTATTTTTTAATCTCACATTTTTTATATCTTGTTTTTGTGAGTTTTCATCTCCAGACTTGTAGTATTGTGAGATGTTTGGTATTTTGATAATTTTACAATTTGTTTTGTTAAACACATAATCTTTTTTAGTGAAATCGTTTTTGCCATAAGGCTGGATGATAAATTTTTGTTTTATTACTGCTTTAATAAACTTAAGACTTCTGCTGTTTACGTTTTTTGATTTTCTGGTCGATACACCTCCGGATGTAACTGCATCACAAATTATATCGACAGATTTTTTGAATTCTAACTACTATTAATCTTTCAGTACGAACGGTAATGTTAGAAAGGGGAGAACTCTACGTCTCTACTCCTTTTCCATGCTTGTTTTCTGAATGCACACCGCTGTAAACAAAAATGATACAGAAGAGAGAGAGAGAGTGCATAAGTCGTCAAGACTCAAGAGAGAGAATGATAAAGAAAAAAGGTATTTTTGGAAGAAAAAAAAATTAAAAAACACTTTACCAATTTACTAAAAAGAAAGTGGACTGTTGAAAAAAAAATGAAAAAATATTTTATCAATTGGATAAAAAGAAAATGAACTAAAGAGATTATAATTTCTCGATTTCATCGCGGAGCAAACTAAAGGTGCCTGGGTTTGAACTTTGAACTAACCCTACCGAACCCAAACATTAGCACAGCACCCCTATATATGGAGCCTTTTAGACCAATTTCAGAAACTGCCCCTTCTTTCGGCCCCGTCATTTAACTCCACTTTTATTAAATTTGTTTGCTAGTCAAGGGCAACATAGTCTTTTAATTTCTGTACAGTTGAGTAATTATAATTAGTCTTGACTCTTGAGTGTATGAAATAACCAAAAATTGCTTTATTAGCCCAAATAATGATTTGGTTTTCTGATTGAAGAATAAGAATTCAATTAGCTATCGCATATAAGCGGAGTTGGCTGGGTCGTGTTGACTATTGAGCGCTGTCGCTGTTGTGGACAAAAATGGAACTTAATTAAAAATGGTTACCAAAGAGAACTATATTTATATTTATATTTATATCAATAAAAATTGCGAATAAACTATGTTTGTTAACAAGGTTTGTTTTGTGCTTGGCATTTTTTTAATTTTTATAGTTTTCTTTTCACTCATGAACCCCACAAATTTTCTTTTATTTTTTAATCAACAATAACAGAACCGTGTGGAATACAATAACAAAATGTAGACGATGTTGGAATATTTATGATGAAAAACAAAACTTTCAATTGATAATACTCAACCCATGTCCATGTTGAGCAAAAATGCAATTAAGCAATGAGATATATATGTAGTATGTACACGTCCAGTCCAGGTAGCTGAGTAGCTGACACTACAAACAGAGGTGGTCGCTCACATGACCACTCTTTCAACCCAAAGGACTACACACATGACACAAAACAAACAAATTAAATTACAGTACTACACCCAAAAGCAACAGCAAGTTCCAGTAAAATCTTAAAAAGCTTTACTCCATTCCTTCCCTCGTTTATCAAACCTACCCCCTTCTCTCTTTCTCTTTTCTTTTTTTAGCAACTCATATTTTCACCAATTTGTATTCTGGCTTTCCCATCCATGGAAGCTTTTAGCTTGCTAAAATACTGGAGAAACAGCGGCAGCAGCGGTGGCTGTGTGGCTGATGGTAATGCTTCTAATCTCCCCAACGGTGGCAGTACGAATCTCCGCACCTCTACAACTACAATCGTCACCGCAGTGAGCAGCCAAGCTTCAGAGACTGATGATGACGAAGGAAACGACGACGGGCCGTTCTTCGACTTAGAGTTTACCGTGCCAGATGAAGACGAAGCGGTGGAACATTCCAAAAATGAAGAAACCGACGACGACGAAGATGTCGACTCTGACGTATCTGATGGCGAGGACGAGAGCGAATTGAAATTTACGCTGTCGTCCGGTTCTAGCGGTGATTGTACGGATCCGACTGTTTCGGTTTATCCCTCCGACGACTTGTTTTTCAAAGGACGACTCGTTCCCATTGAGCATTCCTCGACCGACTTGAACGGTCTGGAAAATAACTCCAAATTGCATTTTCCTGTCTCACTTATGAAATCGGCGACGAAGTTTCGTGTCATGATGTTGAAATTGAAGAAATCAAAATCAAATATATCAGAAAATGCCGAGTCGAAAACTTTGAAGAAAGACAAAGTTGAAAAATTAGAGTTAGAGAAAGAAGGAAAGGAACACAGCAAGTTTTTCACGGTGAAATTTAAGGCTAACGAAATGCCGATTGTGTCTTCGTTATTTGTTAGAGATAACAGTTCCAAGAATCTGACTAGCACCAAACCGCAGAAGCAAAATATCGAGGAATCGGTGGTTCTGGACGAGAGGAGATTTTCAAAAGAGACGGTGCATAGGTACTTGAAGAAAGTGAAGCCACTTTACGTTCGCGTATCGAAGCGGTACGGCGAGAAATTGAAGTTTTCAGGGCAGATGAGCTTGTCAGGTGCGGCGAAGGAAGGAATAGCAGCACCGCCGTGTACGGCAGAGAGAAAAACGTCGCCGGCAGGGAAGAATGAGAAGGCATTGATGCCAGAGATGAAGGAGGTGGCGATAGGGACGAATGTGAAAAATGCTCAAAAGGAGAGTTTACCGGCGGGGTTACGTGTTGTGTGCAAGCATTTAGGAAGAGCCGGTCGGCGTCGTCAGCTGCGGTGGCGGCTGCGACTCCAGGGGCAGTATTGTCGAAACGGAGAGATGATTCGCTGTTACAGCAACAGGATGGGATTCAAAGCGCCATTTTACATTGCAAAAGATCCTTTAAAGCTTCTAGAGGTACATAGGTAGTCCCATAATTAACCTTGTTTGTACTGAAATATTTAGACGGCCAAACAAACGGCATAAAATGATTGGTGCATTCTACTCTTAAATTTGAATTATAATTTTGATATACTCCATATATAATCTATGTTTCCGTATTTTTCATTTTGATTGCTTGATTTGATTAGATTTGGATGGTTCATCAGGAGATAAAGAGACGTGCAGATGAAGGGGCTTGTTGAGCTATGAAGAAAATGTCAGGTGAATTATTAAGTGTTAAAAGTAAGTACAGAATGCAAAAATGGAAAGGTAAAATGTTTCATCTTTTTCTGATCGGTTTTCTTATTTTCCCATTGATTGAATTTGTGTTGATTCAACCAAGGAAAATGACTAGGTGTATGAGCTATCAATTATGACTTGTGTAAAAATTGACTGTTAGAGAGGGAGAGAGACAGTAAAAAGTAGGAATCAGTAATTAGTGGTAGAATGGTGGGTGGATGAAGAGTGAAGACTCCATTAATTACTACACCTCTTTAAAGCTTTTGTGGATGATGAATCAGAGCTTTTGTATTTATTACTAATAAATACTCTTATGTCAGTATGCTTAATTAGTGCTTTCCTTCCTAATTTTTTGTCTAGTTCATCAAAACCCACTGACTGTAAACTGTCGCTTTGTCAAGAGGGATATGCTGGTTCGGGCCATTTAATACACCGGGGAAAGTCAACTTTTTTTTTTTTTTTTGAGGAAACTTGATTAAGCATTGATTAGTGAGTGTATTTTTTACTCCTCCGTCCTAAATAATCGTAATCCAGACGCACAGTTTAAGAAAAAATAATTGATTTGATTATTTATATTGGTTTAATGTGTAGTTTTTTTTAATATCCATGTATATATGGTCCATAATTAAAGTAGAGTAAAAAAATATGGGTAAAGTGGTAAGAGTGATGTTCTAAAAAGGTAAGTTTGAAAGTGGACAATTATTTTGAAACGGACGAAAAAAAAAAGACGGACGATAATTTAGGTACGGAGAGAGGGAGTATTAGATACTGTATGGAAAAATAAATTATCTTTGAAAATGTTATAAATGATACATCAATGATTGAACATTTATTAGATATTTAAATAAATTATTATTAGGTACGTTTTTGATACTCCGTATTAGATAAGGAGTATTTAAATAGACCACATTTATGTTTTAACATAAATTTTAAAATAAGTTTATGTTTTATTACCATAGTAGTAGTATCGATTTATAGGGAAATGCAATGAGTTATCTTGGGAAGAGAAAATTGCATGTTTACTGGTAAAAGGAAAAAGAAAGAACGGAAGTTAGGGAAAGAGTCAAAAAGACTGAGAAAATTGGTGCCTCCAGTCAAGGGTATGCGATAATGCTAGCTTGGGAAAGTGGCGACAAGGACTTAAATAAACTGTTGAAAAGGCTTCTTTTCTTTTTTAGGGTGTGTGGAAAGCTAATATGCATTATAAAAGCATATTTCCACAGTTTTGTTCTCCTGCGTTCTTTTTATCTACCACTATTGTCACATTTATTTTTAATTTTTCTTTAATTTATATATAAATTAATATATAAAACCTCAAAATTAATTAACTCCAAAATAAATTTTGGTGGTGTAATCAGAAAATGATGAATAAAAACTAAGCAAACAAACACGCAAAGATCAAAGCAAGTGTTTAATTATTTCTTCACGGGACGAAATAGTCTTATATTTGTCTCTAAAATTCAATTACTTTCTTTTTTTTTTTTAAATTTTTTTCCTCTTAAGAGGGGCATGGAAAGGGATCGAACCTGAGACCTCACACTTTGTGAAACTTCATGTCTACCACTGGACCACCCCTTAGGGGCTCAATTACTTTCTTAATCTCATAAACGCATCAGAACGAGACTCCTCATGCGAATTCCGTGTTCGGATGATAGTTCACACCAACTGTGCAGCTGCCTTGTGTTAACCAGTTGCAACTTAGGAGGGAACACATGATATTAATGTACATTATATCTTAAGTTTTATATTTCCATTTTTCAATTTTGACAAAAAAAAAAGAGACAAAAAATGACAAAGTCCATAACTACAAAACTAAGCTATTATATCGTCACAGACAGAGAGTATTGATATCACTCAACTTAATTTTCAAGAGAGAATACACTACTCCTGTAGCATGTACACGGGCATTTGTTAACTTTTGACTCACTCTCACTCTCACTCTCCCCCCCCTCCCCTCTTTCTCTCTAAGTTTATCTTTTCTATGTGCTCAAAAGGGTAATAATCATGTTGATTCCTGTGGCGTAATCTGAACATGACAAATAAAAACAAAGCAAAAAAGGCGCAAAAGTCGAGGTAAACCTTCAATTCTTTGAAATTGCCCCCGTTTTCAATGTATGGTCCGTTGCAATGGTCCTCAAAATGCAATGGTATTCTTAATCTCAAAATTGCATCACATTATATTTTTCCGATGATGGATATAACTTTTCATATTTTTATTTGCTCTTTGATTATAATTCTGAAGTCAAAATACGAAAAGTATCCTGAAGTTTTCATTCAATCCCAAAACGATACCCAACCTAAGATTTGTGTCATAAGCATACCTGACATTACAAATTGTCACATTGTGCATCCTCGGCTAGACGGTTGTTTCAATTAGTACATTAAATAGCACGTTTTGTTAAAATAGATCTTTCCCTACAGATCTACGGTGGGAAAATTCAAGGTATAACTTTCACATACTCAAAGTTTGTAGAAAGCACATTTCAATGGTGTAGAAAACAAAACAAAAAACAAGAGGAAAAAGTTAAATATGGGCATTCCAAAAAACCTAAATAATTACTGGATTGAGCAATATATTAGTTAAACTTTTTAAATTAAATGAATATAAAAGCTAAACAAACAAAAGTAGAGAGATTGAGTTTGACGAAGTGGGTTTGACGAAAGACGGGCAAATACACGAGATCCTCCGATTCACCCTAACCTCTAATCAATTGCAAAGCTTTCTCTCTATTCCCATGCTCTGTCCTGGGATCCTGAATCATTCTAACCATATCTTTTAGAACCTTCTTCGATGCTACATCCGAGAACACCTTCTCGCAATTAGAAGTACATGTCTCCAACAGATCCAAACTCAACCTCTGCCTCACTGCGTTCTTGCTTAACATCTTCTTCTTTATCGCCTTCGCGATCTTCGTGCCATTAAACTCCTCGCTATTGATTATAGCATGAAGCCTCAAATTCAGCCCCCAATTAGGCTCCTCCATCGCTCCGCCGCTTCAATCTTGACTGGCCGTCGGCGCTTGTAGAATTTCCTTCATCTTCGAGCTAACCATCCGGCTCATCTGCGCACCGCCGATCTTCAATCGCTCACCCAACGAAGACAGCCAGTTTCAATTTATCCATGTTTCCTTATCCTACAAAAAAATCAAACCCTTCGATTACAATTCTCGTTCTAGAAGATTTGCAGGGAAAGATCTATTTTACCCTGTACGTACAATATCATGCACGTGTTATTGCACGTGCTACTTAACGTACCAATTGAAATGATCATCTGGCCGAGGGTACACTATGGGATAATTTGTAATATCAGGTATGCTTATGGCACAAACCTTAGGTTAAGTACCTTTTTGAAATTAAGTGAAAATTTCAGAGTGTTTTTCGTATTTTGGTCTAATTCCAACTATACTAATCATGTATACTTGACACACAAATTTAAAAAAAGGTTATTGGTTCTATTATGAATAATATTATAATGTGTAAGTTTCCAATGATTAAATGCATTAATGGGATCGAAAAATCAAAGAATTTGATTGCGGTTAAGATTTTCTTGTCCCTATAAGTTTACTATTTTCATCTTAGTTCTCTTATCATGTTATATTACCGTCCCAGTATTAATCTGATGTACTATTTGTTTTGGGTAACTAAAATGAAGCAAAAGTAAATTTTTTTTTTTTAATTTTAGTTATGTTTTGGCTTAATTCTCAACGGCAAAATTTTAAGCAAGATGGTCTTACGAATATTTTTTGTAAAACGAATCATTTTTATTCGATCCATGGTGTGCTGGTGGGTGTTGAGCTGTGAGAGAACAAAATTTCGTCTCACGAATTAAGATTTATAAAATGGTCTTACATGAGACCTTTACATTCTCAATTTGATCACCATACTATTACAAAAATTCTAGTAAGCTCATCATACTCAACCTTTTCACATTTTAATAATTGTACTTTACAAAAAATATCAATTTGGTCCATAAAATGGATGTCATTAGTTTTTTTGGACGAAACTTTTTGAAAAGACTAAAATACCCATAATTGTGGCACAATCCATGCACGGGAATTTAAGGCTTCCTAAACAAATCATGTTCTTTGTGATTTACTACTTTTTTTAATTTCTTTTGTTGTTGCTCCGTTTTCTCCCTCTCCACAAAACCCTAACCCCCAAATGGCCAAATCTCACACCCTCCTGATCCCCAAGCTCTGATGTAGAAGTTATTCCCCCATTCGGACTACAACTTAACGCCATCGATTTCCTAATCTTCGTCGTGGCATATTTCCTACCTTCTTTTATCACTCTGTTGTAACCTACTTCCTATGTATGCCATGAGAAAAGTAATGATTTTGTTGATTCTGTGTATGGGTACCCATGACAGATTGACAGCCAAGGGTAGGACCAGATGCACCAAACTAAAGAACTGGTTGCAAAATTTTTGACTCTAGAATGCTAACAATGGAGATTTGGATGCCGACAGAGATACCATGATTAAAAATACCTCGAATATGATGTAGAGCCTCCGATTAGAACGAACTCCACCAAAAAAGTTACATAGCTACAGAAGAGTTCAATTTTGAAGAACAAGTAGTAAGTTCAAATCTTTGGTGACTTACGCTTGTCGCTTGGAGGATGGACAAGTAGTAACTTCATTTTCATTATTTTAATTATAATAAGGACGCCAAGTTTGAGGTTATTGGTATGAAGAATTTAAATTATCTAATAATCAAACATTCCCTCGGTTTTATTTTCATCTTTGATTCAACACACTGATTCAACACATCGTTTAAGAAAAAAATAATTAATTATATTATAAATATTGATGAAATGTGTGATTTTATTTAATCCTTTGAATATGTGGTTATAATTAAAGTAGGTAGAAAAAATAAAGATAAAATGATAAAAATATTTTTCTAAAAAAGAAAGTTTTAAAAGAGAACATTTATTTTAAAATGGACGGATGATAATAATTTAAAAACGAAAGAGAAAGAGGGAGTATTATTTATGAAATACGGTATTTCCATTATGATTTGATCTTTGTTTCAAAAAATGAATTATTGCATAAAATTTTTAATAAAATGAAAATTTCAAACTAAATAATTTATTTATTTCTATAAAAGCCAATATAAAAATATACTCCCTCCGTTCCTAAATTATCGTCCTCCTTTCCTTTTTTGTCCGTCCCAAAATAATTATCCACTTTGAAACTTACCTTTTTAGAACATCCATTTTACCACTTTACATTTACTTTTTCACCTTACTTTAATTATGAGCCACATACACATGGGCTTTAAAGGAAACTACACATTAAACCAATATAAATAATCAAGTTAATTGTTTTTTCTTAATCTGTGCGTCGGGTCAACCAGGATAATAATTTAGGGACGGAGGGAGTATGTTAGTACTATTCATTGCATTGAAAAAAATCAAGGGTAGGTATTTTTGGGTTTTCAAAAAAAATTAAAATTTTTATTCAAAAATAAGTGATGAGCATGATGATTTTTATGGCTGAACCAACCAGCCACTCTCTTATCACCTTACTGTGAATGGTGTCTTTCATTTGTCAGATTTATGGTACAGTACGACCAAGTCAGGGAATAGTGATAATAGTAATGAGTTACAATTTCTAACCGAGGACTGACACAAGCGAATAAGGAGGATCCGTTACAAAACATGTCTAAATTCATTTTTCTTAATGTTTTTGTGTTTCTAAATAGGGTGTCCTAAGATAAATTATTTTCTTCATCCTTTTACACATTTTTAAAAACAAATTGCTCAGCTTATTCGTAGGAGCTCTCTGTATGTGATCGGAATTCAGATCAATGTGATAGCGTTTTGCGGTTCTTAGAAGATAATTAAATTTGAATGTTGTTAGCTTCAATCAATTATTTGTGTGCAAAAAAAGCCGTTGTAATAAAGCTTAAGTGAAGATATTTATATTAATATTAACAAATTTTATAAATAAAAAAGAAATAATTTCACTTTTGGTATCCCTGGTACCTAGGTCATCAATGTCCATCAGCAATGTTACTCATTTAAATCAGTTTTCATACTTTCCGTCTATTGCCCGTAAAATACTATTGTGTAACCTGCTGTAGAAGGTTGGAAACCGACTAGCCTTTGAGATAATTTTACTTTTGGTACCCCAAGTATAGCCCAAAATTTCACATTTGGTACCCTAGTTGCCAAGATCAGTCGATTACTAACCTGAGATAACATGTTAGTCGTTAGACTTTGACAATCGAGTGACAAAAAGTAATGAAAATCACATATGTACCAAATATGAAATTAAACCTTACTTGGGGTATAAAAATAAAATTATCCCAATAAAAAAACACTTATTTAAGAAAATGGAGAATTCAGAATATTAACTTACCAAATCTTGTACGATAATATGATCACGCCACAAAGATGGGGTGACAAAGCTGGTGATCCATGTAATGGACCGGAGCTGACGTGTCTCGGGTTGATGTACACGTCGGTGTATGTGGGTACCGGAGGAACCAAATTTGATAGGATATCTGGGCTTTGTGCTTGCTCTTTGATCGTTGATTACCTGAAAGAAAGACTACCGTTAGGGTGCTGGGGGTTTCCTAGCTACAGCCCTCCGGTGTGAGAGTCAGTAATCAGGGATTTATGTATGTACCGGAGCTAGGTACTCCCTTAAGCTTCCGGTGGTTGTTTAGTAATGATCTTGTGTGTGTACAAATGCTCTTGTAAGCCTTAGAATGCAAAGTAAATCCTACATATCTTCAAGGGAAAGACTTCCTTTTATAGTAGCTTGGATTTGGGATCATGATTGGAATAGGGGTCCCTGATGGTGGGACTTGTTCCCTGGTCGGCTTACTGGCAATTCCTGAATGGTTAACAGGTAGCTTGTGACGTGCCAATTGTAGGCGGTTGATGAGCCGATAAGATATAACGGCTTGCATGGCTTGCTCGCCTCCTGTGAGGATGACATCTGGAGGCTATGTACAGGCTATAGGTCAGGTCTATCATATCATAGAAGGGTTGTCAGTCGAGCATGAGAAGTCCTCGCCCGGGTGATCGGGTATTGCTCATATGTTCGGAATAGTCTCTGGTTATTACCGAGGATAAAGGTTGGGTAGTTTATTGTGGCACCCTACCCATTCATTGCTTGCATTCATGCATTCATATTGCTTGTGAGCATGTTTACTTAGTCTAAATATGTTTTAGAATCATTTATAAGTCATTCATAATACTCTCAATATGTTTAGAAACTTGTTTGCATGCTTGTTGAATCGTCGGTTGAATCGCTTGTTTAGTTCTCCTTCTTTCCCTCCTCCGTTCGGGTTGTTCGGGTGTTGTTTGAGGGTGTTTTTGATGAGTTTTAGACTCATTTTTATTGAGGTTTGAAGCCTCGTTGATTTGGCTATGTGTTTGAGGGTCTTTAGGGTTGTTTTTCAAGCCATTTTGGTTCTGCCGGGCTTGCGGCCGCAAGGTGAAATGACATTGCGTCCGCAAGGTCTCCAGAGAATTGCATGTTGTTGAGGAAGGTAGCATGCGGTCGCATGCTATGGAGGGCCATGCGGCCGCATGGTCCCCCGAGACTAGGGTGCTCTGTTTTGCTGTTTGACGAATTATGCACTCAAACCCCTATCCAAAACCCTTCCTAAACCCCACCTAAACCTCCCTAACCCTCATTACTTATATCCTAACATTAGTAACTTGTTTTAAGAGTGTATTAGAGAGTGCATTAGTGGATTAATCAAGTCCCAAATCAGATTTTAAGGGACCACATCATAGTGACACTTGTCCCACTCACTTTTCCTACCTTTAAACACCACAAATCTGAAGTTTGACCTCATTTTCCCTCCCTTACTCTCCAAAAACGGGATTCATCTTCTCCAAGGTTCCTCCATGGCACCATGAAGCTTCTCCCTTGGTCTTCCATGGTTCTTTCCTCCATTGTTCAAACAACCTCCATAGAAGTGAAGAGCTTGAAGAGTAGAGCATTTCCAACCGAATAGTTTTCTCATTTGATTTCTTGGGTGTAGAATACATGTAAGTTACTCTTCTTCTTCTTTGTTTTAGTTCTCATTGACCCTAAGGAAAACAAAGCTTATGATTTTTTGAGGTCAATGAGTACACATATATGCTTCATATGTCTTCATCTTGTGATTTGAACATATGAACTTGTTAGAAGCATGTATAGGATGATTTTATGATTATGAGAGAATGTTATACCCTTTCATCTTGTCTATCTAGAATTATGAACATGTTAGAAGCATTACTTATATGTGTTGCTTGAAGTGGTGCTAAGTGAAAGTGTCCAAATCATGGCCTACTTGTTATGTTGGTATGTTGATATGTGTTTTATCTCATAATTAGACTCTATGATGTATATGAACTACATTGTAAAGCCTTGAAGAATTTATAATCTAGTTGAACTTAGTAATGGACCTAGGATGGTTTATGAAGCACATAGCTTCAAATCCCCAAAATTGGGGATGTGTAGTAAAGACTCAACGGAGTCGACTCTAGGGAAGATTTGAACATGTTGCACACTACTTTCAATCCCTACGAAGTTTGGACACCGTTTGATTGAGTTACTCAAATATAAGTTGAGCCTATTTATGTGCAATCAAGCTGTTGTGATTGTTGAGTTTTGAGCAATTAATTGCCTTGACATGATTTATGGTAGAGATTAATAGCTTACTTGGTCGGATGAGTTCGCTCTTGTCGAATTCGATCCTTATTTGTTTATGACGAGTAAATATCTACTTGTGCATCACATTGAGTCTATCTGTCATTATTTGGTTTGTTTTATACGCCAGGGTGGGACGATACATCGCCTTCATGAATTGTGAGATTTGTGTTCGCTATGGATCGCCGCACCCGGGACCACACACACGCCTCCACTGTGGGTCGCAGTGGGGAAGTAGCTCCTATGCCGTATCAATACGTGCCACATTGAATTGCTAATTAAATCGATGCGATTCTCGATACTAGTCGATGAATTCACAAAATATCGATGGCACGAACCAGTTAACACAGTTTATTGCAGAAGCTACGTAGCAGCCGGGTCTATATCATATCCTACTTGTATGATTTATTCCTGAACTTACGTGAATAATGTGCTAAGTGTTATATGATGAACATGTACCATAATTGTGATAAATGCTATGCTATGATATGAACATGTATTTTTAGTAACTTACTAAGTCTTTATGACTTACTCTATTTGTTGGTTTTGTTTTCCTTAGATCGGAGCCAAGGAGACGGTTCTCGCTAGATTCGTCGTACCCGTGTTTGTTTGCTTGTGAGCTCGAAGGTTGCCTTTGGGACTTTTGTAGTTAGACTTTTATTTTGGCAAGGACGATGGGAAGCAAGTCACTTAGACTTGACTTGGATTTTGTTGTTGTTGTTGTTGTGTAACTTGAATATTCTAAACTTATAATCTTTTGTACGCCGACTTATATGTCGAGCTTGTTTATATATTATGGTTCACTACATCTTATTCTGATTATTACTCTTTTATAGCATTGTTGTTGTTGTCTCCGACATGTTGTGGCCGTTGAGGTTATTATATACATGTGTTAAAATTGTAGGAGTAGTTGTTGGGTTCCGCCTGTAACGTCGTCGAAGACTTGTTTATTTTTCTGTTATTTTCCGGCCAAGTGTAGCCGAGTTGTTAATTGTATGCGATGTTGCGCCACGTGAAATTTTATATTCCTACTTGCGCATGCCTACTTGTTTATATTTGGACGGTCCGACTTGGGGTTTCACATTAGAATCCGGGTCGGGGTGCCACATTTATGGTCTCTGATGGTAATCGGCTAGTTGATGGTCCATGGTTCTCGGTTCTGGTGGGACCTGCCCAAGCCTGACCACGTGATCGTGCCACGTAGGAGGACCAGGTCGGGTCCCTTCAGAATAATTTTTATTTTAGTATTTACTTGTTGTATATTAGAAATCATTATTAATACTTTACTTATCAACTCTGGTATTTCGTTGAAGCTTAATTTCTTTTATTTGTATAAAATAGTTCTCATATTTTAATGCTAGTTAACGCAATAAATTACATGCCCCTGGCAGAACCAAGCATCCGGCGACTTCAAACACAAACACAAAATTTGGAATTTTATTAATCTTTCGGAGAAACAATTTACCATTTTTTAAAAAAAAATTAAAAAGTTTACTTCAAAAAAACTGTGTATAATCATTAGAGCTTTTAAACTTTACCCTTTATATCATTTAGACCTGATAATTACAAAACAAAACATAGTAACCCATCCAGTCCGATTTAAAAAGCACCCGACCCGTTTAGTTTTTTTTTTTTTTTTTGGTTGAAATGGGTTATCCATTTTGACCCAAAAATTAACGGATCGATTTGGGTCGGTTAAAGTGGATCGAATCCGTTACCTATTGCAACCTGTTTAATTTTTGGCTTGTCTCGTTTCCACCCAACTCATATCTGACCCAACCCAATAAATCCCAAGCCGTAATATCATCTATAATATAATAGAGGTCATTGTGGCACGCTTACAGTTGACTTGTGATAAAAAAAGGTCAGAATTTACTGTTTTACGGTGATCCAACGACTCTTATTTCCCTCAGCTCTCACATGTGCGAATGACGGTTTACTGTTTTACGATTTTACAGTTTTATGTTATCGTAATTAACTTAATCAATTTAATTTTTTTCGATCAGTAATTTCGTATACAAATTAATTGAAATATTTGTTTTTTTTTCTTTTTAACTGTTATCGTAATCTTTTTGTCTGACATGTTTTTTCCGACCCGCAATTTCGTATACAAATTAATCAATTTACTGTTTTACCAAGATTTTACGGTTATTGAATAAAATATTAGTTTGCAACACCAATTTCCAAATAATGTCTCTCAATTTTTTTTAAAGAATTTTCATTGTAGTTTTTAAAAAGTTGATGAATGTCAAATTTTTAAACGAAAAATTATGTGCGGGCATTCATTTCAATGTAATATTGATATATATGAAATATAAAAAAATGTCTCTCTGTCACATTTAATCTCACAATCTCAACCATTTTTATCGCGTTTTTTTTTCATCCCTATTTTATTACAGCGAAAATTATTGAGATATTACGTTTACAAGGCGGTTTACAGTTATTATTTTATATTTAATATTTTACAGTTAATATTTTACGGTTTACAGTTATTTGCGAAAATTAGTTACTCTTTTACTGAGATCTTACGGTTTTACAGTTAATATTTTACAGTTTTACAGTTTTATGGTTGCGAAAATTTGTATTTGTATTTTTTTTCTTTTTCATCCCTATTTTTTTTCTCTTTTTAACTTAATCAATTTATTTTTTTCCCGACCCGTACTTTCGTATACAAATTTTAAAAAAAATTTAAAAAAAACGTAAGTTTTGTAATTTGAAATATTTATTTTTAGTAATTTATTTCTACAATATCTGCTTCACTTATTGATAAATTTTCAAACTGGCGTCGTGTCATCGGCACAAATAAGAGTACTAGCTATGTAATATACACAATCATGCATATTTATAAGTATGATGTATTACATAACAATTGAAAATCTTTTACTCAATATAGACTCTTTGTGTAGAACTCAAGGAGCACATAGTTATCTTTTAAAGTCCAAAGTTTTTCTTAAATTCATAATGATTTGTTCTCCTTATATGATTTAGTTAATTGGATTTGATTTTGAACTTTTTCTTTCTTTTATCTAGCGAACTCTTTATCTTTCTGTCTCTAACTTAAGTTATCAAAGCGTGACGACAAAAGTATCAAGAGAACCTGCTTATAATGTCTATTTTGAAAGCTCTTCAAAATTGATAGATGTTTTGTGTTTTAAACTATAAAATGTGACTCATTTAACAAGATAGCAAAAGATCATACCTCAGAAATTTTACCACAACATATTCATTAGTGAGTATAATCGAATGTCCTAAGAGAAATTTGATAACAAATATGAAAGTATGTTGGTCTATAGGGGTGAGCTTGATCCACTTCTGTCCAATTTTTTGGAAGAAAAAAAAAATCGGAACCAAAACAATAGTCTGGTTCTCAAAAAATTTAGAATCAGAATCAAAACATTGGCCCGGTCCAGAACCAATCAAAGATATAGGAGAACCATGATTGGACCAATATTATAATTTTTTTTTTACTTTTTAACTGTTTAATACAAATACATAATAAAAATTTTAAGACCGAAACTTCATAAAAATTTTAAAAACTTTAGATAAAAGTACATTCAGCAATTAAAAATATCGAACTCATAAACTCATAGCATAACAAACCGGATCAGACCAAATATATATATTTACAGCAATATATATATATATATATATATATATATATATTTACATACTAGATCTTCATGTTTGTTTCTATGACACGGTGCCAGTATATCTAATTTCGTTAATTGAAATAATGGTGTCTAAATAAAATGTACGATTTAAAAAATGTTACAGTTACATTGCTTCAATTGATAGTTGAGAGATTGATGTTTTATAAGGAGTGACTATTCAGAAGATTATTTGTAAGGTGTCACTTTGTAATATGAAGATAAAACATAGGAAGAAGAAAAATAAGTGATTGCTCATAATATTAATTATAGGGGGTGACTTGTAATATGGAAAAAAAATAGGGAGTTAAAAATGGATAACTACTCACATATGTGAAAGTGGGGGTGTTTCTCAACCGTTAAAATTTTAAAATAATTTAATCTCAACCTCTGAATAACCATAGCCAATTGCCTAGTTGTTTTAGTGTATGTGTGTGTGTGTGTGTCTATATATATAATTTTTACTTACAAAATACAAACCCTAATTGTAAAATATAAATAATTAGTTTGTAAATTTATATTGCTATTTTTTTTTGTTTTGTTGTGCGTCGTCCCCTCAATCTCAAATACTCAAATTTCATGTCTTCCTTCAACACTCAATTCCAAGTTCCAAGTTTCATTTCTATCTAGCACAAACAAGACATTTTAATTACTAATTAGTCTATTATGTTCTCCGTTCTACTTTTTAATTTTTAATTTTTTGTTTTTTTTTTCACTGAATCGTTATGCTATGAGCCTAGATTTCAATAATTTTAATTCATAAATGTACTATTATTGAAGAGAGAATTTCAAAAAAAAACAAAACTTGTCCTATTTCACATTTCGCACTCTAAATCTCGTGTTTTCAAATTCGACAATTAAAACCTCCACATATATTTTTTTCAATGTAAACCTTTCGTTTATTAGGCGTTAGTCTAGAAGACAGAATGCTGACTAGGCTGCTCGTGTGGCGACCGACGTGTCTTGGAGGGAGTTTTTCCAACAATTACCCTCCATTCCAATACATTTCTTTACGATATAAACCATGTCCAAATAATAAGTTTGTAAATTTAACTTTTTTCAACTATTTCCTTTCATTTCAATAAATTTCGTTCCATTATAAACCTTGTTCAAATAATAGTTTTGCAAATTAAACATTTTGTCTCACTTATAAAATCAATAAAACCTCAATTAAATTCAACACTATCAATTTTAAACATTTTCATTTTACTCATCATGAATACA
Organism: Codonopsis lanceolata; assembly: GCA_013146195.2. Lineage (NCBI taxonomy): Eukaryota > Viridiplantae > Streptophyta > Magnoliopsida > Asterales > Campanulaceae > Codonopsis > Codonopsis lanceolata. The sequence continues at coordinate 157,530,344 of CM028379.1, forward strand.
TCAGTTTATTGTCATTGTGAGAGAATTGAGGTTATGAGGACAGCAATGACAGATCAAAATTTAGGGAGAAAGTTCTTAGGTTATCAACGATTTGGGGTACGTCAATGTATATATATTTTTTGTATATTTAAATAATCCGGATTGGTTATGGATGAGGTCTAGATTGGCTGATATCAATCTTTAAGCATCAAATTGTGGGCAATTTTTTGTACGTCTGTTTTGCCCTTTTCCCCTTAGAAATGTAGGTTTGAGCAGTGAGTGGATATAAGTGAGCTCTCACCGGTTCAGCCTTTTCCCCTTACAGGTCCAGATGGATTTTTATTTGTAGGTAGAATTGAGGCATTCTTCATGCCAAGCTAGGGGTTTGACTTGTATCATGATTTTATGATTTGAGGACGGAGAGTCACAGACGCAAGTATTGAGTATCAACCTAGATATGTGGTATTGTATATGATGATGTACAAAATCCAATCTAGATAGATTTATAAAAATGTAAGTGATTATAAGCACTTCTGAAAGATCCATAAATTCATTTCATTCTATCTTGTCTAACCATATCTTAATTTGATTGAAATAACCACAGCTTTGAGTGAATTTGGCAAATTGATTGCTCTTCTATGAAACATAAACCCATTACCTTTTTTAAAAACCCTAATTTCATGTGTTGGCACATGCTACCCGCGTGTATAGACACCCCAATTTCGTACCCCTGGTATATAACATGACATGAAATATCAAGACCTGTTAGAAAGCTAACGAATGTCAAGCTACATGGTTGAAAATGCAAAAAACAAAAGCAGGATACGTGAACAATTAACTGTAGGGGGCCTAAGTGCCAAAAAGAGGAGGAAAATGAGGGGTGGGCGCCATCCCAGCTTGAACTATGGGTGGCGCCCAATAGTAACCAAGGCACTGTAGCAGTTTGCTTTTGGTGCAATCTCTCAAGTGCGTGGTACAAGCCGATGAAGCACAGAAAGTAAAACTTAACCACGAAGGAAAGCCTCGCTCCCAGCTATAAATAGAGGTCCCCAACTTGTGAAAAATCACAGTTCACGCAGTGAAAGAACACACTCAATGCAATGAGTTCTCCCGATAGCGTTCAGAGAATTTCTTCTTTTAACCCCAAAGCTCCGTCAAATCTCTCCCAAACACTAAAACCAGCCGGCCAAAGTGAAACCTAGTTGTCCTATTAGGATTCCGCCCTATTCCACTGATCCAAAAATCCCAAAAAGAGCAGTTGCCATACACGAATCTAGACGTCAAATCAGCAAAAAGCAAGCAGTTGCTCTGTCCGATTTCCGCCGTCAGCAAGCAAACAACAGCAAAAAAGCAAGCAGTTGCTCCGTCCGGATCCCGAGGCCGAAAAGCAACTTTCGGAAGCAGTCACTCTGCCTGAATCTCCGCAACAGCAAAGCAGCAAAAAAAGACTCCCTCTCCCTGAAGAACAGAGCGAGTGCACCCTAAAATCTACTAGAAAGAGCTTGGTACGGGATAAAACCTTCACGCTTCAAGAGGTGGGCTATTTAAAGTTTTTATATATAAAAATGCTATTTAGACTAGCCCGATGTAAGAAAAATAAGCAGTTATGCTGCCCGAAATTTTATAGAAAATAGCACTAAAAAGAGCCATTATTATGGCCAAAATTTTATAAATGTATTTGTAACTCCAGGAAAGAGACTGTTGCAAGTTTGTAATAATATATATACATCTATATATATTTAAATGCTTTATTTCATCTGTGAAATAAATATAAAAAAACATATTTTAGCCAAAAACTATTTTGAGACTGAAAGGGCGAGTTGGGTGCCTAAGACCTTTCCACCTCGTAACTTAGCATCTGAACCCTTTGCAAATCTGGTTACATTTGATTTTTCTTTGTTTTTCCTTAAAATAATGATGACGACTCTGTTTATCACATTTTGAGTTCATAATTGAGGTCATTCGTATTCCACGCGCCTTAAAGATTTTGAAACCACCCGCTTTTTATGTAATTTCCAACATGGCTATTTTGATGTGATTTCCCACCCTAGATTAGAGGCCTGATCGCTGCCCACCATTGAAGGGGAGTGATGGTTAGGAGTGTCAAGCTTATGACAGTGCCACCCAACCATTGTGGGCGAGTGCTCATCCATTGAGTGTGAGCTTGACGGTAGTCTATTAGTAATTTGGGTTTTTCTTTGTTGGATTTACTTAATATGAAAAGGGCCTTTAATACATACTAATGACACTTCTATTTATCTTGTCATAGATTATCTTTTAAATCAATATGCAGTGCTGTAAAACTAAAATTATTCTCATTCGCTATACATTGTTTTTGTGGTGTGAAGGTTGCTCCTCTTTCAAAGGTCTCCCATTTATAGAATTTGAATTTGTTGGTGAACCACTATCAGAAACAATGGCCACTACGTTTAGTTCACATATTTTGGGGGAGAAGCTGGCCAAGCTCAACAATTCGCAGCAGAGCATTGAGAGTATCCTACTATCATTTATTTGAGATTTACCAATGAAAAAAAGGCCCTAGTTGAACTCGTTATTAATTTTTCATGGAATTCTTGTTTTTTTTTTTTTTGTAATTCTAAAAAAGTTTAAAATTGATAGTGTTGAATTTGATTAGAATTTTGTTGATTTTATAATTGAGACTAAAGATTTAATTTGCAAAACTATTATTTTGATAGGGTTTATAATGGAACGAAATTTATTAGAATGGGAGGAAATCATTGAAAAAAAGTTAAATATGCAAACCTATTATTTGGATAGGGTTTATATTGCAAAGAAATGTATTGGAATTGACGGAAATTGTTGGAAAAACTCCCGCCAAGACACGTTAGCCGCCACACGAGTAGCCTAGTCAGCATTCCATCTTCTAGGCTAACGCCTAACAGCCGAAAGGTTTACATTTTAAAAATATATATTGGTGGAGGTTTTAATTGTTGAATTTGGAAACGCGAGGTTCAGCGTGCGAAACGTGAAATAAGACAGAGGTTTTTTTTTTTTTGCTATTCTCTCATTATTGAATATTTTTTAATATTTTTTTATGAAATCTAAGATTTTATTATTTCTTCGTATTAAACAGTTAAAAACTAAAGTATTGGTCCGGTTCTGATTCTTGTATATCTTCGATTGGTTATAGATCGAACCAAAGAGTTGGTTCCCATACATATCGGGTTGATTCCGATTCTAATTTTTTTGATAACATGACTATTGGTCTGGTTCCAATTTTCACATTTTTTTTCTAAAAAATTGAACTAAATTGGACCAAGCACACCCCTAATTCTCCTACTATAACTAATAAGAAGAAACCCACAATAACAAGGAAACCCAAAACCTACCATCTTTCCTTATTTAAACTAACTACCCATATTTAAGAGATACACCACACTGTCAGCACATACTCCATACCCTAGCGTGCCTGTGTTAAACCAACGTATACCAGCGCCGCATGCAATGCCACACCACATACTCAACACAATCCTCCATGAAACGATGTATATTCCCCATGTCTATACTTGTAAGGGCAAAATATGTATATCTTATTTTGGTCTTGTTTTCATTTTTCTTGGTCATAAAGTTTTTGTGGATATTTGCAAACAAAATCTTTAGAGACATTTTTGGAAACAAAATATTCATAATATTTTAGTTTTCTTGGTCCTAAAGTTTAGGTGCATTTTTTGGAAACAAAATATTCCTAAAGATTTTTGATTTATTGATCCTAAAGTTTGTGAGTTATTTTGGAAATAAAATATGTGCAAAAATCCTTCCTAAAGTCGTGCCTTGAAGTCCTTGTTAATTTGGTAATAGAATCTAGTAAATAAGGAAGTTGATTTCATTACCAACTCTAATCTTTTTCCATATTAGAGTTTGTTTTCTTCTTTATGTGTAGGTCTCATTCATAATATAAATAGAGGTCATGGGCAGCAGCTGAAGACACACGTATTAAGAGAGAGAGAGAGAGAGAGAGCAGAAAATTCAGAATTTCAGAAGCAGTTCATAGTTCCAGTTTGTTGCAGAATTTGAATGTAGTTTCGGATGCAACAACTAGAGAAGCTACATCAGAAGTTACATTGAAAACTGCTGGAACTGTTTGTCTTCCTAGCTGTTCTAGGAAGCTTATTTTTTCTTCCCACATTTTCTGTACCTGTTTTTCTGTGGGTTTTTGCTCTCCAAGACTTGTTGTCATGTGAGATTTCACATTATTTTTGTAAAACAATTTTTCTTTTTAGTGAAATCTTTTTGACCATGAGGCTAGATCTACAAGTATAGGCTTGTAGATTGTTTGATAATCGTTTGTGCGTATTTCCTGCTTTAGTATTAAAGTATTCCGTTGTTTTAATTTTTCTGACCAATGCACCTTCCATTGTAGCTTCTGCACAAGCTACATTAAAAACTGTATTAACAGTTTTTGAATCCTAGCTGCTATTATTCTTACATTATTCTCTTGTAAAGAGAAAGCAATATGGTCCATGCACATTGGGCATTTCCAATAGTGAACTTTAAAAGCAAAAAAAAATTACCTTTTCATTGACTCTCAACAGGTCTGGCAATTGTAACACATTACCTATTAATCAATTCAATTAAACTCATTAATATTTTTGAGTTGAGACGGGTGACCCGTTTTGACTCAATAATATTAATGGGTCGGATTAAGACATGTCAGACTCATTACTCATTTGAACCTGTGACTTTTTATACTATAAATTTATGTTTTTTGGATAATTTTTTTTGGTTTGAAACGAGTCGACCCGCTTTAACCCGTTACCATTTCAACCCATTTAACATTTGAGTTCGAATGAGTTTCGACATGTTTCAACATATTACCTATTCCAACCTAACCTAAACTCAATCCAATCCACCTAATTGTCAGGCCTAACTCTCCACAATGGTAAACTCTTTTTACAACAAAGATGTTTTAATATAGGACTTCATTTTTATTTTATTTTTCAATTTTTTTCTTTATAAACCACTTTGTACAATAATAAGATTTTTGAATTATTCAAATCATACCTTATCACACCTTTTCAAACCTTTATGAACCTCATATTAATTACTGTGGTGATGACAATAACAATCACGGGTATGAAAGGGCCGATAAAGATTGGTTCGAAGAGAAAAAATGGAGAGATGCATGAACTAGAATACATATCATTAATGAAGCATGGACTCCTATATTTTGACCAAGAAGATGATTAATTGCTCATTGATTTGCTCTATTTCAACTATTGATCATCTCATCCTCACACACAAAGATAAATAAATAAATAAATAATTTATGCTTCTCTTAGCCCCAATGATGACGCATAAACCATCTAAGCTTCTTGTAAATTAATCGAAAATATTCATGTTTCAAAAATCTAATAATTAAGAGATATATAATTAATATTAAAGTTGGTTATAATTATAAAAATATTTGATCATAATCTATAAGTTAATATCTAATTTAGAGGGTAGAATTGAAATATTATGACTATGATAAACATAATTTATTAAAAATAAACTCTTAAAATGAACCATCTTAAAATAGTATTTCAGACTCTTTGAACGGAAAAAAGGTAAATGATTATGATTAGTTATAGTTAATCTACATTATTATCGATCGTGATGACCGATGATTCAAAATGTTGTCATGTCGCACTTTTTGATATTGCCGGAAATGCTTTTAAGTTAAACTAATAATTACTTCATCACTAATAAATTGTAAATAACTATCTGCAACCTTTATTACAAGTCGATCTCGTTTCGTTATCCCAATAATTATAATTTTTAAATAATTTAGGAAGAATACGCTCGAGCTGTGTTACGAGATGAAACTAACCACATTAGGAGAAATATAATAGAAGAGGCTTTTTTCAATTAAAAAAAAGATATTGTGGTGGTTAAATATTACAGAAAGGGGACCCGCCAATAATATTTTTAGAAAAATATAATAAAAGAGTCTTTTTTCCAATTAAAAAAAAAAGAGATGCTACAATGGTTAAATATTATACAAGGGGGACAGACCCATAATTTTTCCTTGATAATAATAACGAAAAATTGTGGATTAGTCCCCTTTCTACAAAAATTAATCCCTAAAGTACCTTTTTTTTTTCAAACCGGAAAATGACATTTTTGAGAGAAAAATGAATACGATATCCTTAATGAGCATAAGACGCGCTACGGAAATGTATCGCGGTGCATTGACTTTTGAACTGCGATTCATCAGTTTAATTGTATAATTTTTTGTATCGTGATTCATCAGTTTAATTACTTTCATTTTTGCACCGCAATTCATCAGTTTAATTGTATTAATTTTACACTGCGATTCATCGTTTTAATTGTCTAGTCTATTTGCACTGTGATATATCATTGTTTACACCGCGATTCATCAATTTAATTGTATTAATTTTGCACCGTGATTCAAAATCATAATTAATCAGACCTTGTCCTCAGTCTACTTTTTCCTTCTCCTACGTCATAAGTCTTCTTATTAATCCTCATTCGCCTTCGTCCCTACTGTCAAAATCCTCCAACCCAACACGGTTTCATTTAAATCTGTGTTTCGTTGTCCAACTGTGGTGATTTTTCGAATCCAATGTGTTTATTAGAACTGTTGAAGGAGACAATGATATTTTTGTAATAATATTTTTAAAAATGTGTTTTTACGATTGAAAAAATCAAACAAGATACAAAAGGGGTTAAAAACTTTAGAAAATAGGCCGGCTAAAATTTTTGCCTAATAATAAGCTCCGGTAGTTCAACTAGTGTAACCTTCTTGGGCGTATCCAACAACGACGTTGCTAATTAGTAATTACATTGGGTTGTATAATTGACTTTTCCGGCCATCTATAAGGCGATGTATTGTAAGTTCATAGAAATTCAATCAGTTTACATTTCGATATTTTTACGAAACTAGAAAAAGATACGTTGTGTTGCGTAAGGCTGATAATTCGTGCTATCGTGTCATATTCGTGCCTTACAATCGTATTTTTATGTTATATATTTAATTTGATCATAAATATAACAATAATTATTATTTTGAATATATTAACAATTTCGTGTCCTGTCGTGCTGGTCTTATCACGTCATTTGTCTCTGTAATCGTGTTTTATAATTGTATCGTGCTGGTTCGTGCTATCGTGTCGTGACAGTCATTGCCACCCCTAGAGTCACGATGCATGAAAGTGTTTTATTTTATATATAGTGATGTAGGATTTTGTGTATAGCGATACATGATTTTATGAATCGCAAAGTATTATATAATTTTTTTTTCTGATTTTAAAAAATTATGGAATTGTAAAACGGTTGAAAGGGACCTGCCCGAATTTCTGCCTAATTCATTTACTATATACACTTTAAATATTGTATGTTCCAACCAACGTAACCAAAAAAAAAAAAAAAAAGTTGATGTAAGATTGTGAGTCTAGTTATATCATTTACTTAAACTAGTATAGTACTTTGCGTGATGCACGGGGAAAAAAAGTTTGAAAAATAAATAATTTTAATGCTAACAAATTACCTAAAATTTTGAAATTTATATTGTAAGAACAATAGTAGTTAGGATTCATCAAACTGTCAATACAGTTCCCAATGTAGCTTATGCAGAAACTACACTGGAAGGTGCATTAGTCAGAAAAATAATAAACAATGAAAAACTTTAATTTTAATTATAAAGCAGGAGATAAACACAAACGATTACCAAACAATCTACAAGCCTATGCTTGTAGATCTTGCCTTATGGCCAAAAAGATTTCACTAAAACACATGAATTGTTTTACAAAAATTATATGAAATCACCAAAACAAACACTCTCACAAGACATGTTTTGGAGAGCAAAACCCACAGAAACAAAGGGTAGATAAAACACGAGATTAAAAAATCAACTTCCTAGAAACCCTAGGAAGCCAAACTGTTCCAGCAACTCAATGTAGTTCCTGATGTAGCTTATATAATTGTTGCATCCGGAACTGCATTCACTTTCAGCACAAACTGGAATTCTGAATTCTCTCTTTATGATCTAAATTTCGTGCTCTTATATGCTCTATGCTCTCTCTGTCTGCACGTCGAAGTATCTCAGCCGTGTTTCTTATCTGTATCATGAAGGAGACCTATACATAAAGAAAGAAACAAACTCCAATACATTAAAAGATTAGGAGTTAGAATTGGTAATCAAATAAACTTCCTAAATTCACTAGATTTCATTACCAAATAAACCAAAGACTCTAGGACACGTTTTTAAGGAAAGAATATTACCAAGATTTTTTTTTTCATAATTACTCATAAACTTTAGGACCAAAAAAACAAAAAATCTTATGAATATTTTGTTTCCAAAAAATGCATCTAAACTTTAGGATCAAGAAAGCCAAAATATTGCTAAGATTTTGTTTCCAAATATCCACCAAAACTTTAGGACCAAGACATGTGAGAATAAGACCAAAATAAGACATGCCTATTTTGCTCTTACAATTTCCCCCTTTGTTGAGCCTTTTTGGTCAAATCAAATGACAAGTGTTTATTCAACACCAATCAAACCATCTAACCTGTATTTGTTAGAAAATCTCATCTCCCCTTGAATTTGTGCAAGGTATAAAATCAAAAATCATTATCAAAGTACATATCAGAATATACGAATGATGCAATCACATGCATACAAAATAAACATGAAACATTTTATGGGAGAAACAATCACAATGATGAATCTACAAGGAGTTAGATTCATTATCATCACCAGAAACACTTGATCTCTCTCCATCTATTTGACCGGAGAAGGAAGAGGAAGAAACAATTTTTTGAGAATTCTCAAAAATCCAAGATTTTGAAAAACACAATTAAGTGTTCACCATGACTTGATCACACCCTTAGCATTAACATGAAAATTTTTGGAAATTGATTTGCACAGTTTATTTTAGGACAAAACTTCACCAAGTTGATATTCTTACCAACAATGCATGTCCTAAAATTTCATACTTGAAACATGATTACTAAAAGTTAGGCAAAAGAATAAAAAATACAATCACACACAAGTGATAAAGACTAGATCAAATGATGTAGTTCATGATGTAGCTGCATTGGGAGGTGAAATCATTAATAATAAAATTGTGTGTAATTTGTGCATCTTTTGTTTTCTCAACCAGATTTCTCTCTTAAGATCATAAAATTTTCATAACAAAAATTCATAGGTACTTTATTTCCCTAGGAATATAACTCTACTTTATTTCAAGCTATAAAAACATACCACTTGGAACCTTTCACACTATTTACCAAGGGAAACCATTTTGCACATAATCAACCCATGAAATCCAAAGATTCATAGTACCAAGAGAGAATGACAACAAACTTTGTTCATAGGTATCTCTTTTCCCTTAGGTAGCTTTCACACTTTTCCAAGGGTATTCATTTTGCTCAAGATCAACCCATGAGAACCAAAGTTTCATGGCACCAAGATAAAATGTTACAACCCTTATATTTTAAGGTAGCTATTTTTTTTGTGTACTTCAAACATGCTCAAGAACTGGGAGAGAACGTGAGAATCATAATAAAAAATTACAATTGATTTTGAATGCAATTCCCAAGCAACAACAAAAGGCACAAACATGTGAGTCAAATGATCTAGAGTGTCCTCTAAAGACAAAATGCAATCATGCCTAATTTTTTTTTCCTTTTCTTATAATTAACTAAGTGTAAAATCATATGACACATATACCAAGAGATTTCCTTAGATTGGAAAATCTCTTCAAAATCAAGACTCTTAGTAAATATATCAGTCAATCAATTTTTTGTCCCAACATATTCAGTGCAAATAATCTCTTGTTCAACCATGTCTCTAATAAAGTGGTGTCTTATATCAATGTGTTTTATTCTAGAGTGTTGAACTGAATTTTTTGCTATACTGATTACACTGGTGTTATCACAATACAAGGTTAACACATCACTGTGTAGTCCATAATCTTTGATCATTTGGTTCATAAAAGTTGTCTCAACACACTTCCGTTTTTTAATAAACCAAGAACCCAAATTATTTTTTGAAAATTGATCAAGCTCTTCTCGTATAGGATTGATCCAACAGTCATCTTTTAAGGCTTCATTCACATTCTTTGGTTCAATAGTAGACACATAGCATGATGCATGAAAATCCTCACATTCAAGAGAGGATAAACAAACTAATTTCATGTAGTCAACTTTACCTTTTTTCCTAGTAGACATACCATCATGTACATTACCTATCTCTTGAGAAGAAGGATGAACTTTTTGAATATCACTGTGAACATCTTGGTTGCGATTAGTCACATTGGAATGTATTTCAGGTTGTTTGGTTTCTGTTTCAGCATCCTCAAAATATCTGACAAATGTAGCTTCCGGTGTAGCTTGTGATGCAGCTGCATCCGGAAATGCATTCTGAACTGCATCCTGAACCACATCCACTGAATTTTTAGAATTTGAAGAATCTGTATTTTCTGGAACTGACACATTATCTGAATGTCCATCAGCTGTAGAATCTGAATTTTTTGAAATTGACCCAAGATCACCAAAAACAAACAAACCCTTTTTACGCAAAGTATTAGCACATTGAATAGCAAAATAACCAAACCCTTGACAAGCCCTACATTGAATAGAATCAATATTTTTATCACTTGTTGTATACTTTTTAGCAAAAGAGTTGCTAAAAGATTTTTAAGAGGTTTGGAAAGAGTCTTCTTTGTGAACAAACTTAATATACTCTTGTTTGAAAGCAGTTTTGGAGTTTGAAGATGGAGATCTATTTTTTCCTTTGGCTTTCAAAATATTTTTAAACTTGGTTGTTAAAAGAGCCATTGACTCTTCATCAAAATCAAATTCCTCAACATTCCAATTTAAGTAATTCGAATTCGTTAATGTATGAGGACGAACAAAATTCTCATATTGGGAATTCATCATGACTACAACCAGAATCAACTCTTAGTGGCGTAAAGAGAAAGCTCAGATACCAATTGTAAAAATCAACAATAGCTAGGATTCACCAAACTGTTAATGCAGTTCATATTGTAGCTTGTGCAGAAGCTACACTGGAAGGTGCATTGGTCAGAAAAATAATAAACAACGGAAGACTTTAATTATAAAGCAGGAAATAAGCACAAACGATTACCAAACGATCTACAAGCCCATCTAGCCTTATGGCAAAAAAGATTTCACTAAAAGAGATGAATTATTTAACAAAAATTATGTGAAATCACCAAAACAAACACTCTCACAAGACAACAAGTTTTGGAGAGCAAAACCCACAGAAACAAAGGGTAGAGAAAACGTGGGATTAAAAAATCAACTTCCTAGAAGCCCTAGGAAGACAAATTGTTCCAGCAACTCAATGTAGTTCCTAATGTAGCTTCTATAGTTGTTGCATCCGGAACTGCATTCACTTTCAGCACAAACTGGAATTATGAATTCTCTTTTTATGATCTGAATTTGCTGCTCTTCTATGCTATATGCTCTCTCTGTCTGCACGTCCAAGTATCTCAGCCGTGTCTCTTATTTATATCATGAAAGAGACCTACACATAAAGAAGGAAATACACTCCAACACACTAAAGGATAATGAGTTCGAATTGGTAATCAAATAAACTTCCTAAATTCACTAGATTTCATTACCAAATAAACCAAGGACTCTAGGACACGTTTTTAAGGAAGGAATATTACCAAGATTTTGTTTCCATAATTACTCCTAAACTTTAGGACCAAGAAAATCAAAAATCTTATGAATATTTTGTTTTCAAAAAATGCATCTAAACTTTATGATCAAGAAAGCCAAAATATTGCCAAGATTTTGTTTCCAAATATCCACCAAAACTTTAGGACCAAGAAAGGTGAGATCAAGACCAAAATAGGACATGCCTATTTTGCCGTTACATATGCAAAATATAAGTTTTATTGAAATAAAGAAGTAAATAAATACAAAAAAATATTAAGCAAAATAAAACTACCGATGAACAGTTATTTAAATAAGATTACTTATCATGCATTTTGGAAGACTTCTTTAAATACAACATTCGTCGTAGTACAACTATATGGTTTATCATTTTCAGATAACAAAATTCGAACCCCTTTCGGATTAGTAACTCTAGATAAAGCGACATACAACTATTCATGATTGATAACAAGTTTTTTCAAAAGTAGGTTAACATTGGACAAAGATTGACCCTGACTTTTATTAATTGATATCGCATAAGACACTATCAGTAGAAAATGTCTTATTTGAAATTTGGAAGGCGCCAATGACGTTCGTGGAATAAGAACAGTTCCACCAAAGTTGCCCTGAAAGAAGTTTTTCTTGTAAAACGTGTTTTCGAAGTCTTGTAATAATCAATCTCGTCACATTGCATAAACCAAGGGAATAGTCTATGTTACGTAGCAACATTACTGGAGTTCATGATTTGGAGTTCCTAAACATTTAATTCCATTTAAAAATTAAGGAGTATAAATATCATTCATTAAACCACCAGTTTTATCTGAATGACACCGAATCATAGCTCAAATAGAAACAACAAAAATAATAAGCAAAAGGAGAGATATTAATTAAAATATTTTTACATAAATGAAAGGAACTGTTGTGCCCGACCCAAGCCGGGTCACGAGCAAAGCACGAGCTATCATCACGTGCCAGTCACGAGCATAATTAGTATGAGACCTACCAGCCTAGCGGACAGAGCTACCAAGGTATCGAGCAATGAGCAAACACAACTCCCGTCTAAACCTGTCCGGGCACAGGTCTTGCCTGCCCGACCAAGGGCCCTGGCCGGGGACCGCACTTACATTGGGCGAAGAATTGGATTCATCGCGTCCAAACCTGGTCGAGCACTGGCCTTGCCTGCCCGACCAGGGGCCACGCCCGGGATCTACACTCGTCTATAATCAACCTGCACCATATAGCCAGGTAGAGCCTTGCTCACCCGGGCACGCACCAAGAAACTCCAGAGGTTTGCTTCCCAAAACAAGTCAAAGGTTTCCTTATCTCAGTAGGACACTTACCCTATCTGCCCATACATTCACGTGGCTAGCCGCCTATCATGCCTACAATTTAGGGATTCCACCTGGATTGGTTGCGTAACTATGGAAACTAAATCACATCCGGATTCTCCGTCATTAGGGGCCTATAAATACCCCTCCATAAACCACAAACAAGGTACACACACTTTCTTGTGCCTAGAACCTATGTCAAATTCTCTTTTGACTCTCACACACGATACTTACTCTCACGCCGGAGTGGTTTCGCGAGGTCAAGCCTTGCACTTCCACTAAGGTGTTTTCGTGATCTTAATCAGGTTCAAGAAAGCAGATCAAGCCCAGATATCCCACCCATCATAAGGACGGCCCAAGCTACATTTTTACCAATTTAGGAACTACACATTACAAATTTTCTCTTTGAGTACAACATTTTTCGTTGTACGATTATTAAGAGCATCATATAATAACATAAAAAAATTTGAAGGCCTTTAGGATGCAAAACTATAGACAAAGCAACATACTATTTATCATGACTGAAAAACATGTTTTTATCAAAAATAGCTCAACACTGGATAAAGATTAACCCCAAATTTTCTTAATTGACATTGCATACGAAACCATCTGTGGAAATTGTTTGTGTTGAAATTTGAAAGCAGTCTTGGATCAGAAGGAGTCAATGTCATACATAGAATAAAAACTTTCGCACCAGAATCACCATTCGGAAGCAATTTGCCTTTTAAAACACTATTTCTCAACCGTGTAATAATCAATTGAGTACCATTACATAAACCAAACAAATGGTCAATGTTACGTAACAACTTTACAGGAATTCCAACATTCAAATTTAACTAATGATTTGGGATTCCAGAACTTTTAATTCAATTAAAATAAATTGGAGTATGAATATCATTCAAAAGGCCAACGTTATCAGAATGGCACGTCGAATCTGCGCTTAAATACAATTTTCCATCTATTTTATTACTTGATAATTGATGCCATGCAATCATTTATCGAGTTAACAACATCAAGTGTTTGTGCCAAAATAGTTCTATCATTAAAAAACTATGACTCACCATAATTATATCTAGGGGTGTGCACCGATTGGTTCAGCTCAGTTTTGAGCAAAAAAACGTGCCTACATCGATAAGGATCGGTTCGTTGCAAGTAAAACCGAAATTCTCAGTTTTGATTTTGGTTTCACTTTACGGTTTTTGATTTTTTTCAATTCAGGGTCAAGTGTATTCAATTTTTTGGCCATAGGATCGGTCCAACTAATTAGCTATTTGGGCCTATGGAAAACAAAAAGTCCAATTCTTTATTTTTTTGTGTTTTTGGCTAATTGGGCTTGTTTTATAATAATGTGAAGTTACTTTTAAAGCAACAAACAATTGAACAGTCCAATTGACTTTTAAAATAAACTATATGATAACAATTAAATTAATCATTGTTCAATACATAATTTTTAGAATTTCAACATCTCATTAGGTTTTTTAAAAAAGACAAAAAAAATATTAAATATTGAATAAGTAATCAACAAATCCATCTAACAGTCTTAATAAAAACAAAACAACTTAAATTCTACAAATTCAAGAATAATTAAAGTTCAATCATTAAAAAGTGAGACTTCAAAAGGAATTCAAAACACGTATTTGTCTCGAGCTTAGCTCCACCTTCACTTCTTATGCTAGTCTTTAATCCATGAAGTGTCTGATAACAAAGAGCAACACAAGATAATTTTTAGTAATCAAAGTAAAAATAAAATAGGCAAAAGATGACTAACTCAAATGTTACCTTAATAGGAATACCACAAAAGATACTGTAACAATCAAAAGAAAGACCAAATATTGTTGAGTTTCTATACTACTGACCAAAACTGAAGCAAGCTATCCAAGCTGTGTTTCCAGATTACCCAAAATTCAGTCACCAACATTAATTAACCCAAGCTCTAACTGCAAAACAATGTTAGACTGAAAATATAGAATAACAGTTAATATGAGAACAGCTTGAGTATCCTTGGCCGAAGCCTCACTCGATCTGTCTAGGGCTTATGGTTGCCTAGGCTCAGATCCCCACAACACAATGCTGTACACTGAGTATAGCAAAACAGTCCAACCAAGAGTTCACCACCGAAAGGGACAATTGTTCCAAGGATTTCTCACTGTGAAACCAAACCCAAGCCTTCCAACAGAATAACCCCAAGAAACCCCAATTACCCCTCTCACAGAACCCTCGAATCAGATCTCAAATCACAATGTTTCCCTACACAGATTACCTCACTACTCACAGCTTTTAGAAGCAGAGAAGAAGCAGAAGAGAACACACAAGAGAGAGAGAGATCACCGTTTGTCTGTTGCATAACAAAGCGGGTGGACAGAAGGAGTATATATATGCGTACAGCCACAACAATCAACCGCGAAGGCAAGGCAATCAATCGCGAAGAATCTGAGACGGGAGTAATCAACGAGCTGATTGGAACAAGGATTGGAAGGGGGCAGATTTTCTGGGTCAAAGACGCAATCTCCCGAAAGATATAACCAAGCCGCAAACACCAAAACGCAGCAACAGCTGCTGTGATCAAAACAATGAGAGGGAAAGGGGCGGGCTGAACAGTTATCTGGGTTGCTTTTGGGTTTGGGCTTCACCAAAGTGGGCTGCCTAAACAATAGGCCCAGCCACACTTACAAATATAATTAGCCCTACACTTTTTTTTCTTTCCATTTTACTTCCTTTCTACTCATGTGCTTATGTTTTGTGTTTAAAGACTTTGTTAAGACAACATCATAAAACAGAATATATATTTGTTTCATAATTTACCAACATTACATTACATCATATCTTCAGTTACATAAACCAGTTGTAAAGGGTTCTCGAAATATGCAGTTACATAAATGAGTAATTATCAGGTAGCTAAATATTAATCTGTTAAAAAAGCCCTAAAAACTAAAATTCCCTTTTAGAGAGATATGAAGAGAGACAATCGAATAAAAAAGAGGAAAAAAAATCGATCAAAAAAAAAGAGAAAAAAAAATCGAACAAAATCAGACTCACCAACTATAATGAGTTCCTATCGGTGGCCGGAACTAACCGGTGACAAAAGGCTTACAATAACAGCAGAGCATAATAAACAAATTCACACACATAAATAAAGCCAAATCATTGTGTAATATTGATGCTACAAAGTTCATAAATCTGTCATTTTTCCATGTTTCCATTTCATCAAAATGACTTACATAAAATGCAAAATACAAAAAATAAAATAAAGTCCATAAATCCGTCATGTTTCCCTGTTTCCATTTCATCAAGTTCATCAAAATAAAAAAGTATGCCAAACAATTATTCTTCAACAACACACTACATTCAATTATTTTCCAATTATGAGGTTTACGTTTTACATGGCAATCATTTAATTGGTACAATACCCGAAGAAATTGGCTCGCGAGATTGACAAACAGGGGATTACACGCGAGATAGACAAATTGGGTTAACAAAAAATTCACAGCAGAAGGAGATGAGCCCCAAAACATACCCTTAAGGCCTTAAAGGAATTGAATGAAGGGATTTTAGAAAAATACACAAAACATGGATTTTAGAGAGATGAAGAGAGATAAGCTAAGAATAAACACACAAAAATATGAACATACATACACCTCAGAAATTTTTAGCCTGGAATTGGAAAACTTCTGAAGCTCAAAATATTGCTTAAACATCGTTTTTAGCCTTAAAACAAAGACATCACGCGCCTATGATGTCTTGCAAATCTCGTCGAGAGCTTCGATTTCATATGCGGTGGGTTCCGTTATTCATCTGAGATTGAAAGTTTTATCAGATTCATTGATCAACGAAATTTCTGCATTCAACAGGCTTCCTCATGTTTGTCCGGTTGAAGAAAAAGCCGAAACTAATTTTCAAAATCATGAAATGGGGATACATTAAAAAAAGATTTTCCAATTCCTAATCTATTTGATATCAATGCAAATAAAGAAAGTAACTTGTAAATCTTCGAGTTCGAGCTAAGATTCATGGCCGATGACAGAAGACAAACACATATTTTGAAGAAGACGAAGTAGGATATTACGAAAGTTCTTTTTTCTGATTAAAAAAAAAATAGGTTAGCTGAGCGGTTATAATTAGAGAAAATGTCACCAGCCGACATTATTCCTTCATACATCTCTAAGGCACAAGTACTTTTATGGATCAAATGAATAAATGATTGATGCAATTTGTTATAGCGGATAATTGGCTCGGTGTTTAACTTGAGATTTGCAGCTCATTGCTCAATTCTAGTTAGGTTGAGGATGCTCTTAAAGGAAATAACTATAATACCCCATCCCACATCAGGTAGGTGTGGGAATTGCGTTCGATTTATAAGGTGACCACACACTACCTCTGGGCACCAACATCGTCCATGGACTTTTGGGTCGGCTTGTGGTAGGCCTGATGACCCAAGGTGCTGTGTACTCAGTGGGCCAGTGTGTGGGCTACACGTAGCGGACCGGGCTCTCGGGCTCGGGTCGTTACAAATGGTATCAGAGCGGGTCCCGCCCGGAAATGTGGAAACAAAGTGTTGTGCGGGCCAAAGTGCTATACCGCAGAAGGTGGGAGCCACCTCTTGATCCCTGTACGAGCCACCTTTTGAATCCTGCATTGCCCGGGTACGATTCGGCCTTGATGAGGACGTCAAGGATTTAAGTGTGGGAGATTTTAATACCCCATCCCACATCGGGTAGGTGTGGGAATTGTGTTCGATTTATAAGGTGGCCACACACTACCTTCGGGTACCAACATCGTCCATGGACTTTTGGGTCGGCTTGTGGTGGGCCTGATAACCCAAGGTGTTGTGTGCTCAGTGGGCCAGTGTGTGAGCTACACGTAGCGGACCAGACTCTCGGGTTCGGGTCGTTACAATAACCCAACGAAACAAGAATTAATTCCATTAGATCTCACAGAAGTAAAATATTGGAGATTTAATTGTTCATTGACTGGAAGAAAATAATTAGCTACTAAACATAATTAAATTAACTTACAAATATCAAGAATAAAATGTTCCGGCAGGTGTTGATGAACTAAAGAAAGAATACAACTTTTTCTACACTTTCTCTCCCAAAAATATGTATTACTTTCCTCTCCAAGTCACTGCCCAGTTCTTGCCTAGTTACTGCCAAGTTCCTGCCTAATTCCTCCCCTCTTCCAGCAAGTCCCAGCCTATATATGACCTCTTTTTTTCCGCCACCTAAGTCACTACTTAGCAGTTTTCTTTCACCTAAAACTATCTTTAACTTCCTAAAACTACTAAATAACTACCAAAGCAGTTTTCCTTTAACAAAGGAATAGGTTAGGAAGAGGAAACAACTCCTTAACCGTCCCGAAAATCTGCTGGACAGTCCTTCAGCAAGTTGACATCAGCTTCAATTCTGGAATTTAAACAGCACACATGCCCACGTGACACCATAGAATTTCGTTTTCTTGCAATCCAGAACTTTTGCTTAGTTTCCCTCTTTTGACAGCTCCTTTTACACCTACAATCATTAACAAGCACAAAACAAGCAAAAGTGTAATATTTACTCTAAAATTAATCACAAAATCGACTAATAATATCATACAATTGTGCTCCTATCAGCGATGCATCGATTGGTATCAGAGGACTTGTACATCGCGATGCATGACATACATTTTTTCGGCTTGAAAAAAATATTGGGTTATAAGTTGAAAGCTTTTCGAAGTAGACCGGCTCGAATTTTTCCAAAAAAAATATGGAAAAATTGCGGGCTGATCTACTATATGAAGTTTTTAATCGCTACAGTACCCTCTCTTTTTTTCAATCAGAAAAAGTCATTTTTGGTTGCAAAATGACTACGATACCCTTAATGAACCGTATGCACACTACGAAGGTCATTATTTTTGCATCGCGTTACAATTAAAGGTTGTAACTGGGCTAGGGGTTAAAAGGTAGGATATAAGGATTGTAAGGTGAGTTAAAAATGTCAAAGAAAATGCAATAATAACACATGAATTACTCATAGCTCAACCATCACTGAATAATGTCCATATGAAACATAAACCCTTAATCATAGCACAACTGCACAATTGAAAATGCATATTCGAACTTGACTGCTGTCATGAACTTTTTTTTTTTGAACGGCTTTGGTCTGCTGCTACATACTTTTATTTCCTTTCTTTCTTTTTTTTTTCTTTTTTTTCTTTTTACAGCGACTACAGATGAATTGAAACTTTATTTACACGCATAACTAAGCAGAACCAAACTTAATGCATAACTTAGCAGAACCAAACTCAATTTCTCCTTTTTCTTGTACCAGACAGGATTCACTCAATTTAAATCTCCAACTCACACACCGGATTGAGACTATGATTCACATGATACTCTTACAATTCTTGACATTAGGTTAATCAAAACGAGAGTCAAATAGGCAAAGGTTCATTGAAACTTGGTTGAAGGAAAGAAATGGGTAAGGCTCAAAAGGGTTAACTAAATGGTAATATCAATGGGTAGGATAGAAAAAAGATAGTTAAAAGTGAGTGTATACAAAAATGCAAGTTCTAGAATTAACACCCGCGTTTGAGAAACACTCAAATAACAACCAAGAGCAAAGTGTATGAAATGCTTCATATTTGGCCCAAAAAACTCACTTAAAAAGGCTAAGAGTCAACACATCCATACATAACAGTTGAAGAAATATTTTATTGAAAACATATTGTTAAACTAGAGCAGAAAAATTTCAACATGCCCATCTTGTATTAAAAATTTCTTGTTTTACAATGAGAATGCACATAAAAACACAAACACCCCAGCAATATCATTGATCAGATCAGAACAAAAATACCCAAAAAGCATGTTTCCCCCCACACCTAGATGATACATTGTCCCCAATGTATCACACAAAAATATTACCAAAACAAAAAGGGGGCCAAGACAACTTCACTAGCAAGAAGACGGAGCAGGCGGAGGCGGAGGCGGAGGCTGGAAACCAACAAACTCAAAATAAGCAAGCAACATTACTCGAGGAAGCAGAAGATTCATGAGGCGGAGCATATGATTAAGGCGAGGAACGCGAAACTAATGAAGGAGTGGAAGTAGAAATCTCCATCGTTTCTTTGGTAGTCGCTATCACCCAACGAGGAATATCTGCAAGTCATACAACGTGCTAAGTAGAGAACAAACAAATATTTGTAATGAAACAAGAATTAATTCCATTAGATCTCACATAAGTAAAATGTTGGAGATTTAATTGTTCATTGACTGGAAGAAAATAATTAGCTACTAAACATAATTAAATTAACTTACAAATACCAAGAATAAAATGTTCCAGCAGGTGTTGATGAACTAAAGAAAGAATACAACTTTTTCTACACTTTCTCCCCCAATAATATGTGTTACTTTCCTCTCCAAGTCACTGCCCAGTTCCTGCCAAGTTCCTGCTTAATTCCTCCCCTCTTCTAGCAAGTCCCAGCCTATATATGACCTCTTTTTTTCCGCCACTCAAGTCACTACTTAGCAGTTTTCTTTCACCTAAAACTATCTTTAACTTCCTAAAACTACTAAATAACTACCAAAGCAGTTTTCCTTGAACAAAGGAATAAGTTAGGAAGAGGAAATAACTCCTTAACTATCCAGAAAATCTGCTGGACAGTCCTTCAGCAAGTTGACATCAGCTTCAATTCCGGAATTTAAACAGCACATGCCCACGTGACACCACAGAATTTCGTTTTCTTGCAATCCAACACTTTTGCTTAGTTTCCCTCTTTTGTCAGCTCCCTTCACACCTACAATCATTCACAAGCACAAAACAACCAAAAGTGTAATATTTACTCTATAATTACTCACAAAATCGACTAATAATATCACACAATTGTACTCCTATCAGTGATGCATCGATTGGTATCATAGGACTTGAACATCGTGATGCATGACATACATTTTTTCGGCTTGAAAAAAATATTGGGTTATAAGTTGAAAGCTTTTCAAAGTAGATCAGCTTGAATTTTTCCGAAAAAATTATGGAAAAATTGCGGGCTGGTCTACTATTTGAAGTTTTTAATCGCTACAGTACCCTCTCTTTTTTTCAATCAGAAAAAGTAATTTTTTGTTGCAAAATGACTACGATACCCTTAATGAACCGTATGCATACTACGAAGGTCATTATAAGTTGAAAGCTTTTCAAAGTAGATCGGCTCGAATTTTTCCGAAAAAATTATGGAAAAATTGCGGGCTGGTCTACTATTTGAAGTTTTTAATCGCTACAGTACCATCTCTTCTTTTCAATCAGAAAAAGTCATTTTTGTTGCAAAATGACTACGATACCCTTAATGAACCGTATGCATATTACGAAGGTCATTATTTTTGCACCGCGTTACAATTAAACTAGACAATTAAACCATTGAACCCGCGGCGCAAAAATTAATGCAATGAAATTTATGAATCGTGATTCAAAAATAGATTATGAAATTAAACTTTGAACCGTGGTGCAAATACTAATATAATGAAATTTATTAATCATAGTGCAAAAATAGAATAGGATATTAAACTTAGAATCGTGGTGCAAAGTTAATGTAATGAAATTTATGAATCGCGGTGCAAAAATAGATTAGGAAATTAAATTTTGAACCGCTGCGCAAAAATAATGCAATGAAATTTATGAATTGCGGTGCAAAAATAGACTAGAAAATTAAACTTTGAACCACGGTACAAAAATAATGCAATGAAATTTATGAATCGCGATGCAAAAATAGATTAGGAAATTAAATTTTGAACCGCGGTGCACAAATATTATCTAATTCATTTCTACACCGCGATACATTAGCATAAAAAACCAGTTTACGTCTTCCACGTTCTTCTTCAATCTTCTCTGTCGAAAGCCTTCTTTTTCCTCATCGTTCTCTATTTTCGTCCAACTGAAAAATCCTTCAAACCAGTTTATGATCCCCGTTTCGTTGCGCACAATCATGATTTTTGAATTCAAAGTGTGTTACCGCAGCTGTTTAAGAAGACAATGACATTTTTGGAACAATATTTTCAAAAGTAATCTTTTGCGATTGAAAAAAGGACGGTGAACTTTTAAGATGAAAAATTTAGAAAAAATGACCGGTCAGAATTTTCCCAAAAAAATATTGCATTAGCTCAGCCCGACTCGATGAAGCTTGATTATTGCAAAATGTAGCAATCTCATGCTCGTTCTGTCCCCAAAGAATAATCCCATATGAGACATCAATTTTTTTAAAATTGTAGCTTTAAGTTCTTGTTTATTTTTCTAATCTTGTCTTTTTTTTTCTCTCGCCTCCGTTAACTTTAACTAATCATATTTGAAGACTTATAATGGCCGTTTTTCATTTGGATTTGTATTTATTTAACTAATGTTTGTTTTTGCCGGATCCTTATGAGAACGTAATGGTGTTTTCCATGTTTAAACGAATTTTTAATTAATCATTTCTTCTTTCTCTTATATATATATATATATATATATATATATATATATATATATATATATATATATATATATATATATATATATATATATATATATACTAGTATACGTGTCCGTTCCATATGCATAGTGTCGGTATGAAATCAGTTCAATAAATGATCGGGATAAACAAAACTAATAACTGACGGGATAATTCAAACAAAACCCACAACCGAAGGTTTTATATGTAATTGTAGAGGGGTAATTCAAAAAAAAAACTCATATCTGAGGGGTTCATTTGTAACTCACATACTTACGAATCAATCTGAGCCGTTAGTTGTGTTTAGCACAATTCGATCAGGGCCACGAGTTAGACCTGAGCTGTTTTATAATATAGACTAGTATACCTGTCCGTGTCATATGTACGGTGTCGGTATTAGATCAGTTCAATGAATGGTCGAGATAAACAAAACTCATAACTAACGGGGTAATTCAAACAAAACTCAGTTGTGTTTAGCACAATTCTATTAGGACCACCGGTTAGATCTTGATCTGTTTTATAATATAGATATATAATGACGGGAATAAAATTAAAATTAACGTTAATAATAAAGAATATACAATTTATCCTACATTGAAACTTTCTTCTTGCAAACTTGATCTTGAATCGCCCGAGTAGAAATATTGACTGTCATGGTGCAATAGAGTCTCACCAGCACATTCTTTTTTACGATGTTCAATATCTTCACCTTACCTTTGATACTGGTATAGCTTGTCACTGACATCGCTCCCGCTCTCAAATCCTCTCTTATGCTTGTCACTCCCATTATTTTCTCTAGCATAACATCGTACGTGAGATTCAAATTAAGTGTTCGTCTCGCCTTAGCAATACCCGGGGGAATAGTGGCTTCTCCTATCACAACCTCATCGTAAAAAATGCTAGAACTCGCGTTTCCGTACCTGAATGATGCCATATTAGGGTTTTTCACCAACACGTCTGCCATGACGGTTAAATTCGCACTCGGGGTGGGATTCGTGGTGTTGATGCCATCTAACCCTAGAAATGTCACCGACTTCATCCTCACCACAGGCTCTTTAACGTGCAAGACTGTGAAGCTAAGAACTAGCAGAACCACCACGAGGATCAGTATCACGGCCGTGGTGACGCCACAACAGATGACATATTTTCGGTAGTGGTTGCGAAGCTTCTTGAATTCCGGGGATAGATCACCGTCTTCGTTAACAGAAATCGGTGGGGCTTCAGGAACTACTTGCTGAGACATGACTGAATAATATTGAGATGGATTGTGGTGGTGTTGCTAAGTGATGGAAGTATAGAGAAATATATGTTAAATATTTTAAGGTTGGCGTTTAACGTTATTATGGGGAATTTTCTTTCTTGTTGTTGTCTAAATCTTTATATTACTTCCACACGGCTTTGAATGTTGACTGTGGAGTTATGGCTGTGACAAAAGAAATTTCATTAAAATGACAAAAGTAGGTATTAATTACTCCATCCGTCCTTGTCCATTTTCTTTCTTTTTTTCCCGAAATTTCATTAAAATGACAAAAGTAGAAATTATCATATCCTCCTGTAGACTTCTAATTAACGCTATATAGGAACATTAAAGGAAATAATATGTGTGCAACTAAATGATCCATTGATCAACTACTTTTATTTTAATAAAAAACAGAAGAACGATTTTGGTACGGAGGGAAGTAGAAATTAAGTAGAATGTTCTAAAAATGGTAGGTAGTAGTATTCTGTTAGGGACAAATGCTAGAACCGATTGAATGTTAGTGACTTTGGCTTGTTTATGTAATATAAAGATGCTAAATACGGCACTTTTCGAAATTTCAATTACTATATTACCTTTAAGTCTTTAACCCTGTCTCAATAAATAAAAAATTCTCCTTTCTTTAAGAAAAATATTAACAAAATTACTATTCATTTATTGGAAAAAAATTTTTAAAAAATTCTTAGTTAACTAATAACGTATTTTTATGTTCTTAAAAAATTGGAGACCAGCTAAATTAGTTGTCTGTGGCAAAGGAGGGCCAGCAAGTGTGGGGCGGCACTCCTTCGAGAGGGTCGACTAGTCGTGGCGGCACTTCTTGGAGAGGACCGGTTGCACCACTTGCCTAGGGAAAAAGTTTTTATTTATTATTATTTTTTACGTACATTTTAAAAGGAACGTTGGCTAGACGGGCCGTCCGTAGCAAATAAGGGTCTGCCGGTTGGGGCGGCACTCCTTCTATCTTTTGTGAGGAGCAACTGATTCGATCAATCATTGTATTTTTTTGATTACTTTTTTGGTTTTATATATGAATTAAAATTCTTTTATTGGTGCGTTAGATCAAATTCAAAGGATTGCAACTTTGATTTGGTTGAAATTCTGGCTAATTTCTACCCCGAATTCTAATAGAAAAGCAACTGATTAAGTTGCGTCGTTCATATACGAGTCAAAGGTATATTGGAATTGATATGTCTTAGGTTCCCTGGATTGATTTGCGTCTGGGATAATTCTAGAATATTTCTAAATTTTTCTTTATTTATTTACTTATGATTGGGAAGTGTGTAGCTGTATATTTTAATTTGAAATTAAAGGAAAACTCAATTAACGTCTGTTTCATTTTACTTATCTGAATGTGCTTATGATTTATGACTTACTATAAATTATTTTTGAAGATTTGATTTTACTTATGATAAAATAAGTCATAAATCACGTACTTAAAGCACATGTAAGATTATAAGTTATAAGTACTAATATATTGTTTAGTTCTATTTTTAAAAATATGTAAGTCTTCTCTCCATTGAAATTTTATATATTCAAATATTACACTTCTTAATAATAGTTATAATAATAATAAAATGTTATATTAATAATAATAATTATTAAATTAATAATAATAATGCATATGCATAATAATAATAATAATAATAATTCTAAAATTCTTGTACTAAAATTCTTTTGTTTTTTTTATCACAAGCATTCGATGTGTAAAAAAACTAGCCCTAAAGGATGACCCAGTCATAGGGATAGGTTACAAAAACCATAAACAGCAAAATCTACTCGATGAACTTTGGTAATAAGCTCATTCGTCTGAATGTTAACGGCACAGTAAAACCACAGTGCTACCTTTTAATTTATTTTTTTATTTTTTTATTTTAAAACTTCTCAAGGTATCCCTACGCTAAGCCCAAAGTTAAAGACAATATTTTTTTGGGCTTTTCGATGAATCCCAGGGCCTGAAGTTCTAAGACTAATTTTTGAGCATGGTAGGAGTACAAGGACGACAGAGCTTTTCTTATTAAGTTTTGTATTGCAAGTTTTTTCTCCCTAAGTTTTAGTGCATGTGCATTTTCACACCTGAGGACAATCATTTATCAGTTGATTTATACAGTTGACGATAAAAGGGAAATTATCCCCCATGAAATGGAGTATAAGTAGGGATGATAAAATAGGTGTTATGGATAATCATGGTTTATTTTGCCACCCCTAAGTATAACATTCTCAAAGGGCTCCCGGGGGGTGTTAACAAATGAGTTTTAACTCAATTGGTACTCCTCACATATTTTAACTTAGTTATTGAGTGTTCAACTCTCATTAGAGACATCCATAACTTCAATACTTTTTACGAAGAGATCGGGTGTTCAAACTTTATCAGATGTATAGTTATCATTCAAACCTCACCAAAGGCACTATTAATATTGTCCCCTGATATTTCACTACTCTCAGGTCGGATGTTCAAAACCTCATCACATATACCATTTGCTCAAACCTTAGTCACCAAGGCACCGTATAATCATAATTGTAGACTTTCAAGGCAATCAATAATAATAATAATGGTTCAGATAAGATATATGTCCTCTCCAAACTTTAAATTAATTAATTTATTTAAAGTATAACTTCTCACAGGCCAAAACTTACATGAAGTATTGTGTATATGGTCTTAATCCTCACTTATAATACAGTCTTTTGTAAATTTAAAATGGTTAAAACTTTTGGGGTCTGTTATTCTTACAAGATTCAAAAATTATAATTTTTTGACTTTTTTAAACATCGCATCAGCTTATCTTAATTGTTTTTTACTTTTAATTCAATAATTACAAAACAAAATATATATATAAACAAGGTAGTCTATATATGGAAAAATCTTGTCAAAACTTTATTTCCCAAAATAGAAACACCTATTTACAAGAAACAATTAATGAATTCTTTAATTAAATAATTCAAAAATTTCTTAGAACTTCCACCATTAATTATCTCAATTTGCACAGTTTTCTAATTCTCGATTGTGTCAAACGAAAATGAATCAACGCATTGTAAATGATGATTAATGAAAATAGAATAGTTCACAATCACCGTATCATTCTTCTTATATGATCAGCTACATGCAAAAAAAAAAAACAATGAACCCATCAAATATTGTTCAATATTTATTTCACAGTCTCCTTCCTCAACTAAACATTGATTCTTCACAACATGAACCCCTTAAATATTTATACTAAAAAAATCTAGTAAATTAAGAAATACTCCAAATTTGAAATGTAAAAAAACCATTGGCAAATTCAAAGTAGTATGGAATAAAAATCACCAGAAAAAATTATCTTTTGAGAATTATAAATGATTAAAACAGTTTGGAGATTTATCTTTAAAAAAATAAAAAAAGAATCAATATATAAAAAATATTAACAAATTCACAGTAGATCAAAATGCCAAAAATGTTTTTATACGAAAAAATTAAACATAATGTTTTTATGTGATTTCATTAGATCTGAATAGTCCTCAAAACATTCATCATTTTTTACAGCAAACTTTATCATTTATAATTATGTCTCTTATAACATTAAATAGTCAAAACTCTTTGAAACACACACACGCACCATATTATTAAACCTCATTTTTTTAAATAAAAAATTGACTTTATTTTCTTAGATCTTAAATATACAAGTCTTTAATTTTTAAATCAAAATAAATCAAAATTTTTTAATAGAAGTAGTTGCCTTCAACATTGTTTTTTATTTATTTTTGAAAATTTGTTTTTCTTCGTTGTTTCACTTAACTATAAGTTAATTGAAAAAATTGTATGATCATACGTTTAAAGCACGAGTGTAAAACTAATCACACCAAAATTTATATTAAAAAAAATCAAAAATTAAACTCCGACCTTTAAGAGCAATGCTAGTTATATCGAGGCATTACATAAGATCAATGGGTTCGAAAAGACTTTGCTTTCTCTCGACCTTATAGACTGTTTCAAACCCTCAGATCATTTCAATCTCGCGATTTTCCTGGTAGTAGCAATGAGGGACCGGAACTACTACCCCAGGATTCAACCTGGTTAAAAAAAGAGAATATAATCAAAATCATCAACAATACTTTTTGTTTTGTTGTCTCGCATGAAGGGTACAAAATTTAAAGCATTCAGTCGATGCTTTAGATTGTTTTTTTTTTTTTGGGTAGATCTATCGGTCTATCACTATACTTTTCTTAGATCAAATACAACGGAGGATGCTTAGAGGATTTTATGGGATTTTTGCAAAACAACAAAGGAGCTTTGTAATGCTTAGTTAAGCATAAAGGGAAATGGGGAGTATCTTAAGCTCCCGGCTTCACAATCAAAAAGTCACCCAAAATCTGCCACTTTTCACTTTTCTCCCTCTTTTCCAATTGTTTCACTATTCACTTTTCCTCCATTTTTTTTTCCGTCAATTTTCAACCATAAAAAATATGTTTTTTAAATATTTTTTTTCCTGTATTAAAGTTAACATTTTTACATACAAATAGAATTGTTTATTTGGATATCATAACAAATTTCTATGAATTTTTCAAATTTCAAACTATTTTTTTATAAAAATATTAAATTATTGGAGATAAAGACGATGAGGTATATAAAAGTATTGGAGTTTGTGCATTGTTAAAAGAGTATTTTTATTAAGAAGCTTAAGTGGAGAGCCTAATGACATTTTTGTAATAAAATAGAAAAAAATGGAGCTTAGTTGTTCCTGCTCTTAAATGCAATTTCTTGAAGAAAAAAAATTAAAGTATTTTTGTTTAAATTTATCATTCTAATTTAGATAATGCATTAAATTAAAAGATGACATCACATATAATGATATAATGCAACATTTAATTAATATTACAATGTTGATTGAAATAAAATATAACAAAAATTTGTGTAAAACGGTTTTACGAATATCTTTTGTAAGACGTATCCTATTTATTCAATCTGTCGTATTTGTGGATTGTGTTATAAAAATAAGATTTCGTCTTAATAATTAAGATTCATAAAACTTTATTACCGAAAACTTACTAATAAAATATTTGAAAAAAGTTTACGAGTCGTATGGTCGGTTTCGGTATCACCTCTTTCTTGGGTGACCTTTCTAACAAGTCGTCATATAGAAGCCCTTTTGTATGATCACTCACTCAATAAAGATCATTATTCAAATGATTTCCCATGGGGCCGATTACCTGGTAGGCAGTCCAGTGGTCTACAACGCTTTTTACTTTGAATTCGCCGCCCGTCCACTTTTATAAGTTTTTAATCGCTAAAATATATCTTTTTTTAAAGTAAATTTTTAATTGGTATAATTTTAAAACATGTGATTTTATTTAGGTTTATTAATTTTTTGGACATTTTATATAATTATAAATTGGTTGTCAAATGATAAAAATGTCATTAATGAAGTCAAATCTCATCCGACCTAAAAAAATCAAAAAATATTGATGCCAGTGTTAGACATCAAGATTGTTTTCACCGTTTATTCAAACAAAAAATAAAATAAATGTTGATGTCAAAGCTTGACATCAGGACTGTTTTCATAGTTTATTCAAGCTCAGAAAAACAAAAAATGTTGATGTCAAGGCTTGACATCAGGACTCTTTTCACAGTTTATTCAAGCCAAAAAAAATTCAAAAATGCTAATGCCAAACTTTGGCATCAGGACTATTTTCACAGTTTATTCAAGCTAAAAAAAAAAACCAAAAAATGTTGATGTCAAGGCTTAGCATCAAAATTATTTTCACAGTTTATTCAAGCAAAAAAAATTCAAAAATGCTGATGCCAAAACTTGGCATCAGGACTGTTTTCACAGTTTTTTGCAAGACCAAAAAAATTAAAAAAAATGTTGAATCCAAGCATCAGGTTGACAAATCCAGTTTTTTGCAAGACAAAAAAATTTCAAAAATACTGAATCCATGCATCAGGTTGACAAATCCAGGTATCAGGTTGTGCAACGTGAATTTTCACAGCATCAGGATCGTTCATCCATTCTCCGTCCACAATAAACTTGATCTGCAAACGTTTGGAAAATTAAAAAGACAAAAAGTTCACCATCTCTATCTTCGGTCTTCTTTGATGCCGGAATTCCAACATCTACTTCAAGTCCCACCATCTTCAACTTCGGTATCATCTGTCCTACTCCTATGAAGTCCACCATCTGTCCTGCTCCAAGCTCTGACCAATCAAAGCACCAGATTCGGAAAGATAGGAAATTTAATTGTAATGTATTATAAGATACATCCACAAAAAGGAATTCCTGATGTGTGTAATGTGCGTGTGCGCATGTAAGAGCAAGAAGGAAAGAGGGCAGACCGAAAGGCCAACAACAATGCTTAGCAGTGAGATCTTGTTAATGCCAACTCTCAGGTTGATAGGGTTACTAAAAGAGATTTGTGTTTGAAAATATAGTACCCAGGGCTCAAAGCATTACCCCACCAGGATTCTCTGCAACTAGTAAACCACCTCTGGATTTTCCATGGGTGGCGTAACTTCGAGGCTTGTGGATCAACAACAGCCCTATAATCCATCTTCGTTTACACAGTACTTACAACAACCAAATTATGCTGCTAATGGGCACATATCAAATGGCTATCAACTACGGTCAGATGAGGCTGGGTAGCATAGAAGTGAAGTGGGCACAGTTCCCGATAGTTGACCATTGATGAAAATTGATGAAAACATGCAAAACATGGCCCGTAGATAAGGCAGAAAAAGTAGGCCACTTCCCATTTTTCAAAAATCCTTTTCGTGGTGCTTGCCTTGTTGGAACGCGATGCGATTAGGCATATTTCATTATCCACTCGTAAGAATACGTGCATGAAGGGGGCAGCGACGTACTTTTGCCCCAAAATTGTACCTAAATGATATGTCCAAAAAATAGTTTGACTCATTTGAAAGTTTATTTGTCACTGTGCAAAGTTTATAAAGTGCAAGTTTATATATCGCGGTGCAAAATTTCCTTCATCAATTAATTTTACATATTTTTTCACTGCGGTTCACAAATATATTCACCACGATGCAAAGATTTTGAACGATATACCGCAGTGCACAATATGTTGTTAACCAGTGATCATAACAATTGACATTTTTTAATTTTTACATTATTTTGGTTTTAGTAGAAAAAATGAAGTAA
Organism: Codonopsis lanceolata; assembly: GCA_013146195.2. NCBI lineage: Eukaryota > Viridiplantae > Streptophyta > Magnoliopsida > Asterales > Campanulaceae > Codonopsis > Codonopsis lanceolata. The sequence continues at coordinate 157,561,126 of CM028379.1, forward strand.
ATATATATTTGTTTCACGGTGCAGCTTTTTATATATCGCGATTCATAAGTTTTTATATATCGCGGTACAAATTAAATTTGAAATAGAGGTTTGACACCACGATATATAAAAACTATACACCGCGATATAAAAATAGTAATTCACTCAGTATTTGAATAGAGAAATGTAAGTAAACATGAATTTTATATCACGGTGCAACGTTATTATATATAGAGGTACAAATTAAATTTAAAATATAGGTTTTGCACTATGGTATATACAACTATAAACCGCGATTCAGAGGCTAGTCACCCGTTACACGTATTTCGTGCTCATTAAGGGTAATGTAGTCTTTTTCCGTCCAAAAGTGACTTTTTGCGGTTGAAAATAAAAAGATAGTACTTTAGTGAATAAAAACTTGAAAAAGGGGACCGACCCGCAATTTTTTCTTATTTTTAACCGTAAAATGTCACTTTTTAGAGAAAAATTACTATGTTACCCTTATTGAACACTGAAGGGATGACTATCGCATGAATCGCGGTGCACATGTCTTTTTTTATTTAAATATAAAGAGCCAATATTAAATATTTATATACTGCGATACAAATATATTAACCGCGATACAAAAACAAAGAATCATAATAGAGTATATTAGTCTTTGCACCACGGTATATAACTTCAATTTTTATATATAAATGTTTATATACTGCAATGTAAATTTTCTTATTTGATAGCAGTATTCAATTTTTTGATATATTTGTTTATAAACATTCCTTCAAAAACAAGTGAACCGTGATACAAAATATATATGTGAACCGTGTTACAAAATATATGTTTTTCTTTCAATTTCTGTATTAAAATACATCAAAATACATCGAAAATTTATGAAGTATGGGCATGCCCCAGATAAAAGGCAGTATGGAAAGATTAAAGTCTGTGAGAAATCTTCATTGTGAGAAATATTCATAGATCGGCTCCATGCGGTTGTTTGTCATCAAGTAGCTTCTCAAGCTTTATCTTTAAGTTCATAAAAATGAAGGAAGAAAATGATGCTTTTTTGATCTAAAATTTGTATGCATCCGAGAATCATAAAGATTGAGAAGAAACTTGATGATAAGCAACAGCTGGAATTTTAAGTAAATCATATGGAGTGAGACGTAATAATAGTAGACAAGTTAGAGAAGAAATGATATTAGATATTTAAAAACGAAATAAGGAAGAACAAGGGTTGTTGTCGTTAAATTTTGATGTTGATATACGTACTGGGTAGTTTGCTTTTTTTAATATTGGTTGTTGATATTCTGTTCATTTATATATCGCGGTTCACATAATGTTGCACCGCGATTCACATAATTTTCTAATTGTTGATAGCTTTGCATCGTTGTATATAAATATGTGAACCGCGATGCATCTCGTCTTTATTCGTAGCGCGGCTCTTGCTCAGTAAGGGTATTCCAGTCTTTTCGCATTCAAAAGTGGTCTTTTCTAGTTTAAAAAAACACTGGATTAGAAAGGTTAGAAACTTCAAAAAGTGAACCGACTCAAAATTTGCCTAAATTATAACATCTTCAGTCCACTTTTCTTTTTATTCAATTGGTAAAGTACACTTTTGGGTGTAAAATGTCGAAGATACCCTTAATGAATAAAAGGCATGCACACAAAGCCCCCATTCAAAATTGGGCATCCCAATGTAAAATCTAGGCATCGCAATACAAAATCTGGACATCGATGAATTTTGTACATCGCATATCCATTTAGGAAGCCTTTACCCTCAAAGTGGTCTTCTGCACTATTGTTTCTCTCCACATCATTAATCTCTTTCTCTATTTTTGTACATTTGTCTCTCTCTCGTGAATTTCACCCACTTTCTCAACATTTATATCTCTTTCTCTCTCACTCTCTTTCTATCATTGATTTCAATCTTTATTAAAAAGAGTTATATGAAAACACAGAAAATTAATAAAATTAAAGAATTTCTTTTCCTTTGCCAAAAAACTTCTTTCCCAGGCCTTCGAAGATCTATTTTGACGAAGATTCAAAGGAGCACAAAGCCTTTTTTTTTTTTTTTTTTATTTTCCATACACGCCCTGTCGCTATGCCCTGTTTTGATTTAGGAGTGCCAAGAAACAATCTCAACGAAAGAACAATTGGCCTTCCCCAACGGTGACACTTGGTGGTTGCAATAGTGGTGTTGTTGGTCGTGGGTTTGGAGAAGTCGAAATCCTATTATATTACAAGAAGAATTCTCTCTCTTTTCCTTGCATCGGAGCCTATGACGCAAGAATCGGGGTCTACGATGCAAGCATCAGAGCCTATGACGCAAGCATCACAAGTCCAAGAAAGGTACGATGTAGAAAAAACAACATCGCAAGAAAGATACGATGCAGAAAATACGAGAATCACAAAACTCCGACGCAACCATCACCTTTGTCATTATGCCATCCCCTCCAGTTAGCGATTTAAAGTGTTGACAATAAGTATGCTTGGACTTCATGTGACGAGTGGATATAGAAGGAAATCTCGAACTATTCTGACAAATTGAAAGATTAGCAGACACTGATTGATTTTTGTGCTTGAGCATCTTGGAACCTCTTTGAGTATTTTTCCCACTATTGTTGCCTTGGGTTTATATCCTTTGTTTCCGGTCTTACTTAGTATAGCAGTAGGCATATCCCTCATGTTAAGACCTTCCAGCACTAGAAGAGCCAAATTTCTTTTGACTTTCGTCTTGCAACAATAGGTCCTGCTTTATTTAGCGGTAGCGAAATGAAAGCTTTGAATTTGAAAGGATTAATTTCGAGGAGAGATAAAGTGCAGAAGTTTGAATTCGTCAAAGTGTGAGAGAGAGAATGACAAAGAATAAGGTATTTTTGGAACAAAATTAAGAAAAATCACTTTACCGATTGAATTAGAAGAAAATGAACTGGATAGGTTATAATTTTTACAAAAGGTACCGATCCGTAATTATTCCAAGAAAGAAATTGATTCTTTTTGGAGATATTGTGAGTCGATACCTTTTTTCAAACATTTTTTCGCTACAGTCATGCATTTTTTTTTCAATCGAAAAAATTCATTTTAGGAGGCGAAAAGATTATGATACACTCAATGAACCAAAGGCGCGCTACGGAGATCACTTACTATGTGCACCATGCCGTATCAATTTAAATTACATAATTCAATTTTGCATCACGCTGCACCAAATTTATGCACTGCGATGCATAAATTTAAATTACCAAATTCAAGTTTTGCATTGCGAATTTGCGATTCATCTATTTAAATGACCTAATCCAATTTTGTATCATGCTACATCAATTTTATGCATCACAAGACACCAATTTAAATTACCAAATCCAATTTTAAGCACCGCGATGCAAACTGGATTCTAGTACATCTCATCTGTCTTCTTCTTCATTCTCCTCTGTCGTAAGTCATCTTCTTCATCCATTTTCCTTCGTCTTTACTAAAACCCTTCAACCCACCCCAAATTCATTCCAGTATCGTAGTTAATGAATCAGAAAAATTGTTTACCTTTTGAAGTGTTGAGTAACAATGACGATTTTCGAATCCAAAGTGTTGATCGGAGCTGTTGAAGGAGACAATCGTGGCATTTAGCAACAATACTTTGAAAATGGATTTTAACGGTTGAAAAACAAAACGGGTAAGTGGAGGGGTTACAAATTTGGCAAAAATGGACCGACCCGAAATTACCCCTTCCTTTTTATGTGAAATTCTGGTCGATCCACTTTAGAAAGTTTTTAATCGCTACAATATCTTCTTCTTTTTTTTTATCGAAAAAAATCATAATTTGGGACGAAAAGATTACGATACCCTTAATGAAACAAAGGCTCGCTACGGAGCACTCACTCAGTCCATTGTGTTGCATTAATTTTTCTACCGCAATGCATCAATTTAAATTAACTAGTCCAATTTTTCATCGCGCCGCATTAAGTCAAGCACCCAATTGATGCAACATGCTGCAAAATCATAATGAACCAGACCTTCATGTACCTTATTTCCAGTACACAATTAACAAATGATTCAAAATTAATGCATCTTTCATTCATCCTAAATCTAAATAGATCATCATGATTCACAAATGATGCATTGTGATTTAAAATCGATGCATCCAGATTCAAAAAGAGCGTCCAACAATGAACAATTTTTTATTCAGACATTTCATCAAATAGTTTACATGCATAGCAACACAAATACAAAAGGTAAATCTATTTTGAATCGTATACACAAACACAATGAAGAAAAATAAGAAAAAGAAGAAGAAGAACAACAGGATAAATAAGATCATGGGAAGTTAGTAGTGAAGACTGAAGACACGGTTATCTAGTAACCATCGTTCTTTTTCACCATTCAACTCATCACTCTCTTACCTTTTCATACTTTTTTGCGTCTTCGGCGAGACAAATTTAATGACGAGGGAGAAAAAGAAGAAGTGAGAAGAAAAAGAAATTTTCAAGGTTCTCTAAGATTGAGCATTATTGGAACAATTTCATGAAAGTGATCTTTAGCGGTTGAAAAAAAAATAGGAGACCAGAAGTGTTAAATATTTAGGAAAATGTACCGATCAACAATTTCTACTTTTTTTCGATCGTTGAATTTTTCGTTTAGTTGCTCATAAGCCAAAAACTTCATTTGATTTGATCTTTATTTGATTTTTACTATCATTCTAATTAAAGAGTTCACGCTTGAAAAGTTTAATTATTAAATGTCATATTATGTTATTTGAGCTGGTCATAATTACAAAAATATTTAAATAAAACACAAGTAGAAGGTAAAGATGAAAGATTCTGAAAATTATAAACATGATATTTAAAAGTGAACTCTTTGTGTGGAATAGAGAAAAATTCACAGCTTTCCAATAAATAAATATTACTCTCTCCGTCTCATTATTATTGGCCTACTTTGTTTTTTAATTTGTTGCAAAGTTATTGGTCACACAAAATTTCAAACAGATTTATTAATTAATTATATCAACACACCTTTTAAAAAATAAGCATTTATTCTTGTGAGTTGTGATTTCCAAGACCCTAAAATTGGAGTTCAAATGATACTATAGGGTGGGAGTATTATACCGTGGTTGTTGAGTAATGTAAAGTGTAAACAGGACGAAGGAAGCAATAAGAATAAGATTAAGTAAAGGGTAATTAAACATGAAAATATATGTGGTGTATTAATTCTATTACCAAAGAATGCATCACTGAATTCTCATAGTTAACCCAACTTATGAATTTTGGATTTACATATAATTCCTATTTCTATTGCGTATGCAAGAAAAAACAGAATCTGGCATTCAAAGTTCAAACCAACCTAACTTACCCCCTGTTTCTGTTTTGAGTTTTCCAATCACCATGCAATTGTTCACAACATTATCAACAGGTCAATCTCCAGGGTCTCATCTTTCCTATCTTGGACCCCACTTGCCACCTGTAACTTCCTCACTCGATCAACATTTGGCAGGGGTTCGTTATGTGAACATATATAGAGCATTTTTATTTTTCTCTCTGTAATAAACGGAAAATAGTGTAGTCCAACCTGATCGTTGGACAGGACTTCATATATACCTAGCTAGCTATTGACACCAAACACAACCATTCTGGTCGTGATTGGTACAAAAAATAAATTAAGTCTATATATATACTAGACCCATAACCATAACCCATTGCAATTGGGACTACTTTAAGTTGACTTTTTTCTTCTTTCCTACCCGAAACTGTACAAATACTCCATGCTCTTCCCTTTCTCTTTTTATTTCCATTTTCCACCCCGGGTATATACTATATAGAGTAGTACCTTCTTGGAGTTGGAGACCCTAAAAATGCTCCTTATGGAATTCAAATTTGGTCGAGCCTTTTTGGTTATACTCATAGCAGAGCTTACTGAGTTCTTTAGCCAACACTGGTGCCCCACAGTAGAAAACACCTGATCCAAATAACCAGAATCAGAACTCAGATCTCCAATAAAATGCAAAATTGCTTCAATAAAATGGTACATTAGAATGGAGATCACTCACCTATCCTTGCATTCGCGTGCTTGGTACAGGTTTTGGAGAAAACCTTCTTCCAATTAGGCCTTGCAAAATGGGTTCGTACCTGTTAACCACAATCAGAATTATCAGTCTGTGTAGGTATATGGACGAACGATGAAGGCTATGTATTACCATAAGTCGTAATCATCAAGTGATAGAGCCAAAAGTTTTCATTAATTCTCAACCTATTATATCTAGAGACGTACGCATGCAAGCTCGTTTTTTATGGCATGACATCTTAAAGCGAAATTTTCAAGTGCGGAAGAGAAAAGGCAAGATATAGAAAGAAGCAAACAAAGTATTCACCCTTGTGCCAGATACAATATCAACCCCATTTTTAGCATGGTTGAGAGCTTGCACCATGGTGATGAGAGCTGACCGGGCATCCCCTTCTTCATAAACACTAGTCAAGTAGTTATGCATCTCTATGACACCCTGGAAATGAAATGTTGAAAGTTAGCAACCACACTACGTTGGGAACAATGAGAGAGAGAGAGAGATTGATTATCATACCCTTTGATCAAGATCCGCGATTTCATTCATGACTCCTTTGAACCAATCAAATGAACCTTGCTCTCTGGTTACCCAATAGAAGTAAGCATTCGTGGTCCGAAGTGTTTTCTTCCTTTTCGAAAAACCCTTACTGGCAGATGGCGAGTCTGTTGACCCAGAACCAGAACTCAGATCTGAATGCCTACTGTAATCAGGCGTAGAATCCTGAAAGTTCGGCAGAAAAATAGAAACAAGTTTAATTGCATATAGAAACTACAAGTATTACCTAGCTGAACACTTCTATGATGCAGAATTTGCGAAAAAATTTAATTACTTACAGCCTGCTCCTCCATTTTGACAATGTTATTAAGCAAATCCTTCAGAATACTAATGAAAGGTGTTGCTCCAATTCCAAGACCAACCAGCAGGAGGACATCATATTTCCTATAGTCTTCTGCAGGAGCTCCATAAGGTCCGTCAATCAAGAGCTTCGGCAAGCTGAGATCAAGAGAAACTCTTAGAAATCAGTTTATTAAGACCACTATAAGCAAAGCAGAAAACGAATATGACAGAAGCTTATAATTTTAGATTATGTAACCAAGTACTATTACTTCTTTTTGGTAGTTTCATCAGCTCTGAGCAGACCACTTTTACCACCCACCGGAGGTTCACACGCCTCTGAGAATACCCTCTTAATTTCTTGTGTCCAGTCCCCTAGCTGACGTATGTGAACGCTCAGGTAGTCGTCTCCAGGAGCTGAGGTGATGGAAAATGGATGCCTGAAAATAGAGTATATAAATCCAAAGGATGCCTGCATTAACCAAGAGTTTGAACTTTCATGCAGAACTTTTTAAATGAATTTAACCCATCTAGATTTGTAAGTTGAAGAACTATCTAACTATTTTGACCGGAATTTGTCTAAGCCGTGAAGAAACCACAATCTATGGATAATAAATATGATCACTGAGAAAGATGTAGTTTACCACTCAAATGGAGAAACTGCTGGGCACTGGACAAACATGTACTGTCCACTCTTGTATCGAAACTGGGGAGGCTTGGACATTTGCAAGGTTAGAACATTTCCCGGATATATAGCAACCTGACAATGGTTTAGTTCAGGAAAAACGAAAGTCAGAGATGGTTACAGAACATTTAAGCAACTAAGAAGACGTAAATTTAGCCATATGAAACGGTTGAAAAACTTGAGATGGTCTGCCTATATTTCATGCCCACCTTTAGAAGCCGGACAGTATATGCCCCGGATCTGAAAAATCTGAGGGTCCTTTCCCCTGCATATAGGAGAACTGGAACCGCAAGATAGATCCACGTCTGCACCCATATAGTATCATAATTTTATATTCAAGGTAGAGAGGAAAACCTCTAGTTCAACAGTTGATAAGGAAAAGTAATTTGGCAATCATACCGTCTTAAGGTACCAATGGTGCACAAGATACAAGCGCCAGCCATGGACAAGTAGCAAGGCGTAAACGATGACAAAGAGGTGGTGTGAATACCAGAAGGCATTGAAGCCAGTGAGCCTGTCAAAAGGCTTGGGAAGCTTAACAAGGCTCCGCCTGAACCATCGCGTTGCAAGTGTGAAAGCAATTGCCATGCAGATCACCATTATTATTCCAGTCACACCCTCGACACCTTGAACAAAGTCTATGTACTTGGGTTTCTTATAGCCAAAGTCATTCCTTAGATAACTGTCGTAATCTTGATCAGACGCATTTATTATCCTTGGGAAATCGCATGCAAGATGGTTACCAGCGTGAAGTATGACACCAATTACAATGGCTGCAGCTACAGTCTGTGCAGATACATCAACAAGAGGAAATATAAGCTGCTGAGAAGTGGTTCATAATTCAAGTAATGCAATTAATTTACTTTAGAAAATTGGAAAAGGTAGTCATACTGCAACTAGACTGATGATATCTGTAAACTCTATGGACTGTTATTTAGCTAATGAAGAGTCTTTCCAACGAAAATTTTTCGGGCCTGTAAACTTGTAAAGGATTAATTCCACAGACTTTATGTCCTTTATTTTGTCCATCATTTTCTTCTAGACCGCTAATATTGCCCCAGCTCATTAAATTGCATCTAGAACCTATTTCTGGCTCTTGACACTATGACAAGGCTCTGATTTGGCCAGACACATCTCTATTAAAAATGCTAGCATATCCAATCATAAATTTTAGCTCGAGACGTGTTATCAAGTAAGCTGTAAATTCTGATCGAATACCAAAATAATAGAATTATGCGAGACTTCTGTTGTATCTTATTGAGTTGTGAGATTGGTCATCCGCATCCCCATCCAAGTTCGATAAGATCATTAGAACAGGTGATATCAACTGCATAATTGCAGAGGTTGAGTACTCATAGAGGAATGATCTCAAAGCTAAGATATTTGTTAAAGGAGGAATAAATTAAACTTAATTTCTAACTTCCAGCTCCGTAGCTTTTGAAATATATGTCTAAAAGAGAAATTACGGAATTGCATTCTGTTTGAACTGTGTCAAAGGCTATAATTTGTCTCTCAGTATTTAATTCAAAATTTTCTAAATCGTTTACATTGCTAATTGAAATGGTCCTCGTCGATTTTTTTGCTGCAACGCGGAGAGAGGAAAGTATAACGGGTCAAAATAGAGAGATTTGAGTGGTTCTCCCTATGGGAATCTCTAGAATGGAAGAGAAAAAATGGAAGTCATATTCAGATACTATTGAAATCTTTGGCATTTAGTACTTGACAATGAGCACTTAAAAGTTAAAACCACAACGAGAAGAATAAGTTATCAAAAAAAAAGAAAAAAAAAAAAGACGAAGAATAAGTTATCGCTGATATTCTAACAATATTCAAAGAAAATGACCACAAAGAAACAAAAATCCCTGGACTCAAACTAGAAGTTCCAAACAAAGCAGAAAAATGGGGCTAAGAAGTCAACTCTTGCCGTGTGCAAACGCGATTAGGCGACAGCTCCGTAATTCATCTTATATTGTTGTGCCTTCAAGGCTGGGAAGCCAAAAGGCAACAGCCCCAATTTACATCCGTAGGTTTTAAGCCTTTTACACAGACAAATGGAAGTTTCGAAAAGAAAAATGATAAAGATAATTTAACAGAACTCATTTATATTACAATTTGCGATTTTGTAAGGTGGTTGAAACATACAATATTTTTACCATAGTCAGTAATATACAGGGATGAATATAATAAGTTGGAAAAAAAAAACATATAAGTTTAATACAATTTTTACTTAAGAGTTGAGATGAAAATTTTTGGCGTAAAAACAAGAGAACTGAAAAAATATTTGTTTTACAGATATAATACGAATATAATTGAAAAATATGAGACAAAAATATGTCATATTATGCCTACACATCCTTATATTTTCATCTGTTGATCCACAATTAACTTGTTTATTTGTAAAAGAAGAAAGGAGCGATAATTAAGCAGCATTGATTTGGTTCATTTGAATACTGTTAAAAGTCTCAAGGGGTTAGACAATTCATAACTATCACTCAAAGTTCTTATCGTGATAGCCTGATAGGACGATACAGGGGCGGATCCATGCTTCACACTTGGGGGCAAGTGCCCCGCTGAGGTAATTTTTTTGAAAAAATTTCACTACAAAATGACCCCGTTTTAAATTATTTTTTAAATTTTTATGTAATAATTATAATTTGTGATACCGCTGAAATTTTTCTCTAGATCCGCCACTGGGACGATAGGTGGTCCACCCTGAACTGAAATTATCCTTCTTTGGCTAAGACGGAGGAACAAGTTAAGCAATCCCTAAATATCTTACCCAAAAAAAAAGGTGAGAATATTTTGACCTTACCTTGTGGAAGTTGATGTTGTCGTCAAAGGGTACAACATGACCCAACTTGGTAACCCTCAGCCATGTTATAGTGTTCCGGCACACAGGCAACAATATGAGAGCCATATTGAATTTGAGCGTTTCAGCTGCGCCTTTAGCCGTGAGAACGCAGTAGCCCATGACCTTGAACGCATTCTTCTGTTTATACTGAAAGAACTTCCAAATGAACAACCCAATCATAATAATAATCCATAAGCTTAAAACCCAAAGCCGTCTCCAATTTTCTTGGAAATAATAGACAGTTTTTGAGCTCATTCTGATTATCGAGCTCCGTTTCGTCAACCCGTGTAGGTTTTGGCTCAAGGCTTGGCTCGTGTAGCTGAGGGCTTGACTGTAATTTAAGTAAGTGTCCTTCTGAAGGAGTAGTGTTTCCAGCTGCCATAGCTGCATGATGATAGGAATAGTATCTTGTAAGCTAAAATGATCAAGAAATTTGCCGAGGAGATGGTAATGGACCCGAACATAATATTATCCGGCCCTGTCACAATTACATCCCTTGCATTGTCTTCTTTTTTTCTAAATATTATCGTTTAGTGTAGGCTGGGCTGGCCAACACTTATGAAGGCTTAAAGCAAACTCTAAAGTGATATCTTTTAAAATCAAATAATATATTTTTAATTATTACATTTTTTATTTAAAGAACATCTTTTGTGCTTTTTAGGATGCAAAATCATTTTTAAATTATTGTAATCAATTTCATTTAATAATTATTTTTCAATCGAATAAAACTAATTCACTTAATCTTTGTTGAGACATTGTTGGTCTTAGATGAAATTTTATTAATTTTAGTTTTAAAAAACTTATTTTTACCGATGCAACAGTTACGAGAAACATTTTTCTATAAGTGATATACGCATTTGGAAAAGAATCATGCCTTATTATATAATTAAGTATGTCAATTTGTGTATCAATTTTCATTTGTATAATTTCTTTTACAAATAGTTTTGTAAATAGATCTAATTCATCAATATCAGAGTTGTCATTATGTTTTAAAGAATGTTCAAGGTTAAAACAATTGACTTTTAAATTTTTATTATCCAATGACCTTAATTTCTCATGAAGTAACCTAATGTCTTTTAAATTTTTATTATCCAATTACATTAATTTCTCATTAAGTAACCTAATGAGAAAAACTAGGAATCACTTAATATATATATTTTTTAAAAAAATAGTAATTTTTTTTTTAGAAGCCTAAAGATTTTTGAGGCCTAAAACAAGGGCTTCCTTGGCTTTACAACCTTTACCCTTGGGCCGGCCTGAGTGTAGGGAGGTGTATATGGAAGTATGAACCATAGCTAGAAGTAAAATAAAAAATTATAATACAATATAACTCGTATATCTTACGATTGATTCTCGCAAGCTATGTTGCCTTATTTGATTGGACCTACTAAAGAAGAGCAGGTGATGAGTACCATGATGGTTCTAAATGATTTTTGACAAAAAATCAGTTAAAATGGTTAAGGATATATTTCGTGAAACGCATGCTCGTTATCCGACCTATTGTATATAATAATGTTAAACTGTGAAAAATATGATATTATATATGACTTTAAATAATTAGAAACCTACTCATGATTTTTAATAATGCCAGCTATTGTGTTCCTTTGGTTTATAAAAGAAATCAAAATTATCAAGATGATTATGAGTACTTTTTACGACTTCTAATGACTAACGACTATTCACCAACCACCCTGACTCCACTTCCAAATGTATGCCACTTTAGCTAGATGGATATAGGTCGATCATATAATAGCTCATTAAGGAATATTGAGGCAATAAGCAATGAAAATGATTTCAATTCGTATTTATCTATTTTCTTAGTTTCACATTCCCTTTTTCTTATATTCGATTTTTTTTTCTTCTTTATTGGGCCCCTCGGTATTTGCCTTTGTTTTCACATTCCATCACCAAGGATGGATCAACAACAGGTCTGTGTATACTCACATTGATATAAATTATGCTTAATGTCGGACAAATTTAATTTATCTTCGTTTGTTTAAATTTTTTGAGTAGCGAGTATTTCATGAATTAGTGTTTCCAGCTGCCATAGTCCGCATGACATGAAAGAATAATTTCATGTACGAAAGATGATCAACAGATCAAGAAGTTGGTTCATGTGGTAGGAGTTAGGACATGGACATGGGCTATTTCATTGTGTTGGCCACTTTGCACACGTGTGATTTAGTGGGGAATACGCGTAACAAGGTCCAAATAGAAGAAGACCGAAGTGGGACCCTTACCCCATCACATGAAATCTCGGTTTTTCAGGGCCACACCGCAACGAGGACGGAATGTGTTCAGATCATGGAAATGATGGAGTGCAATATAGCATTATAGTGGGACGAGATTATAGACTAAAGCATTATAGACTGACTTCTCCGTCCAAATAAAATTTGCATACTGACTTGTCAAACTCAGTTGACCATTTTTAGATTTGATTTAACGCATTTTTAATTCATTATATTATAAAGAACAACTTTATAATCCTTGTAATCGATATTAGAAACTACTATTAAATTTAAATAAATTTCTTATTTAAAAAAGATCAGATTAGCTTTAAAAGTCAAAATGCATCTTTTTATTCTTTTTATTTTTACAAGATATAGTGAGAATATATGAAAAGGCAAATTAATTGAGGTAAGAGGTAAAAATTGTACTGCATAGTGCATAGTACTCGCTCCATTTCTAACTAACAAACAAATCTTAACTTATTTTTTAGGTTTTATCGTTAAGATCTGTACTTTTATGGACAATTTTTTAGAACGCCCTCCTCCTACTCTCAATTTATGGATTTAAAAATAATTTTCAACTATCATTCAAACTAGGTCTTTCATATTTTAAATTAAACAAATAGAAGAGGGGACGAAAGAATGTAAAAGATGTTGAACCACCAAGAAGTTGGCTGTTCTCCAAGAAACCATTTAGTAAAAAAGAAGAACTCTCTAGTATTTTTTTTTTTTTTTTTCACCTAGGGGGCATGGAAAGAGATCGAACCTAAGACCTCACACTTTGTGAAGGCCCATATCTACCACTGGACCACCCCGTTAAAAAATTCTCTAGTATTCAAGTACAGTTGAACAACATTTTTACTCGATCTTCGGAAATGCTAGGTAGTGCTTAAAGCAATCCCTTTATATTCTAGTCAACATACATAATTACCCTTTACAGTTTACCCTCTAAGGAATTGTTTAGTCGCTAGATATGTAAGTGTTGGAAAAAATAAACTAGCACTGCCACAAATTGAATGACTTTTTGCCTTTTTGGTATATATAAATATATATTTAACATAATATTAGATAATACTAGATAGTTAGAGAGTAGCTTCCAAATACTTAAACCTCGTCAAACATCGATTCATAGATTATTCAGTATTTCAATTTAATAAAAAAATAAAAGTATATCTATTCGATTTGGATAAAGGAAGTATAGGAATTGGAAAAAATTCTTCGGCATCTTTATTTAGGTGTTCTGTCATTTAGGATGCTTTACTCTTTGTAAAATTTATTATTTTAGGTAACAGCTTAATTTATTATAAGGTGATTACTGTACCAACTCATGTAAATAAGAGCATATAATACTAGTAATTCATAAAACAAAGTCATGTGAGCAGGAATTTCCTTGAAGTTTTATAATGTTTAAACAAAGGATGAAAGTCACCTCTATGTGTATTAAATAATTTTAATTTTTTTCTATGATATTCAACTTTGGAATACTCATATAACGTTAGTCATGGTTTAAGAAAAAAGGACCCACCTCGATGTAGCCAAGCCTTTCAGGATCCAACTCTTCCATGATCAAAGCTGCATATTCCTCGGCCTGCTCCTTTAGTCTTGATAACTTGTTTGCTGAGGCACTTAACATGATAATCTGAACATAATTAAGAAAAATAAAGACTTTCAATTGTATTTGGTGATGAATTAGTCATGGGAAGCAACTCATTGACAAAATGCACCCACCAATCCCCACTAAATATGTGAAATTCAACTCTAAAATACTTTCAGTTTGTGAATATCCGATTCTTATATTCCATAAAATACAATATATACCTATTCAATATTCATCACAGAAAATAATCATAATAATAATATGGCTTAAATAGCAATTTGGTCACCCTATTTCAAGTTTTTTTCATTATGATCACTTTATTTTCTTTTCTCAATTTAATCATTATACTTGACTTTATTTTCACATTCATCCTCCATCCAATTTTTTGGATGAAAAACTTAAAAAAAATTAAAAACCCTAAAATGCCCCTAAACACAATTGGGTCTCTCTCTCTCTCTCTCCACCATGGTTGAAACCAGGCACATCCACTTTCTTCCCCATCTTCCTCCACCAAATCCAGACAAACAAATTTGATACATCCAAATCCCAACCTTTCTCCCAACTCCGACCAAGCCCCCACCATCTCCGGTCAAGTTGCAACCATCTCTGGCCACGCCTTTCTATCTCCTCTCAAATCCAAAAACTTTGATGCTTTCTGCTCCACATCCCTATCCCAAATCTGACTGAGTTCGCTCCATCCCTATCTTCTTTGACTTCCTTCATCTTCATCCCTCGTCGACATCGGCACAACCGTCTACCTCCCTAAACCCGATCATCCCTTCTCAGATCCAATCGACACTGTCATCTCCCAGCCCAGTTTTTCTCAATTTCGATTTCATTTCGATTTCATGCATCTCTTTATTTCATTTTGGCAGGTGTACGTACACCCTTCTTTCAAGCCTTTCAACGCTTGATTCCCACAACCCGACCTCCACACCCCACAGCTTCCAGCGACACCATTAAAGCTTATCGTCATCTTCTTCTTCCCATCGCCATCTCAACTAACCCACCGCCGCTTCAACTTGCTGCGGCCATCTCCACCGTCACTCACGTCGACATCTCCAAACCTGATGCTCACCAACCCTAGAGAGAGATGTTTTCAACCCGATTCGAATCTACCTTGATTGTAGGCAAATGGGCCGACTCTAGTTAGGAATTGAGTCGCAGGGGAAAGAGAGATTGCAGAGAGAGAGAGAGTCATGAGAGTTGGAGTGCCCTTAAATAGTGGTAGATGGCGGAGCTGGGAGAGAGAATGAAAGAGATGGATAGATGGATATAGGTTTTTTCTTCCCTTTTTTGTTTTTGTTTTTGAAGTAAGTCAGGGTACCTAATATTTGTTAGATTTCTCTTAAATTAATTTCTATAGACCCTTGTTAAAAAAGGTATTTTGTGCATTAATATATATATATATATATAAGTCAAGTGGGGGCACTTGCCCCCCAAATTAAATATTGGGTTATGATTGAATTAATGAAAATATAAATTTAATATTTGTTATTTGATCTTTTCATTTAACCCCTTGACTATTAACATTTTAAATTAAATAACCTTTAACATTAGTAAGGACATTGTGGTCATTTCAAACATTTTCGTCTATCTAACTAACGGAAATGATCCTCAGTGGTCTTATTGACTTGATTGACCAAGTATAGTCATTAAATTAAGGAAAAAAATAAAGTGATCATAATAAAAAAAATTAGAAAATAGGATGACCAAATTGCTATTTAAGACTAATAATATATGCCCACAGTCGCGTTATTCGTTTATGCCGAGTAGCTAATATCACAAAATTTATGATTATACGATAAATGTTATACCAAGTAAAATGCATTAAGTAGTTGGTGTTGCATCAGCATTACCATAAAAATATAGTTTCCTATAATACGGTCTTATGGATCCTTATCCGTAAGATGAATCTATCCAGGTTAAATGGAGAAAAATTCAGAAATCTCAATGTAAGCCCTTAGTTTTTGAAAATTACAGCTCCACCACTCATGTTTATATATGTAGTTTCACTTTTTACTATTAACAATGTCACTTCATAGTATTAAATGTGTAACTTTTGGCTTTAGAAATGTCACTTTGTAATTTTAATGAAAATGGGTATAATTTTTTCCCTAAAAAATTGTTACTTTTTGAGCTTAAATGTGTTACTTTTACTTTGAAAAGTGTCTTATTTTTTTATAAATGAAAACCATTACGTTTAGCATTAAAGTGTCACTTTATAGCATTAAAAGTGTCACTTTTTAGTATTAAATGTGTTACCTTTGACCCTAAAAGTATCATTTCGTCTTATAAATAAAAATCGTCGTTATTGATCTTAAAAATGTCATTTTTTAGCATTGACAGTGTCACGTTTTAGTATTAAATGTGTCACTTTTGGCAATCACCGATAGTTTTAAAGTGACTTTTTAGTATTCAATGTGTCACTTTATATTATTAACAGTGTCACTTTTTAGTATGAAGAGTGTCATTTTGTATTTTAATGAGAATTATAATAAATTTCTCTTTATAGTGTCACTTTTAACCTTAAAATGTGTCACTTTTGTCTTTTAAATGTGTCACTTAGCATTTTAAGGTTAAAAGTGACACTATAAAGAGAAATTTATTATAATTATCATTAAAATACAAACATAAGAATTTCGACAGACAAACCTTGAAAGTACAGGGGCACCGAAGCAACATGAGAAACTTCTCATTAATGAGCAATAAAATTTAGTAACATCACCTATATCTTGCCTGAATGGTTTTTATAATATTTAGTAACATCTTATTTATTTATTATAACTAATGAATTTCCAAATGTGGCTCCATCTTACGGATTTAGGATATGTAAGACCGTCCTACACAAGTTTTTGTCTACGATAAATACGCTATGTACAATATTTTAACCATTTAAAATAGGATTAATATATATTTTGGTCCCTGGAATTTGCAAAAAGATTAGTTTGGTCCTCGGGTTTTATTACATATTAATGTGGTCCCTTAATTCGTTTTTTCGGATCAATTTACCCCCTCCCACCATTACTGTTACATTTTCCATCCATTTTTTACAAGATGACTAAATTACCATTACTAACAAGTTTCTTATGATTAGGTTTGACAATTGGGTGGGTTAGATCGGATATAAGTCGAGTAAAAATGAGTAACGAGTTAAAATGGGTCACAACCCATTATAATTGTATACTATTTGGTAAAATCGGGTTGGGTAATATCGGGTTGGTTAGGACGGAACTGTTGGTAATATATTGCCTATTGAAATTAATCTATATTATAAAACAGCTAGGTACTTGACTAAGACTATTCAGAGGTTGAGATTAAATTATCTTTAAAAATTTAACGGTTGTGATTCACCCTCACATTCATATGTGTGAGTAGTTATCCATTTTTAACTCCCTATTACAAACCACCTCCTACAATTAATATTATGAGCAGTCATCGATTTTTCTTATGCCTTTGTTTTATATTCATATTACAAAGTCACACACAACGATTAATCTTCTGAATAGTTACCCATTATAAAACATCAATCTATCAACTATCACTTGAAGCAATGTATCCCTCAACTGTAACATTTTTTTTTAAAATCGCACCTCCTATTTAAGCACTGCCATTTTAATTGACGAAAATGACATCGTACCATAGACACGGGTATGAAGATCTAGTTTCATATAAAGCCAAACAAACATAAACACTAACCAGTAACCCACTTCACCTACCCCAATCTCTTTCTCTCTCTCTCATAAATCCCCCTCACTTCACATGAAAAACTCACAATGCTTACCTCCATAGCTCCATGTGTAAGGACCACGACCACCATGTTCATCAACCCATCTTCATCGAACCACCACCACTTCCATTAGGGCCGCCGGCACCCTTTCTTCTCCGCCGATGGTTAGTACTAGTAGATCCGCCAGCCCTCCACGATATCTACAACGAACATTAGTAGATATGCCATCTCCACCTCCAGATCTACTAGATCCGCAACCCCCACCAAATCCGACGATGATGGTCTGTTAGGGTTTTTAGCAAGTCATCGGTGCAGATAAGAGAAGGCATGGGAAGAGGGATCAAGATAATTTTTCATTTTGAGAAATTAATTTTATGATCAGAAACTGGCAGCAGTGTTCTAAAACTCCCGTCTAGCTCCACCTAGGCCTCGCCTAGACACTAGGCTCCTCTCTACCGCCATGACTTTCTTAGTCGTTGTCTAATCGACCAAGTCGACACCTACGCCAAACCTCGCCGACTTTAATTTATTTTTGTTGCTTTGATTTTGTGGCATGCGGTGACCGGAGAAGGAAGAGAGGGCGAACTTGAAAAGGAAGGGGGAGTGGTGGTAATGGTGAGACAGATAGGGAGGTAGAAAGAAAATGAGTTTGATTTTGTAGATATTCGATGGGATGAGAGAGTGAATAGATTAAAGGGTTAGATCTAGGAGGAAAGAGATTTGAGGATGAAAAAATGAGAGTTGGTCTGCCGGAGAGAGAGAGAAAAGAAAAAAAAGAAAGGAAGAAAAAATGGTTGCCCGTCTGTCAGATAGATAGAAGAAAGAAGAAGAAGAAAGAATGAAGAAGAAGGGGGCTGTATCGAGACTCAGAATTTAGAATGAGAAGAGATTATGAAAGATATGTTAGACTGTGGGTTGTAGAGGTAGAAGGTAGGTGGAGTAATATATATATATATATATATAGTTCTAAACTTGGCAAGTTTATTGTTTTGGGTTATTGAGAATTAATATTAATGGTAGATTTGTATATTTTTGTTCATTTTACAAATATCGACAAGCGTTTGATAAAATGACAAACATAAAAAAAAAAATTTGTAGTCAATGTGTTTAATTTTTAATGTAAATTATCAAAAAAAAAACAAAGGTAATTATGCCTTAATTCTAGGCCCCGCCTACTGATTACGCCCCGACTAGTCCTTTAGGCGCTAGTGTGTCGCCTAACGGCCGCCTAACGATTTTTAGAACTTGACGGGCGGTGACTGAAAATTTTTCATTTTTGGCATTTTGATATTTTTTCAATTATGCGTTTATTTTGAGCTCCTGGAAAGAGTTTGATAATTTTCGTTGGGTAAATACAGGTTTTTATCGGTCATTGCCAGTCTTATCTCTCAACTTGATCTCCTCATCCTCCATCTTCTCTCGCAGCACTGCCACCTCTTCTTCATTTCCATTAATCACAATCTTATTGGACTCCACAAACTCCTTATACCCAAACGCCTTCAGCAATTTCTTACTCAATAATACTTCCACCAAAACTACATTATTGAATACATTGCCAAGAAAATCAACCACAACAGGATGCTTCAAGGACTCCTTAGAAAGCACACAATTCACGGGGCTCAGCACAGGTAGAGCCGCCATGTCCCCCACCACCATCATCGAGGAGGCAGAATTGAAGTGTAAGGGATGAAGGTGTAATTTCGTCCCCAACGGTGCGGAATCGGGGAGAGGTCGACCATTGAAGGTGAAGAAGAAACTGTGTAGAGTTTGGGCTGGGTGAATCTGGGGGAGGAGAGAGAATTTGAGATGGCGTAGAGTGAGATTGGGGGTTAGGGTTATGGCACGAATTGGGTTTTGGAATTGTGGGGCTTGAACGAAAACTTGAAAATTTTGGGTTCTGGAATTCATTATGAGTTCTAGGGACCTTTTCTTTGGATTCAATTTACAACTTAACGGCGGAGCAAAGCTCCGGCACCGATTTGTGGTGCGAGAGAACACTGGCAGCTATATTTCTCGATAAAACATTTTTATCACTTTATTTTTATTTTTTTATATATTTTAATTATAATCACATGTGTAAAAATATTTTAAAAAAAAATCACACATTATATTATTATTTAAAACACAGACGATTATGTACTTTAAAATGGTGTGTCGAATTTAAAAGAACCATTATTTAAAAACAGGGGAGTAATATTTTCTTGTAGTAAAGCTGAGATAAGGTCAAATGTCACATACCAAGAAAACTGAGATCATGTAACGTACTCCATTATATATATTGGAGTGGTTGGCTTTTTGTTACATTTTCTAATTTAGGATCACCGAATCACGCCTAATCGTCTATTATTATGTTAACACCAAAGACTTTCTACCAAAATCATATAACACCATTATTCATAGGTCTCACAAGGAAAGGTCAGCAGCCCAATTTGTTATGTCACCGGCACATGACAGACTGTGAACTCCAACCCGTCTTTTCCTTTATATTATTAACATGACTTAGTAGTAACTTAGTATGATGCATCAATTATATTCTGAAACTTGAGAAGTGGTTGTGAAATCTGAAATGTTCTATATATAACCATCCTAAGTTTAGGGGGGGCTTCCTTAATTGAGAAATATTTATATAAACGTCAAAAACTGAAAAGATGTCACATCATATGCACAAAATGGCGTGGTGACAATTCTACTAAATATTTTTTTTCCAATTGAAGATACTAATTAAGGTTATATTATTTATTTCAATCTAGGTAACAAGCATGTGATTAGTTAAAGATGATATCAATTAACATTTAATGTTACCTATTAACACATCACATGCTAACGAGGGACTAAGAACATAAAAAGATTGAACCAAATTTTTTTTATCCTTATTATTTCCCTTCTAGAATAAAGATGAATTCAAACTCTCTTGGGACAAATTAAGTTGAATTGCATACAAGCTAATTTAAGTACTTTTTCTATTTCTAAATAATTGTCCTTCTTTCTTTTTTTTTTTGTTCGTTTCAAATTAATTATCTTATTTTAAAATTTTATTTTTTAAGAAAACATTTTTATCAATTTATTCTTTTTTTTATCTACTTTAATTATGACCACATGCTTTAAAGTATTAAAAAAAACAACACATTACATAAATATTTATAATACAATAAATTATTATTTTTTCAACGGTGTGCTGAATCAAAGATAATGTTTATTTAAAAATGGAGGGAGCAATATTTCACTGATTAAGCAAAAGTAGAAAAGTCTTAAATTACTTGCTAATTTACCTTCTTCTAGAAGAAATTG
The DNA here is from genome assembly GCA_013146195.2 of Codonopsis lanceolata. Taxonomy (NCBI): domain Eukaryota; kingdom Viridiplantae; phylum Streptophyta; class Magnoliopsida; order Asterales; family Campanulaceae; genus Codonopsis; species Codonopsis lanceolata. The sequence continues at coordinate 157,582,355 of CM028379.1, forward strand.
CCAATTTTATTTTAGTAATTATACACATAGATATAAATTAACAAAAAGCTTTGTATGTATGATAAATGGTAAAAATTTAAGAAATATTGTTTTATAGGTATTTTTTATAAGATGAATTTTCTTAACTCAACCTACTATGCATTGGTAGGTTGAGCTGTGAGTGAGTGAGGCTCCCTATTACGAAATAATATCCGTAAGTTGGTCTTACATGAGATTACATTTTATCTTAAATGAAAATTACTCATAATTGAACTGAAAATTATTCTTTACCATGTCGTAGTGGAAAAAAAAACATTTTATTTTCTGTATTTTATTTAAATGTGGCATTACATGTGTACTAGTAATTTATGTCTCTCTCTCCGTCCCAATTTAAGTGTCATCTATTAATCATACCAAAGTTATTATTTTTTTTAAATTGTTAAACATCAATAATTTACTGATGAGACGGTGAGACGGTGACCTAATGATAACGGGTATTTCCTTTAATAAATTTGAGGGTATTTCAATCTGTCAAATGTTTACCAAATTTGACCAAAGGAATACAAACTATAAATTGAGGGTATTTCCTTTAATACCTTCAATTTATTGTAGTAATGTCAAATCAGTAAAATTTACTTACTTTTATGTGACGAATAAGAAAAGAATAATAAATAAATAAATACTTTGAAAAAAATAAAAAAAAATAGTGAACACTTATTTTAGAAATGAAGGAATACAAAGTACTACTATGTTAATAAAAAAGTAGAAAAACAGTGTCTCAGTACCAAATAAGTGTCCATTTTTTAAAATTTTCTAAAATTTTCTTGTCCCTAAATTAATATTTATTTTAGAGTAACTTTATTAAGTTTACTTTTGATAGTTATCATTTCATAATGTGGACTCATGATGTCGTAGCGGACATCAAGGGTAGTTATATACGTGTTATTAAATTAACTTTCGTAATTTTAGTAAAAAAATTAAAATATAGATTCTTTTAGGGACAAAGAAGCATTACGTAGTTGTGCTAAGGTATTGGTTGTTGTATCATGAACTCCCTTGTCACTAAGGTATTGGTTGTTGTATCATGTACTCCTCTCTTTCAAAATATACTATGTTTTAAGATTTTTACCAAGAAAATATATTATAAACACTAAATTATCCATATTTAAACATTAATTACGTATCTTGATAATTTTACTTAAAAAGTCAAATACGAGTTACAAAATCAATAAATATTAGTAAAATTAAGAAAAATATAAAAAATGTTTTTTGAAAATTATAAATGTCATAAGTCATAACACTTAACTATATATATATATATATATATATATATATATATATATAGGGAGAGAGAGAGAGAGAAGGGTTTACCTCCTTAACTTCTTCTTCAGTGATTCGGCCATCTTCATTTTTGTCCACCCTGAAACATATTAAATATTCCGTAAGATGAAATATTATTCAAATAAAAACTTATTAAGTGAAACTATTTTTTGAAATATAACAGAGTATTTAAAAAAAACAAATTTAACTAATGCATACATGTCGAAGAAGATCTGGAGCCGAGAATCGAAACTTTGATCTGTAATTTGAGACCAATACTCATAGAGCTCGTCTTGACTAATCTTGTCAACCTTCAATCTTCGTCTTCTGCTCAATGCATCGTACATTTCAAGCGCGAATTCCTTGGAATCTCTCATTCCTGTACAAATTAAATTTAACTCCGATGTAATTGTTGCTTAGCGATAAAATAAACATAAGCTAAGTAGACTGTTGGCCCAAGAGTTAGTTATCAAACGAATTAAGCATTGTAAACTGTGTTACAAACCTATGCATTGTGCGAAATCATCACGGTAGAGGAAACCGTCCTTGGCAAGTTTGGTGAAATTGTTTTTAACTTCATTCCAAGCATCAATACCGTTAGTTTTCTTGTTACTGATAAATCTGAGCCCTTGAAGAGCTCTATGAGCGCCAGAGCGAGTGCGATCCAGCTGTGCGCGTTGCCGACGAATGGCGCGAGCTGCCAACGCAGAATTCAAAGCTCCAATTCCACCTGCCGCCGCAGACGAAGAGGGTAGGTTCTGAGATGCACCGTGACTCCACGAAAACTTCCGTAACTCAGCCTTGAGCTCCTGCGAGAACTGCTTCGCTTTCGCCACCGCCTCCGCCTTCAACTCCTGCGAGAACTGACGGAACTTGTTCGACGTACTCCGCCGCATCGTTGGCGACCGAGATAACGTCCCCGACGCCGGCGTTTCTACCCCTCCGACGTCGTGATCGACGCTAATTACTACCGTCGCCGGCTCCACACTACGTAAAATAATAGTATCGTCATCTTGAAGATCAAGCGTCACTTCAACGAATTCCTCCTCCGCGGCAGCCGACGACGATAATGATTCATTTCCCGGGGACGATCCGCCGCTGACGATCTTGTTTGGAACCGTGTCCGACGCCCAGCGCCGCTCGTGCCTCCCTACTCCCTTCATTGTTTGCAACGAAGTTAATTTTAAACTCCTTCGTTCTACGACAAATCAATGTGAAGCTCTCAATGATGAGGAGATAAGGAATTTTTTAAAGGGGTGAAATACTACGCGTCCAGAATCTCTGAGAAAAGACATACACGCGGTGGCGCAATAGAGAGAGAGAGAGAGAGTGAGAAAAGGTAGGAAAGAGACAAGTTTGAAGCACAGAGATTCAGAGGGGACCGATGAAGACCGAAAGTGTTTTGTGTTCTCTTGAGCGGCTTTAGTAATAAAATTCTCTCCAGAAATGAGAAAACACAGAGTGGGCTGCCTAAACTATTTCTTCCGCTGTTTCTATAATGTTAAGAGTAATGTACTAATAAACTCTTCAGATATAATTGGACAAAATTTAAATTGTACTAATAAACTCTAAAGAAACTAGTTTCCCTTTCCTCTTTGATTGTTTTTTCTTAAAATATTACTCCTTCCCTCTTAAAATTATCGTTCGGGTTGACTTGACCGTATAGTATGGTTTAAAAAACACATTTGATTGGATTATTAATATTAGTTTGATGTGTAGTTATTTTAAACCTCATGTGTATATGAGCTAAAGTAAGATGAAAAAATAAGCATAAAATGATAAAAATATTGTCTTAAAAAGAAAAGTTTCAAATAACACAATTATTTTGGGACTTACGAAAAAAGAAAGAATGAAAATAATTTTGGGATGAAAGGAGTACTAAAATCTTAGTGCAAGTGTTTAAAAGTATAATTATATACAAAATCTTAGTGCAAGTGTTTAAAAGTATAATTATATACAAAAAATTTGACTTGTTAAATAGGACTTTTTTTCCCTTCATTTTAAAATTATTATCATGTTTAGAATATACAAATTAAAAAAGCAATTGACTTAATTATTAATATTGATTTAATGTGTAGTTTTATTTAGAATTTATGTATATACGACCTATAATTAAATTATGATTAAAAGATAAAAATAAAGTGATAAAAGTATTGTTTTAAATAAAAAAGATTCAAATAAAAAAATTATTTAAAAAAGAACAAAAAAGAAAGTATAACAATAATTTTGAAATCAAGAGAATAATAAATATACTACTCGCGTCTGTTTATGGTTGAGGAATGCTTGGTAAAGTGACACATATCATGTTATTGACCGTGATCCGCTCTTAAATTAGTAAGTTAGGTTAGCAAATTTAAAAATTCGGCGGGTTTAGGAGCGGCTCGGGTTTATCCCTGACCCATTCACAATTTGCCCCCGACTCGAATCGAATACTACTCATGTTAGTAACCACTTTTACACCCGTTCATTTGGCGTACGTAAATATATTAATTTTAATTAAATTAAAATCAAACAAAACAAATAAAGAATTAAAAATTACTTAGTTCATTCCACTCAAAAAATTTACGTGTGATATATTAATATCATTAAAGTTAGTCATAATAACAAAAATACTTAAAGCATATTTGATTTAACTTATTGATATATGTTGATTACTTATTACTTATGACTGATAGCTTATTGCTTATAATTGATAGCTAATAACTAGTATTGTTGGATTTAACTTTTTTAAGTGTTGATCATCTTTTATAAATTTATGTGTATGTGTGTGTATTTAATTACTAAGTTGAAAAAATATTGAATTCAAATATAAAGATACAAATAGTCTCATCACAAAATATGTTTTACATTGTTATTATTATTATTATTATTATTATTTTAATATAATTACTTTTATTCTTATTACTAATTTAAATAATAATAATTATTATTATCATTATCATTATCATTATTTTTATTATAATTAATATTACTTTTATTTATATTATTAATATTAATATTAATATTTATTATTATTACGATTATTTTTACTATATTATTTTTACTTTTAATATTATTATTATTTATTTTATTATTATTAAGATCATTACTAATAATAATTATTATTATTATTATTATTAATTTTTTATTCTTATTATTATTATTACTATTATCATTATTCATATAATATTATTTATTACTATTATTAAGAAGGGTAATATTGAAATATATGAAATTTCAATGAAGAAGAGAACTTATATGTTTTTGAAAAGTAAAAATAAGCAATAGGCTTAGGGCTCGTTTGTTGTGGCTGATGGCTTATGACTTATGGCTGAAAACTTAAGCTGGTGGCTGAATGACTTGTGGCTAATTGTATAATAGACTGTTTGTTACAGCTGTTGAAAAGCTGCTTATGAGTTGCTATAATTGTTTGCTAAAAAAAACTTGAAAATTAGCATTCATATTTTTATGTATATTACATAAAAGAATGAAATATGGATAATCAAATATTTATTAATGAATAGTTGTCTTCATGTTTAAAAAACACCAAAAAAACTTAAAATTTTGGCTTTTTGACTTTGGCTTTTCAATGCATAAAGGGTGTTGTACCTTACTTATTGACTTTTGTCTTATAAACTGGAACAAACACTCTAAATATGACTTTTCAAAAGCTAAAAAGCAAAAATCACTTCAAATAAGCTGTAACATACGAGTACTTAATGTTTACAATTTATGACCTTACATGTCTTTTAAGTGACTTGTACATTACTTATGACTTATCTTACTATAAGTGAAATCAAACGCGTCAAAAATAATTTATGGTAAGTGATCGATGTATTTTATACGTTGATTTTATATGCTTCTATGACTTAAACTATGTTATTTCACGAGGCTTTTGGCTACTAATATATGTTTTCGGTGAGTTTCGTAAGTTTCAGGGTTATTAGTGAAAATATGCGAAACTCCAGGATTTTATGTGTAAATTTCAAGAAGGGTCAAAAAGGAAAAATGAAGAAGAAACGGAAGCTGTCGAATCTGAAGACCTTGCGGACGTAAGGTACATCAGACCTTGCGACCGCAAGGTAGGCAGTACGGGCAGAAAGTCAAGCAACCAAAGGCCAAACACACTGGAGACTTTGCGGACGCAAGGTATCCAACACCTTACGACCGCAAGGTGGTCAGAATGCGATATCTTCGGATTTTCACACAGTGATTCGATTGGATTATAACTTCCGAGTATATATTGAAGCTAGATGCCGAGCCAAAAGAAGGGGAGACGGCTGGAAGCTCTCTTTAGCAGATTTTAGGTAGTTTTTAGATTGTATATCATAATTAGATTTTGTAATTTCAAGTATTGAAGATCAAATCATGTATCCGATCATCTCCATGTGCTGTTCATTGCATCGAATTTATGTTTTGATTCTTATATATGATCATTCAATTCTTGTTGATTGTGTTGTTTATCAATCCATATATTATTTTGCTTTGAACAAATGAATGTAATCGCAAATAATAAAGGCTTAGAGGTGCGGATAACTGCATGACCAATGTGCATATGTCGCATTAATCGGCTCACCAACACAATAAATTGGACCTATCGATGCACGAGAGTGATAAGTTAGGACCAGTTCATACATGATCTAGGTGACAGATAGATCATAAATCTAGGTGACAGCTAGATTGACAGTTCTTGTGCTTAGGATATAGAATGGATGAATTTTGCGGAGATGGAGGCTGAACCAATTGTTCAACAGACTATATCTATCTTTAGTGAACGAACCCAAGAATTTGAATGATAATTATTATGAATTGAACATATAGAAGATACAAGTGAAACCCAGAATCCTAAATTTCCACCCACAATAAGATCTTCATATCTGTTATTACTGCTAATTAGTTAAACATCTAAATATAAATAGTAGTTTAGAATAGAAATAAATATAAAAACCCCCCTTTAGATTAATAATTTGCTATCAATAAATTGCACTGTTCGTGATCACTTGTCTCTGTGGGTTCGACCCTTGCTTCCAATACTATTCTATAATAGTCTTGTCCACTTGAAAGGAAAAAGATTAATTAAAACATCGATCAGTAAGTCATAAGTGATAAGTACATTCAGATAAGTCAAATCAAACAAACCCTAAAAACAAGCACCGTGCTTACAATACAAATGGAGGGTAAAGATGAAAAGTTATTGAAATATTAAGCATATTTTTTTGAAAACAAACTCTTAAAATAAAACATTCCAAAAAAATATAATGGGGTTTTTGCTTAGAACGTAAGGAGTATAAGCATCAAGAAAAAAGAATGTGAGAGAAATTACTTAAATATAAGTTAATTATTACAATTTTCATTAAAGCTCGTTATAATTAAAGTGGAAGAAAAAGTAAAGTTAAACTAATAGAAGAATTTTCTAAAATAGAAAAGTTTAGAAACATAACAATTTTCTTGGAACGAATAAAAAATAAAGCATAACCATTATTTAAAACCAAAAAAGATAAATTTTTAATTGATTTAAGTGAACCAACATATATTTTGCATGTAATTCGGAGAGAATTAGGAAGGTTTCCACCATTACTAGGGCTGTATTGTTTGAGCACACTCGCCAGCCGCGAGAAAGAGGCCCTCGTGAGGAGGTGCCCGTTGTAGGCGATCTCCAACAGGCAGGAGGAGATTATCCTCCAAAACGAGATGGTTAGCCAGTAGTTGGCACAAATACGTGCCGACCAGACATAATGGGCTGGCTGGGTTAACCAGGTGGGGAATAATGTCTCCACATTTTTTGGGATGCCACATGGCACGATCCCCGAGTTTCATCCTCCTTTATTATTTCCTCCCGACTCGCCGTGAGTCAAGGCTCAAGTTTCTTCCTCTTTCGTTAGGTGGGCATGCTATATCCGTTTGATATTTCTCCTCCTTCATCAATCCTCTCATATGTTCCTCAATTTTGGGGACAAAATAGAAATTAAGTTTTGGGGGGGGGGGGCGATTCTAATCTCAGAGTTCTTGCAGATCCCAGCCTAAGGAAGAGAGGAGTTGGGCTACGTTTTTAGGGTGGGAAAAAATTTCTTTTCCCTCTATCGTGTCTTCTCCTCACATGTCTTTCTTGCTTTTTAATTGTTCTTATTTTCGGAGATGTTGCCATGACCAGAATACTATAATATTTGGTTCATGCGGGTACCCATTATGGGGACCCATCATCAATTGTGTCATCATCATCTCCAAATTTTTTATAAAAAATTGAAAAAAAATAAAAAAAAATATTATAATTCAAAATTTTCATCATCGAGTCTTTGCGTGGTCGTACTAGTCGATGAGGAGTTAATGCAATGAACCACATAACTTTTCCATAGATTATTCTGGAATTTACTTGATTCTGCAAAATTCTTGATTTTCTCCAAATCTCTGTGCACCTACACCAGTCGTAATTATGGATTGATTAGAATATATTTTTTATAAAGTTTATAGCACACATTCCATTGTAACAACAAAATATGCACAAGAATATGATGAATAGCCGTCCTAACATGATTGTTGCATTGAATTGTAACTTAAGGTCAATTGCATGATAAGTTAGATCCCTTGGATTTTTCTCACTAATATATCTCAAGTACACTTTCGAACTGTGTCTGCATGTTAGTCTCGATTGTCCCTACCATCTGTTTTAGCGAATGCTTATGTGAAATCCAGTAATGCCAAACCTATGATTCCACAATTCCCATAGTTGATATGATATTTTATGTGTTTTACTTTCTTAAAAATTGCATGAACATTTGGCATTAAGAAATGATTTAGGCCATCTTTGGATCGTTTGAGCCTAAATATTCCCCGACCTTTACTAAAAATATCCCTAGTGTTTCCTTTTGAGCTTAATTAAAAAGAATGGAGTGTGCTAAGCACACATTAAACCCTCATTCGACTTCGTTTCTATTACCCACATTAACTTAACCCTAAAAGCTTAAACACTTTTAGCCTACCCTTTGAGAGAGTAGGATATGGGTGGGAAATTACTTTTATGGGACCATTTTTTAAGTCAAGCAAGTTTTCTGAAGACTTCTTCTTTCCGTCGAAAAAAAAACGGAAGAAGAAGAGTGCAAGAAGATTCAAATGAAAGCATAGATTTCAAGAGAAAATATATTAGAAAAATTTTGCTGAGAAAGATGATGAGATATTTTTAGCTTGATATATTGTACAAAACAAGTTTTGGGGGGGGGGGGGAGATAAAGAAAAAGAAACCCCCCCCCCACTTGTGGTCTTTGTAGGTCCTAGCCTAATTGGGAAAAACTTCCTTTTGCTTAAAAGTATTTGGGGTAAAGGGTAGTCATGCTCTCTCGCTTTGTATTCTATTCCCTTTCCATCATATCCCCCAACACCCTGGCCTTACATTACAAGCTATCAAAGACCTGTTGATCTTCTTGTCAATGCTTGTGTTTGTTATTTTGATAGTAAGGCATGTAAAATTGATCTACACTTCATATTCACATTATTCGCAAGCTAACTGTGTTAGCATAATCTTAGCTATTGCAAGTAATTGGGATATGAGAGCATTGTATGTCATACATAGAAGTGCATGAGATGGATGTATAAGTTTTTAAAATCCTTGATGATCTTTCTTTCTGTAATAAGACTGGGTTTAGATGGTAGATTTCATACTTTATGATGCATTTGTTTTAAGTAAACTCTGATTTTCATATGAATGTGGTGCTTAGCTTAATAAAACTATTTTAGTTGAGATATTATCTATGATTGGTGATCACACACACACGGAGAAATTAAGACTAGTAGCAGTTTTGAGTATTAACCAATTGTTTTATGTGATAAGTCTGCACATATGTGGTGAGTATCTGACTGAGACTACTTTGTTATGCCATGCGATTATGACTTGAGGTTGAATCCAAAAAGTTTTTGTTTTATTTCTGGTTAATTTTTATCTACTTTTGTATTTATTAGTTTTTGTATATATCTGCATAATTGAGTCACTCGTAAGAGTCTCCTTGAGTTTGTGGGTTTCTAGAGAAGTGTAAATAGTGTCACCCTCCAAAAAGATTTTCGTTATTTTTGTTATTTGCTTTTGTATTTATAAGTATTGTTTACTTGTGGATGAGCAAAGTTTAAGTTTGGGGGTATTTGATTGATGTATTTTATACGTCGATATCGGGTACTTTTATAACTTAAATTGAGTGATTCCACGAGGCTTTTGGCTACTGATATGTGTTTTTGAGTTGTTTTATGAGTTTCACGGCTTTAGGTGAAATTATATGATTTATAAGACTTTTTGGTGAAGATTTCAAAAAGGGGCCAAATTGTAATATGGAAGAAAAATGGCAGAAAGAGAAATTGACCACCTTGCGGCCGCAAGGTGATTAGGCCTTGCCTTCGCAAGGTGGATAGCAAGACAGCCCTGAAATTGAAGACCCTTGCGGACGCAAGATTCCCAGAACCGCCATATCGGGGTCTTCAAGCCAAACCGAAACTCTTAAAACCCTACAGCTCCATGGTATAAATAAAGGACGGTAGCCAGAGCTCAAGGACGGCCAAGAAGTAGTTTTATATAGCTTTAGCATAGGATTTAGAGTGTATAACATAGTTTAGTTGTTGTAATTACAAGTCTTGAAGATCTATCCATGTTTCCATTCATCTCCATGAGCAGTTCATCTCCAAGGATGAACTAAACATCCATTAATCTAGGAGTTGAGAGGTAACTTGTATCGAATCTGTGCTTTAATCTTTTTTTATTCATTCAATTCTTTGTTGATCGTGGTGATTATCAATCCCTTTATTATCTCACTTTGAACAAATGAATATAATCGTGAATAATAAAGGCCTAGATATGCGGATAACTGCATGACCAATATGCATATATCGTACACTGGCTCACCATCTTGATAAATTGAACCTATCGATACACCAGAGTGATAAGTTAGGGTCAGGTTTATATATATGACCTTAGTGACAGTTAGGATTCATATGTTCTTCTGCCTAGGATATAGAATGGATGAATTATTTGGAAATGGAGACTGAACGGTAATTCGACAGGCTATATCTATATTTTGTGAACGAACCCAAGAAATTGAATGATACTTTATCAAAAATAAGTCATAGAGGAGATACAAGTGAAACCCTAATCCTAGATTACCTTCCACCATAAGATCTTCATAACATGTGATTGCTGCTAATTTAGTTAACTTTAGAATAATAATTAGTTTAAATAAAATCAATATAAAAACCCCTTTAATTTAATAAATCGCTATCAATAATCGTACTATTTGTGATCTTCTTGTCTCTGTGGTTCGACCCTTGCTTCCCAAACTATTCTACAATAGTCTTATCCACTTGCAAGGAATAAATTTAAAATAAGACACGATCACTGCTGCCTCGGGTATGACTCTCGTGACCGTTGTTTAATGGGGAGGCGAGTATTTCTCGGGAGAGGCAGCGAAGGAGGGACACGAGATGATCCCTTTTGATGAAGGCGAGCTAAAAATGATCCATGACAAGGATGTCGTTGCTGGTTTTGAAGAATGGGTGCCCCCGACTCCTTGGTCTCAAGATGCCATCTTTTTTATCGATGCCGTGGAGTGTGGCGAGGAGGTGGAGTTCGATGCTGAGCTTAAATTAAAACAATTTATGGGCAAGCAATCAAACCATGACTAGTTTGATAATGAATCAATTGATGCCGAGCAGCGAGGTCTACCCTCCCCAGCCCGTGACGCCGAAGTGGTGGATCTTCCTGAATGATAGGTTTTTAATCCTCGATGTGTCGAGTTGACTGGGCGTGTGTGCCCCTTATTCCAAAACAATTTTATTTTGATGTGTTTGTAATCGAAACAACATTTTGGTTTTGTTATATTTTGTGTCAAAGGAATTTTTCTGTCTGATTTTGAATGTTATTTCATACTTGCCTTTATTTTTAGTATATTTGTGACCTTCCTCGCGTGCGGAGGATAAGCTTTTGTCCCACCTCCGTACGAGGATGAGAATGAGCACTTGGCTCATTTCTTTATTTGCATCCTTCCTTGCGTGCCGAGGATAAGCTTTTGTCCCATCTCCGTACGAGAATGGGAATGAGCACTTGACTCATTTTTTTATTTGTAACCTTCCTCGTGTACCGAGGATAGGTTTTAGTCCCACCTCCGTACGAGGATAGGATGAGCTGATAGCGAACACATTTGCTTCGAAAATACACATTACTTATTCAATACTTCAAACTTTGCTCAGAGGTTACATCAATGATAGTAGTTTTTAAGATGATCGGCATGCCATGGGTTTTTTAGAGGTGTGCAGTCGGGCTCTACCAGTCGATAGGTTCCTTCTTTCACGATGTTAGTTATTCTGAACGGGCCTTCCCAATTTGGTGAAAGTTTGTTCCTTCCTATCTTTCTACCAGCCGCATCTATCTTTATTAGGACCAAATCATCGACTAAGAAAGTTCTCGGTGTTACTTTCTTATCGTGATAGATCTTAGTAAGATTTTTGTAGTTGATCATTCTGAGGCGTGCTTCTAGTCGTTTTTCCTCGAGGTTGTCTAGATCAAGCTGTCTGGACAAGTTGTTTTGTTCTTGATCAAAGAAAGTGACCCGGACTGTCGGAAGGGCTAATTCAACTGGTGCCATTGCTTCTGACCCATAAGTAAGTGCGAACGGGGTTTCACCAGTAGATCCCCGAATTGAGGTTCTGATTCCCCGTAGGACGATTGGCAACTGCTCCTGCCAGCTTGATTTTTTGTCGTCTAAATTTCTCTTTAGGGCATGCATAATCTTCTTGTTTCCTGCCTCTGCCTGACCATTGCCTTGTGGATGAGCCACCGAGCACATTCGATGTTTGACGTTCAGTCTTTCCCAGCTCGCCGTGAATTTTTTGGAAAACTAGGTGCCATGGTCGGAGATGATCATCCGAGGTAGTCCGAAACGACAAAAGATCTGCTCGTACACGAACTTTATTGCTTGGTCCTCGGTTATACTAGCAAGCGGTTTTGCTTTGATCCATTTGGTGAAGTAGTCCACCACGATAATAACATACTCGCACCATGCATGCTTTAGTCAATTCCCCACATATCTTTGGGGAGGCCATGCCGGACCACCTGTTTGTAGGACCGAGGGAAGTCGTGGAATGTTTGCATATCTCTGGCACTTGTCGCATTTCCTCACATACTCCTCTGCGTCCCTTCTCATGCTCAGCCAGTAATACCCATGAAAGTTCATCTTGTCCGACAGGGTCCTCGGTTCTGGGTGTCCCCCACATTCTCCTTCATGTACCTCGGCCAGCAGATCCTTTACTGTTTCTGGCCGTATGCATCGAAGAAGAGGCTTTGTATTGGACCACTTGCATAGCATACCTCCTATTACCGAGTATCTACATGCTCGGTTCCTTACTATTCATGCTTCGCTCTTTCCTTCCGGTAGGATGCCCTGTTCGATGTAGTCCCTTATGTCATCGATCCAACATCTTGAAGCCTCCGTGACTACCATAATCTCCTCCTGGTCGATGACTGAATTTTTGAGAAACATGAATTCGACATCAGAAGGCACCTCCTCAGCTTCCGAGGATGCGATTTTGGAGAGGTAATCTGCTCGGGAATTACCATGTCTAAGGACTTGCTCCAGCATCCAATATTTGAACTGTGTCAACAATTTTTGCGATAATTGTTGATATTTGGCCAACGCCAGGTGATTTTCTTCATATTCGCCCAGTACTTGTTTAACCACCAATTGGGAATCACTGTAAATTACAATGTCCTCGGCCCCCAAGCGTAGTGCGAGCTTGATTCCAGAAACCAAAGCTTCATATTCAGCCTGATTGTTCGAAGTCTTAAAATGAAATCTTAAGGCAATATTCAACTCTCCTGACTTCGGAACGATCAGTGAAAGACCTGCACCACTTCTTTCTACCCCCGCAAATCCATCTACAAATAAGACCCAATATTGAAAGGGCCTGGTCCTCGGCTGGTCGCCCGTTACAGTCGCTTATGTAGTCACAAGGGTGACCTCTTTGCCAATTTATTCTTTGCCGGCCTTCTGCTTCATAAACGAAGTTTCAACGATGAAGTTGACCAGGACCTGTGCTCGAATCGTTTTCCTGGGCTCATAGTCGATGTCATATCCCAAAAGTTCGACCGACCATTTCAACATTCTGCCTGCCATATTCGGTTTGTGCGGAATTTTTCTTAGGGGAAAATTGGTGTACACTATAATCGAATGAGCCTGGAAGTAAGCTTTTAATTTCCAGACAACAATGACTAGGGCGAGGACTAACTTTTCAATCTTTAAGTATCTCCCTTCAACATCCGTCAGTGCATGAGAAACATAATAAATTGGATTTTGAATTTTCTCTTCTTCTCTTATTAAAACTGCAGCAACTGCTAAGTCTGATGCTACCAAATATACATACAACTTTTCCTCTAGTACTGGGACGCTGAGAAGTGGTGGTCGACCAAGGTATTCCCTGAGCTCCTCAAAAGCCTAGGCACAGTCATTGTTCCATTCAAACTTCTTGCCTCCCTTCAATATTTTGAAGAAGGGCAAGGTTTTCTCGGCTGACTTGGCGATGAAGCGACTAAGGGTCGTGATCCGACCATTGAGTTGTTGGACGTACTTGATCGAGGATGGAACGTCCATAGTTTTCAAAGCCTTTATCTTCTCTGGATTGGCGTCAATTCCTCTTTCATTGACCATGTATCCTAGGAACTTTACTGCTGTTACTTCGAACGCACACTTGGCCGGGTTTAGCTTCATCTTGTTCTTTCTCAGATTTGAGAAAGTTTCCCGCAAGTCATTGGTGTGATCGGAGTGTTTGGTTTTGATAACCATGTCATCAATGTATGCTTCCACATTTCTGCCCAACTGGTCGCCGAACACTTTGTTCACCATTCTCTGGTAGGTAGCCCCCGTATTCTTGAGGCCAAAAGGCATCATAATATAACAATACAATCCTCCAGCAGCTCGGAATGCTGTGTGTATCTGGTCGGCCATCCACATCTTGATTTGGTGATAACCCGAATAAGCATCCACAAAGCTGAGGATTTTGTGCCCAGAGATGGAGTCCACGAGCTGATCGATCCTAGGTAGTGGGTACCAATCTTTTCGGCAGGCTTTGTTGAGGTGAGTAAAGTCCACGCACATTCTCAATTTCCCAGTTACTTTCTTCACCATAACCACATTTGCAATCCAGGTTGCATACATGACTTCTTTTATAATTTTGGCCTTCAACAATTTAGACACTTCTTCTTTTATGGCTTTTTGTTTTTCCCATGAAAAGATTCGTGCCTTTTGTTATATAGGAGTGAAATCGGGGTCAATGTTTTTTTATGATTGTTACGCGCTCTTCCTTCGGTATCTCTCTTCTTACCCTGACCTTCTGCTCGGGGAAGTCGAGGTTAATCACAATTTCATCAAGGTCCTCATTTGACTCGATAGCTGGGTGGTGATCAACGTCCAAAATTTCGATTGTGATTACTTTTGTGGTGACCTGGTCTCTCTTTTTGTCGTGCTCGGCAATAATTGAGGTGCCGAAATGGTCCATGTTTCCCTTTTTTTTCTGGCGAGCTGGCATTCCCGACTCGCTTCTCACCTTTTTCTAGCGAGCTGGCGTTCCCAACTCGCCTTAATTGATATGTTTGGGTATGCTCGGGGAGTGATGAAATCAGTTCCTCCATCTCTCGGAGCCTTTTGGTCGTTCTGCTTATTTCAACCACATCTCCTTCGGGCATGGTGATCCTCACTTTTTCCTTACGCGTCTTTTCCTTGTAGATGTAGTCCATGGTGCTCGCTGGATCATTTAAGACCATGTCTATCCCTTTTTCAGTAGGGAATTTTATTCTTTGGTGAGCCATAGACGCAACTATCTGGAACTTTGTTTGAGAAGGTGATCCCAATATAGTGTTGTATGGGGATGGTAGATCGAGTACCAAAAATTCGACCTCCTCTATTCGAGGAGTCATGCTTTCTTCCCCCAAAGTCACCATGAGGATGATAGCTCCTTTTACCGCCACCTTGTGACCGGTAAACCCTTCCAGGTGTACGTTGCTCGGCCTTATGTGAGCATCTCCTAACTCCATCCCTTTGAAACAAGAATAATACAAGATATCCCTTCCAGCTTCTGTGTCAACTAGTACCCGCTTTACCTCGCTGTCATGGATTCTCACTCGGAGAGTCAAAGGCTGTTGACGGGCAGTTTCACTTGTGGCTATCTCTCTTGGCCAGAAGGTAATTCCTCCTGCTTCGTCGGATAGGGGGCATCATGTTGACCACATGTTTTAGGTTGTAAATCATGTGTTTCAACTGAGTCCCACTTGGTGTAGACTCCCTTATGGTGTCGATCACATTCCTAGGGCCCCCATTATTTGGTCGGGGGCTTTGATTTCTCTTTGGCTCTCTCTGCCTTACCCCTTGGTCGTTGCTCTTCTTCTCGAACCTCCTGAGATCGCCCCTGTCGATCAACTTCTGAATGGCTTTCTTCAGGTTGATACATTCCTTGGTCGTATGACTGACATCTTTGTGGAAGGCACACAGTTTATTGGGGTTGCGAGGATATCGAGTATCCTTTAGCGGCCACGGCCTGTCTATTTTGCCTTGATCAAGCAAGACGTTCATTATGTACTCGCGAGTGGTGGTAATGGGGGTCCAATCGATTTCATCCCATCTGTTTTTGCCTTGATTATCCTCCTCTTTGTAGGCTGATCCTCGCCCCCCTTTGTTCGAATTATCGTGGGCCCGATGCGTTCCATCGTGCTCTTTCTTTTTCCAGTCTTTCTTCTCATTCCCCTTCTTCTTTGCCTCCTCGGTATTGATCACCCGAATAGCATGGGCATACATTTCACCGACTAAGGTTTGGTCCCGCAACATCATCTCTTGTCTCATCAACCCCTGTTGTTAGCCAAAGATGAAGCACGTCTTGATCGACTCCTCGGAAATGTACGGTATTTGGTCGACCATGGCCATGAATCTGTCCATGTATGTCTGGTTCGACTCATTTATCCGTTGTTGTATAATGCACAAGTCGGTCTGCTTCTTTGGCTGAAGTCCTGCCAAGGAGACCTGTATACCATTTTAATGCTTTCCCTTTGAGAGTCCCCGTAAATATCTTTCCTCATGCATCCTCGTCATCAGGGTCCACTGCGTTCATTTTGTCCTCGAAGCTGCTCATATGATCGACAGCATTAGTGAGGCCCTGATATGGTTCAAAAGTTGGGATTTTCTTATCAGGTAATGGGGTCTTCCTCATCCTTTCCTGGAATGGGCCATTTTTAGCGGGGGGTAACAACATATGTTTTCCTTTCTCCATGGCCTCAAGTCTACCACGGAGGAATTTCACCTCCTGTTCTACGGCCAAGGATGGTTTATTGGTCGGTTTTTGCACCTCGGTGGTCGCGTTCCGACCACTCTTCGGGTGCCCTGCTCCTGATTGCTGGGAATGAGTACAATGTCCGCATGTCTTATTTTTCATTACCTCGGTCCTTGACTTGGACACTCCTTCCTCGCTCCTTTCTCTAGTACGGTGAGGATGGTTTGGCTCACTTGGGAAAGTTACCCGACTGTGGATGTTAGGCTTAGAAGTATGCTCACTCATCCTATCTCCCAACCGGGATCTCACACTGGGCCAAGGTATAGCTTTCTCTTTTCCTTTGTCTTTGGAAGCAGCCTTTTTAAGGATTTGAGCTGGTTCCTCCTGGGGCACTGTTTTAGTCGCTGCCCTTGCTTTTTTCTGAAGCGCGAACATTTTAATCTCGGCCTCTTGAATTCCCGTGAGGTAAAGTATCTGGCGTTCCCAGAACCTTGCCCCTACCAAGAGCTCGTCCTGCTCGGTGGCCTTGTTCTTCTCTACTTGAGAGTGTTCCACCTGAGCCTCTTCCCCGTCAACATCAAAGAAGGCGCTTGCTTGGCCGGTGGTACCTCCTATGTTGTGAGCAGCCTCTTGGTCGCCCTTTCCTCCCAACGCATTTGAGGTTGCGGTGGCGAGGTCCATGTCAGTTACTTTGCTTGCAGGTGAGGGGGGTGGTATGTTCGTTCCTTGTTGGTTTTGCTTTGTGGGAGTTTGTTTATCCATTTCTTTAGAGTTATGGCTTAGTGATGGAATATGACTATTCCCAACAACGGAACCACTTGATCACGCCACAAAGATGGGGTGTGTTGAATCTTGCATTAAATTAAAATTTTCTTAAAATCATTCCACTTGATTGTCAGTCAAGAACTTAAAAATTATTTTGGTCAGGCCGTAATTGTTTATCAGTCACTTGTTCTACTGACCATAACGATTTTAGTGTTAGTTTGCTTTCCTTTTTTGATTGAACAAATACTTGTACTGACACTTTCTTGCTTTATGTTTTTTGTAGATATTCTGCTAGATATTCTTTCCCAGGATCTTTTGAGATCTTGTATCTGCCAAGCACATTTTCAAATTCAAAATGTGTTTCTAACGGGTTACTCTTGAAGTTCATCTATAAATACCCACCGGAAGCATTTTTGAAGATATATATAGAAGTCTGAAGCATCATACTTTCAAGAAATTCTCTGCGTTTTAGTCTTCTCATAAACCATAGCTAGATAATCCTTCTTGTACAATTCTTTCTAATTATTGTTCAAGCAAACACTGAGTGATTCCTTTTCATATCTTTTGAAATCAGTCAGTTTGTCTCACGAGTTTGATTGCTTCTCAATCATTCTCCACAAACACCGGTCTTTTGTTGTACACCAATCCTTTAGAGATCAAATAGATTTTTTAATAAAATTAGTGCACTTCAAAAATCCAAGTCTGACCAACTTGGTAGTGGACGTAGCAGTTTATCTGTGAACCACTTCAACTGATTTGTTTGCCATTACTTATCCTCTTGCAAACTGACCTAACACTTAAGAAGTTTTTAACTGATTAAGTGTCAGCCAGTCTCTATCATACTTGTTTACTTACTTGTTCTCATAAATTGTATTTCAGTTTCTTCTTCACATTCAGTGATCTACTTGAAAAGCCAACCTATTTTGAAAACTGTTGTGTCAGCTAGCTGACCAACTTTCATCAGCTTAAGGAATTTTCAAAGTGTCAGCCAGCTGACCAATTTCCAATGACTGACCAAACTAGTTTCCCGCTGCCAATTTTACAAGTTTTTACAAATCAACCCTCAAAGTTTTAAAAGGCTATTCATACCCCCCTCTAGCCTTATTTGTTGCCTACTGGACTTACAATTGGTATCAGAGCCTGCTTTTTGAAAAACTATTTTTCCAAGCCTAACAGCTTGAAAGCTCGATCATGGCAACTCTAAAAGCTTTTCAATCAAACAATGTTACTCAAGTACCCATTTTTTATGAAGATCACTTTGATATTTGGAAGGAAAGGATTACAAGATATATGAACAATATAGATAAACGATTGATGGAATGTGTGAGAAGTGGTCCTATGCAGCCTATGAAAATTAATACTAAAGTTGGTAAATATTCTACTGCAGATGATGATACCATAAACCCTCTTGCTCCTGTAGATGAAGAATACGACCTCAAACCTCAATCACAATGGACTGAGGAAGATAAAATTACTGATGGACTGGATGCTAGAGCTGTACACATTCTGTCAAGTGCTATACCTGATGAAAACTACAAACAAATCTATGACTATGTGACTGCCAAAGAAATTTGGGATGCTCTTGTTGAATATGTGGAAGGAGACCAAAACACCAAGGACAACAAACTCTATGATTGTATACAAGAGTTTGATGCCTTCAAGAAGGACCCAAAATAATCTTTAAAGAATGCTTACGACAGATTTCTCGAGGTAAGTAATAGATGTTCTTCTCTTGGTAAAGTCTATAGTATGAAAGATTTGAATATGTGTTTTCTTAGTAGCTTGGGAAGTAGATGGCATGTTAAGGTCACTGCCATTAAGGAAGCAAGAGACTTGAACAAAACTCATATACGTAGTCTTGTTGCAAGTCTAAAAATCTATGAAAAAGAAGTTCTCAAAACTCAAGAAATTGAGAAAAATTTTAAAGGTATATCTCTTCAAGCTGAAGAAGAAACATCAAAAACTTCTACATCTCTGTCAGATGATGACTTTGATGAAGATGAATTTGCTGCTTTTGCTAGACAATTTAGAAAGTATAAATCTTTTTAAAAGAACTTTCAAAAACCTTCAACAAACTTTCAAAAGTCTTCATCAAATCCTCAAAAACCTTCATCAAGCTTCCAAAGACCTTCTACTTCAAACTTTCAAAAGCCTTACTTAAAAACTAATGAAGACAAGGTTGAGAAAGAACAACTGTTGTGCTTTAACTGTAGAAAACCTGGTCATTTTGCTTCAAATTGTCCTTTTACAAAAAATGAGTATTATAAAAGAGCTCCCAGAAATTTTGAAAAACAAAAGGGTTTGGTTGCTGAAGATCAAAATCTTGCAACATGGATTGAAACATTTCGAAGATGAATCTGGCGATTTTTGAACAAGAAGCAAATATGTGTCTTGTTGCAGAATCAGCAATATATGATTCAGAAAATGAGTTTCCTAGTCCAAAATATTCAAAAGAATCTGAAAATGAGCTGCCAAGGTCATCAAACCTGATCAGTTTGTGGTTAAGAAAATAGGAAATGGATTTTATGGACAAGGAATCATAAGTCAGCCAGAAAGAAAAGTCAAGTCAACTTCTCAAGGACCGACACCAAACCTAAGCAATGTGTCAAAAAGGCGGAGGAGAAGGACTCAAGTGTTGATGATTTCTTTGGAACAAATGCATGAAATGTATTCCAAGTTTGAAACACTTAAAAGAATCCATGTTTCTTTATCCGAGATTTTAAAAGAATTTCTAAAGAAAACTGTGAGCTTAAAGATCAATGAGCTTTACAAAGTTCAAAGAAAAGAATTGTGCAACTTAAAAGCCTCAATGAAAAACATGAGATTCAAGCAAAAATCTCGATGCCCAGATTGCCGACCTTGTAGAAAGAAATCTTTGACCAATGTTGTTGATACTTACTCAAAGTCAAAAGGCATTGTAGAAACCATCATCAGTCAACAGAAAAGTCATGAAGACCAACATGGTCTTGGATACTCAAAGGATGATGAAGACTGTGAAGGGATCGGTTTATAATGCTGTGCCTTTCACATATCCCAAAAACATGAATCAGCTCAAGAGGTCGATTAACAAAAAGGATAAGCTGAACAATGACAGCTTGTCGGCCTTCCGTGGCCACAAGCCTCAAACTCGCCTAACTCAACAACTGACAAATGTCAGTCAACTAACAAATGTCAGCTAGATGACAAAAGATGAGGATTCAGAAGAAAGGCAACTAACAAGTTCAAACCAATAAATTTTTTTGTTGCTAAGACCTCTAAGCTGAGTCATAAGGAATCAAAGAATTCACCTCAAATGACTGATAAACCTGGTTATCACAAGTGTAATAATTGTTCTACTCTTGGTCATCAGTCTCATGAATGCTTGTATAGATTTAAACCTATTGACAGAATCAAGATGCCTAATGTGAGAACCCGAAACCTACTTGTATACTTGTCTTCCATACATGTTTAACATGATTAGAATATGTTTTTAACATGCTAGTAATATCCCTAACATGTTTGACTCGATTGCATTCCTTGATCGAACCGTTATTGCCGTATCGAACGCCTATTGCCTTGCATGCTCTAGATTGACTTGTTCTTGCTCGGGCTTTGATATTTGGACTTAGCCAAGACCTTGAGAGACATTTATAATTGTTTTTAGGACCCTTGATACTCATTCTAATGCTTCTTGGAGTTGTACATGCCTTATACGCGTTATACGTGCAAATCTCGAACTGTTTGACCTAAAGTATGGCACGAGGAATCGTTCTCCCCGCCAACCGAACATTTTGGGCTTTGTTCGGCCACCATAACCGAACATTATGAAGGATGTTCGGCCTCCACAACCGAACAAAGGAAGATTTAAAGAAAACGTGATTTTTTCTAACATTGGCCGACACATTGTGCCCTTACTAAACCTCTACCATTAGTGACTTAAACCACTTGTATTAGAGTCTTATTAGCCTAATCTAAGCCTAATTAAGATTAATAAACCTATTCCTATCACTCATCATTTGACAAGTGTTCCTCATTAACACTTAATCAAGCTAATCTACACTACATCAGCTCTACTCTTCATTTCACGACTCATTTCTTCCGCCTTGTCTTCTCCGGTCTAGGGAGAGCTTGTGCGTGAGAGTCTTGGTGAGATTAGTGCGTGAGGGGTTGGCTTCCAAGAGATTCAAGACCCGCTTGCGATTCCGAGACCGCCGTTGCGTCGCCGCCGTCGATACGAGCGATTTCACCGTCGGTTTTTTCTTGCGTCTTTTGCTTGGCTTGAGGTAAGCTATCAATTTCCCTTAGGTCCATGTTAGAGATAACATGCTACCTCTTCTTGCTCCCCTTCTCTCATGTCTAATTCATTGCTCTCCTTGATTTCTACCATGATATTGGAGTAATTTTGAGAGTACGAAAATCAGGGAATAATAGACTATGAATGCAAATGCTTTGATTTGGACACTAAGCCTAGAAGTAAAAGTGTTCTACTCTATATTAGGAATAATTATTATTCTTGGGTCATAGACTTTCGACCATTATTTGGGGAACACGTGATCTAGGGTTCCATAATTTAGGAGCTTGAGTTTATTGTTAGCTATGGTTATAAATTGGATTAATGACTTAGATTAATCAATGCGATGACTTAGAAAAGAGTTGGAAATGCAAATAGTACTTTAACTCTACAAGCTTGGATTTATAGAAATGACTCAACGGAGTCGACAATAGTGAGCTATTGAACAATACCGGCTCAATGATCGATCCCGACGACGTTATTGCATGCGTTACACTAGAAAACTAATTCTAGACTCTTGAAATGGATTAACTATCATGCTTGTATCTTTATGACATAATAAATGCATACTTGATATATTGAGTTCGCTCTTGTCGAGCTCATTCTTGCTTGTTTATTGATGAGATTATATACTTGTCTCGAGCGAGGGCGCTCTTGTCGGACTCGTTCCATACTAACCATTGTTGAGTAAATCTTACGCTTGGCATTGCATGAGTCCACCGGTGGCGTGCTTGATCATGTCACACACCTCCGCTGGCCACGGTGGGGAAGAGCTCTCTTGGCCAACCAATACGCGACCATTGAGATTGACTTCATGTTTATCCGAGAATATACTCGGAAGATCGATGTATCATCACACCCATCGATTCATGCACGTCATGAAGGTGTGCATTTTGCGGGTCTGGCGACCCAGCTCCATATCCTCATATTATGTGACTATGTGCAATAACGTGCAACTCATATACTTGATCTACATGCTTGTAATATTGTCTTGCCTAACGTGTTGCATATTGTCATGTCATGCATGATTGATAGCTTACGAGTCATTATTACTTACCCGTTCCCCTGTACTTTTTTTTAGATCCTAGCAGGTCAGGACCTTCCCGTTGAGGATCGCAGTGCTCGTATACTTTAGTGCTCTTTTGATCAGGCTCTTGCAGTCGAAGAGGTGGATTTAGAAGTCCTCTTATCTTCTTTTGTATTTTGCAAGGACGATGGGTATAAGCTAGTCATCTAGACTATGCTTGGGATTGTATAGACTTGTACTCGTGTATCCTGTTAGCTACTTGTAGTGTTAACTCTTGTAGTTTATATACTCCTTTGATCCCGGCAATTGTGTTAGCCGTGCCTTGTATATCTTGTTAGTGTTCACTAGCTTAGACTTCCGCTGAGCATCCTATTAGCTCTTATTTATTTCCTTGTCATATCTACTGCTTAGCTTGGGTTCCGGCTGTAGTGTCGCCGAAGACTTGGATTAATTGCTTAACTGTTTATCAGGTGAAATCGTTTTTTTTAAATGCCGACCTTTTGTGTCGAGTTCTCTTGCGACTGAAATGTTGCGTCACGCCAGTTTTAAAAATAAAATATTTTGATTCCTTGCATGTTCGTTCCTTTCTTGTCCTGTCTTGTCTTGTTTGGCGCTTCGGCCCGCGGTTCCATCTCGGGTCCGGGGTCGGGGTCGGGGTCGCCATACCTAATTTCAGGCAGGTTTGGTTACCTAAGAAAATTAACCCTTTGGACCCAAAAGTATAAAGGGTATTATGATTTAAATATTCATATTTCATGTATGCTTAATGGCAGATGATCAATCAACTGACATATGGATATTAGACAGTGGATGCTCCAGACACATGACTGGATCAGCTGAATTCCTTACTGACATTATTACAGCCAAAGGACCTTCTGTCATTTTTGGAGACAACTCAAAAGGAAAGACTATTGGTTATGGATCCATTATCAGAGGATCTATAATAATTGAAAATGTCTCATTGGTACAAGGTTTGAAACACAATCTTTTAAGTATCTCACAATTACGTGATAAAGGTATGAAGCTCTTTCTCCTCCACACCTCTTGTTTTATCAAAAATAGCATCACAAATGAAATTTTACTCACTGGTTCCAGAAAAAGAAATGTTTTTGCTATCGATTTACTCTCTTTAAATAACAGTACTCAAATTTGTTTGGTAGCAAATAATACTTCAAAAAACTCATGGCTTTGTCATAAAAGACTTTCACATTTGAACTTTAAATATCTTTCAAAACTTTCAAAAGGAGATTTGGTGAAAGGTCGGCCATCCATAAATTTTCCTACTGACAAAAAATGTGATGCTTGCATTTTAGGAAAAATAACAAAAACTTCTTTCAAACCCAAACCATGTCTTTCAACCAAAAGAATACTTGAACTTCTACATATGGACTTATTTGGTCCCATTACAACTGCAAGTTTGGGAGGAAACAGGTATACCTTGGTTGTTGTGGATGATTACTCCAGGTATACATGGGTTGTAATGATGCAATCCAAGGATGAAACTTACAGCATTCTCACTTCCCCATTCAGAAATCTTCAAACTCAAAAGGAATGTGAGATTATAAGTGTTAGATCTGACAATGGTACAGAATTCAAGAACCTTGGGATGGATACATACTTTGTGATGATCATGGAATTGATCATAATTTTCGGCGATTCGCAGCTAGAACACCTCAACAAAATGGTATAGCTGAAAGAAAGAACAGACACCGATTGAAGCAGGTAAAACAATGTTAGCGAAGCAAAATTGCCAAAATATTTTTAAGTGCCGTCAACACAAAGCATGTTTTACACAAAATAGATCTCTCATAAACAAGTTTCATGGTAAGACTCCTTATGAAATATGGAGAGGTAGAACCCCTAACATTGCCTTCTTTAAAATCTTTGGGTGCAAATGCTTCATTCACTACAATGGTGGTGATTACAGAGGTAAATTTGATGAAAAAGCTGATGAAGGTATATTTGTTGGTTATGCTAAGCATAGTAGAGCTTATAAAGTTTATAATAGAAAAACTCAAGTAATTGTTGAATCTATGCATATTACTTTTGATGAATCCAATTTATTTGAGTCTTCTAAGCTCTGATGTAACTAACCATTTTGAGATTTTGAGGCAGAAAGCAATGATGGTTTAATTCAAAATAATCCTCATCTTCAACTCCTCCTACTGAGAACCTTAGACATTCGAGAATGAACTTCGGTGAGAGTCGACAACCTTCACCCGGTGACAATCCTAATCTGTCACAGATTGATCAATCGGTGACACACGGTCTGAAACTAATCGGTAGACATTCATCCTTCTCCACCTTTACAAACCGAACCTCTTGCGAGATCTTCCTAAAGAAATTAGGGAAGCTAGACATCATCCACTTTCAAACATCATTGGAGATCTCTTTTCGCTTAAGAACTGAAGTAGCTCGAAATGAAACTCTTGATTCACATGCCTTTGTCTCTTCCATTGAACCCAAAAAGGTTGATGAAGCTTTGGAAGACCCTCAGTGGATTGAGGCCATACAAGAAGAGCTAAATCAGTTCGAAAGATGTAAAGTTTGGAAACTGGTGCCTAGACCCTCAGATCAACAAGTCATTAGAACTAAATGGGTGTTCAGAAACAAGTTGGATGAAGATAGAAATGTTACAAGAAACAAAGCAAGATTAGTAGCCCAAGGCTATAGACAGGAGGAGGGTATTGACTATGATAAAACATTTGCTCCTCGTGGCCGGTGGAAGCCATCGGGATTTCTTGCTTATGCAACCTTCAAGGACTTCAAGATATATCAAATGGATGTAAAAAGTGCATTTCTGAATGGAGATCTACACGAACAACTATTTGTTGAGCAACCTCCTGGTTTTCTTGATCTCAAAAAGAAGGACCATGTTTACAAGCTAAGAAAGGCTCTTTATGGTCTTAAGCAAGCCCCAAGAGCATGGTATGAAACTCTATCAAAATTCCTTATGGAAAAAGGGTTTCAAAGAGGTAAAATTAATACTACTCTTTTCTCTTTAAAGCACAAAGGTAATATATTACAAGTTCAAATTTATGTTGATGATATTATTTTTGGATCTACTAATGAAGTTTTGTGTAAGAGATTTGAACATCTTATGAAAGGAAATTTTGAGATGAGCATGATGGAAGAACTAACTTACTTTCTAGGTTTGCAAATTAAGCAAACTAAGGAAGGAATTTTTATTCATCAATCCAAATATACAAGAGAGCTAATCAAGAAATACAATCTTTAAGAAGCAAATTCAGCAAACACTCCAATGAGAGTTGAATGTCACTTGGTCACTGATGAAAAGGGTAAATCAGTTAATACAACTGAGTACAAAGGTATAGTTGGATCTCTTCTCTATTTAACTGCTAGCAGACCAGATATCATGTTTGTTGTATGTATATATGCTCGTTTTCAAGCTAATCCAAAGATTCTTCTTTTAATTTGATTGGATATTCAGATGCTGACCTTTTAGCTTGCGAGTAGCAAATGAAAAAGCACCGATGGAACATGTCGCCTTGTTCAGAAATGCATCGATATCATGGGCATCCAAAAAGCAAGCTTCAGTTTCAACTTCAACTACTAAAGCTAAATATATTGCTGCTGGAAGCTGTTGCTCTCAAATCCTTTGGATGAAACAGCAACTATTGGATTATGAAATGCCAATGGGAACATGTTCTATTTATTGTGATAATACTTCTGCTATATCAGTTTCTAAAAATCCTGTTATGCATTCTAAAACCAAACATATAGACATTAGACATCACTGCTTAAAAGATCATGTAGAAAAAGGTAATGTTCAACTAGAATATGTTCCTACTGAATTTCAATTAGCTGACATTTTTACAAAAGCCTTAAAATTTGACAGGTTTGAATTCTTAAGAGGAGAATTAGGAATGCTTATAATGTCATAGAAAGATACCTTGGATTGTCTAATCTTTGCAGGGTATTAGCATTCTTCAGTTTGTCAGTTGAGAAGAGCTGACAAAATTATATCAGCGGTGAATTTATTAGGAAGTTAGTCAAAATGTGGTCAGCCAGTAGCTGACATATGAAGTTCTTTAGCAACGAAATTTCACAGCTGACAAATATTGCCAGCCTTCAGCTGACAAAAATGTTTCCTCACTTCTGGTTGGAACCATACTAAGAATCAAAAGCTTGTCAGCCGATAGCTGACACATATTCACAGCTGACATCTTTTAGCTAACATTTGTTCAGCAGAACACTCCTTACTCTATTCATTAGCTGACAACACAGTGACTGACAGCCACTGTCCAGGTAGCCTCTGAGCCTTAAGTTAAAGTTGATCGTATCTCAGCTAGGACTTACTCTAAAAATTATTAAAAACTCTTAATTTATTTCCCTCCTTTTATTTTTCCCTTGGAACTCGCGAAGCTTTTTTGAAAAGCCAAAATGACCTTTCCACTATCCCACCAACACTGGCGGTTGAAATGACGTGTTTTCACAAAAACGGCTCATCGTTGTGATAATAACTATCTGTCATAAATTGCTATTTTTATCACAAAAACCAAAATCCTGTGTACTTTATCACTACACTCCATATCTTCACTTTTAAAACCCACTAACTCATATAAGCATCCGTACATATCTCTTCTTTATTTAAAACCCACTCTCGTTGCTTTTCACTTATCTCTCTCACTAAGAATCTCTTCTTCTTCAAACTCTCATTTCTTTCAAAACCCTAACCCTAAATTTTCTGGTACTCTCTCTTCCTACTTCGTCTTTATCTCACTACTCCATCTATTTTCTTAACTTCTCTGTCGTGTTTATTTTAGGAGAATGGCTTCAAACACCGCAGTAGGATGCATCTTGGACATTGTTTCTCTGAATGAAGAACCCTTAGGGCTTGAACTCATTCATCTCGCCACTGCATCTGGGTTGATGCCACTTCTCTCTTTTAACATTCGTACCCCCTTCAGCCGCGGTGACCGATCAAGAGTTCTTCATGGGTATGGAGGAAAACCCAGCCGACCCTTTCTCTCTTACTGGCACTATCAGAGGAGTCCCGATTGTTTTTGACTTAGAAACCATCACTGCTGCCTTTCCCAATCTCTATGATGATGGTTCAACCACTTATACCATCCTGCATTTAAACTCAAAAGCAGTGGTGGATAACCATGAGAGGTGAGGTACCTGTTGAACTGGCTTTTGACAGGCACAAACACCGATTTGCACCTCTTCACTATGCCCTGGCTACGGTATTGGACAAATGCCTCATTATTAAGTCAGGAGGGCACGACAAAATCACAGAAGATCAACTATTCCTCATGGAAGCCATCGTAGAAAACTACGAAATGAACTGGGGTACAGTTCTAGTCGAGTGTGTAAAGGTGAACATAGCAAAATACAAGGAAAATATGGCTACCGGGAACCTTAGACTCACTCACCATCCGATCATCAATCGCTTTTCGCCACTTTTTCGCTCTTCAACATCAACTCATCAAGATTGGTGACCTAGAAGTTGTTAAGGTCAAGAAGTATGTTGCAGCTGACATCAGGCGAGCAAATGTCTCAAGTCGTTTTGGTCATGAAATTTCAACGTACCCCAAATTTCAGCGA
This sequence comes from Codonopsis lanceolata, assembly GCA_013146195.2. Taxonomy (NCBI): domain Eukaryota; kingdom Viridiplantae; phylum Streptophyta; class Magnoliopsida; order Asterales; family Campanulaceae; genus Codonopsis; species Codonopsis lanceolata. The sequence continues at coordinate 157,610,545 of CM028379.1, forward strand.
AGACCCGAACAAGGACCTGAAGCCTTACTAACTGGGCTCCCATCTAAATAGATGATGTTGCTCAAAGAACTAGAAATTGCTCACCTGCGGGTCACAATGAGATGGAACGGGTCAATTAGAAGCTTGCTCCACCAACCGATGT
>CM028379.1:157610786-157710208 GCA_013146195.2 Codonopsis lanceolata
CAAAGTGGTACCCAGATTTGAAGGTGAACAAGAAAAAGGAAAATCACAAGAACTGCGAAGGCTGGACAACAAAATGAACTGAGAGCAGAACATGAGGTGAAGTTGGTCCATCGATTCAGTTGAAAAGCCAGCCCGAAAGATATACATCAGCAAATTGAATCTCTCACTCACAAACTTTGAACTATTTAAAACTCTGTTTTACCTTGGCTTACAATTACCTACTTTTAAAGTTTTAGCTACTTTCCTCATATGTTATCTGCCTATTACTAACACCTCTTTGCAGAACTTAAGCAATGTTGGCTTTACGCAAGTGAATGGTTTAAGCAAATAGGAGGAGATTGTTGAATCTTGCATTAAATTAAAATTTGCTTAAAATCATTCAACTTGATTGTCAAGAACAAAAATTATTTTGAATTTGACCGTAATTGTTTATCGATCCGCGTTACTTGACCATAACGATTTTAGTGTCGGTTGCTTTCCTTATTTGATTGAACAAATACTTGTCTTGAAACTTTCTTGCTTTATGTTTTTGGTAGATATTCGCTAGATATTCTTTCCAGGGATCTTTTGAGATCTTGTATCTGCCAAGCACATTTTCAAATTCAAATTTGTTTCTAACGTTACTCTTGAAGTTCATCTATCAATACCAGCTGGAAGCATTTTTGAAGATATATATAGAAGTCACGAAGCCTCATACTTTCGAAATTCTCTGGCGTTTTAGTCTTTTCATAAACCATAGCTAGATAATCCTTCTTGTACAATTCTTTCTAGTTATTGTTCGGGCAAACAGTGATTCCTTTTCATATCTTTTGAAATCGGTCAGTTTGTCTCACGAGTTTGATTGTTTCTCAATCATTCTCCACAAACAGGTCTTTTGTTGTACCACGATCCTTTAGAGATCAAATAGATTTTTTAATAAAATTAGTGCACTTCAAAAATCCAAGTCTGACCAACTTGGTAGTGGACGTAGCAGTTTATCTGTGAACCATTTCAACTGATTTGTCAGCCATCACTTATACTCTTGCAAACTGACCTAACACTTAAGAAGTTTTTAGCGATTAAGTGTCACCGATCTATCATACTTGTTTACTTACTTGTTCTCATAAATTGTATTTCGCTTCTTCTTCACATTCAGTGATCTACTTGAAAAGCCAACCGATTTTGAAAGCTGTTGTGTCAGCTAGCTGACCAACTTTCATCACGACTTAAGGAATTTTCACAGTTGTATCACCAACGCTAATTTCGCCGCTAATTTTACAAGTTTTTACAAATCAACCCTAAAAGTTTTAAAAGGTTATTCACCCCGTTTTATATTTGCTATTGACTTACAATTATACCTTGGTGATCGTAATGGACCAGTGGACCTAACGTCCACGTTGGTGTATGTGGGCACTGAATAACCAAGTTGATAGAGATACTAGGCTTTGCTTGGTGGCTTGTTCTGATCTTCTAAGTCACCCGAGAACTCAGATTGACCGTGAGATAGAGCGGGGGTATAAATCTTTTGGAGCTAAAGTTCCAAAGAACTCCGGATAGTTAATATATGGCTTGTTGTTCTTAATGCAATTGCGTATGTTTTATCAAAAGTGAGCTTACTTTTCTTGTAAGGGAAGGCTTCCTTTTATAGTAGTGACCCTTGAGGGATCATGATTGATGTAGGGCCCTTGAGCATGTGGACCTGTTGTTGGTCGGCTGGCTGGCAGCTTCCTACTGGTTGATGTGTAGCGTGTGATACATCCATTATATCAGCTTGCATGGCTTACTCACATCCTGTTAAGAGGACATCTGGAGGCTATGTACGGGCTATATGTTAGGTCCATCACATCAGGGAAGGTTTGTCGGTCGAGCATGATCGTTCCTCGTCTGGGTGGTCGGGTCATACTCGTTGTTTCGGAGTGATCTCTGGTTTATCAAGGATCATGGTCGGATCATCAATGGTCGCTGACCACGGTCGACTTTCCTCGTTTTGTTGTATGGTGGACCTGGCCCATGTCCAACTGGAATCCACGTGGTCGCTCCACGTAGGGGGACCCAGGTCGGTTCCCTTCAAAAATTAACCTTCAAACGAATTACAAGAACCGTAATCTATGGTTGTGTAATAAGAAAATCACAAATGAAAAAAAATTCAATGTAAAAAGAATTAAGTAGTACAAGGGATTTACACATTATTTGGAAGAAGAAGAAACACTTTAATGCAGACGTGGATATGGGTTGTGAGTGTGACATGTTAATAAAAAAAATTCACATTTGTTATAAGTATGTCAATTTTTCACTTCTACATGAGGATGTAAACAAATCTTAGTCAGCATTTTTTTAATGAAAACTCTTCTACTGATTGTTCTTTTTTTATATAAATATTTTGTTAAATTTCATTTTAGTAGTGAGAATGCATACTACATAAAATCAAATTTACAATTGCATTATAGATGTCTCGTTTAATTGAATGTAAATGATGAAAGAAAAATTGTCACGTGTGATGTGGGATGTTAATTACCTACTAAGCACATGTGATTAAATTCTATTGACTGTGCTCTAAGATATTCAGAATATTTTCAAGCATGAAAAAAACTTAGATGTGGATTGAGAAAAACGAAAAAAATAAAGCATCAAATCAGACATTTTTTTTTTCCTTATTTGTATACATGTCTATATGTAACCTTCAAAGAGATGTTTTCGATAATGAAAACTAAAATAAATTGAATAATTGATATTCTTAATCATAAAATAGTTTTATGTTTTCATTTACTTCCAGACCTGATGGAAATCCTTTTTCCAACCGAAGCAAATTACTTCTCGCAGATGAAATGAAAGGGCAAATATTTCCACCACTGACTACTGAGTCTTGAAAAAGATGTCCACTTCAGTTTCGTCATCATCTACCAACTGCTTTACTAACACAGCATAGAAAGTCTTGTCAAGTTGCCCTATTCCTATTGTTCTTGCCACAAGTACAATGTTCCTTCCTCGTGTACTTATAAGCCTAAATTCAAGTACGACCAATTTTAAGGTTAATTATAAAATTTTAATCTTTCTTTCTTCGCAAATTAAAATTTTAATCTTTGTTTAAATAAGATGATTTATGTTAGAATAAAATAACTTTCTTTGTTTCTGAAAAAGAGTATTCCTTAAGTTAACTAAGCATGAAAAATCAAATACTTTAATATAGAAAGAGAAAAATAAAGACTATTATACAGGAATATATATATATATATAAGATGGTCTCACAGAGAATAACTCATATAAGACAAATACTTGTATAAGACGGTCTTATACGATATTTTTTGTAAGACGGATCCTCTTAATCCGATTCACCGTGTATTGGTGAATTGAGCTGTGAGAGAGTGAAGTTAAGTCTTACCAATTAAGATCTGTAAAACGATTTTACAAAAGACCTACTCCTCATATAAATATAGGATTCATCATCTAAAAATATTAGTAAAAATAACATTACTAAAAAGAAAAAATTACCAAATATACACACTATTATTATTAAACTGGTTTTTTAACAGTTTAAAAATGAATACCCAGTTTCCTTTTCAATAAAGAATGACTACATCCTTTACAAGTGGTAACTACGTTTGATCTCCAAAGTGATCGTCTTCATATAAGTCGATCGAGAGCAGGGGATGCACCATTGGACTAGTTTTGGGAAGTAATTGAGTTACGGAACACACATGATGGCTTTAACAAACCACCGTACAAAATAAACAAAAAAATATTTTTGAAATAATCAGTACCAAATATGATTTCAATATTTTGGGAAGAGATCTTCCTAAATTTTGACAAAACGCCTAATGTATCACAAGTTTCTGTATTCATGCTAAATTGGTAATATTTCTAGTGGCTTCCAGCACGACCAAAACTATGCTTTTTATAGTCAATGATCCTTAGCATACATTTGACGCTTATCTATCTATTTCCAGAATGATATAGTATGTAGGAATATACCGTTTATTTTTATTTTTTTTTTCCTCTTAAGGGGGGCATGGGAAGGGATCGAATCTGAGACCTCACACTCTGTGAAGCCCCATATCTACCACTGGACCACCCCCTTAGGGGCAGGAATATACAGTTTAGAGTTCAGACAAACGGACACAATGTTTCGCTCAAAATGACACCAAGTTATGGTTTGGGACTTTGGGTGCTATTAGGTATACTGGCCACCTGATGTGAGATAACCCAACAATCCCCCCCCCCCCCGGTCTCACACATTGGGCTTTGGGATGAATTGAGCCTTCCCCTGCTCTCAACGCAATATATAATATAGGAGTACTTGTTAATTGTTATGTACTTATGTTACTAAATTTTGTTTTATAAAATGCTTTATGGTTAGGAGTAGTTATGAAATTGAAAATTTTGAGTTAAATCTACATGACAAGATATGTCATATGTGATTAGTTAAACATCACACTAATTATTCGCGGGATTACAGTTTAACCAATAACATTGACCATAAATTTTGATAAAAGAATATGGACAAAATATTTGGACCGCTATCATTTTCCCCACAATTAATGTGTGGTTTGGCAGTTTGCTCTTCAAAAATATTATGCAAATCATACTTCTTCCGTCAACATGTTTGTTTTCAGTTTTTCTTATGAATTAAAGGGATGACCTGGTGTGGATGAAACCCAATGCATTACGGCTTTTTCCTGAAAGAAGAAAGATTATTTTTGCAATTTAAAACTTAAACCAGCCATCTGTCGTCTGTCACCGTACTCATGCCCCCAAAACTTGGTCATTAATTTTTAGGGCAAACTACACAATTGGACCTGTAGTTTTTGATTTTTTTGCTTTTCGTCCCTGTACAAAAATTTGTTTATCACTAGTCCTCGTACCAACCAATTTCAACAGTCATTCCTTTTAGTTCCGTTATTTTTTTCTATTAAATCAATACACATGCAACTCATATGCATTTTTGGGTAGAGTAAAATAATCATTTCTTCTTTTGAAAATACAGGGACCAACTGTGTAACGACAATAATTTTTGTTATTTCTTACTTCGTTCCGAATAAAGAGTCCCCGTTTGAAAGTCAATTTTTAAAAAAATGATATTTTTAGTAGTTCATTGGTACTAAAATGACATTTTTATGCATTAATTTTTAAAAGTAAACTTTTTAAGCGAAACATCCCAAAATGGAATAGTAGATTCTTTGTCCGGAACGAAGGGGGCATTATTTTTATATGGATTGTTTAAATAATAATAAATTATTAAAATATGTGTTCAATATTAAAAAAGTTATTAAGGTTCAAGTTAGTCTATAATTAATATTTTTATCAAATTATTTTTTATGCATGTCCACCTCAACCTTTATAAGAAACCTTATTTTTTCTTATTTTCTGAAAAAACTAATTTTTTTAATAATGATGATTATTATAGTATAACTTTGATAATTTTAAATTTGCCAACTATAATACTATAACTTAATAATTCTATTTTAATATTGTTCAAAAACTAATTATATTTTAATTGAAATAAATATTAGACATTTGGGATACTCCGGTTGGGGCTCAGGTAGTAGGACAATGGCGAGATGGATTCCCAATGGCGAGATCTAGGTCAACTTTGTTGAAGCTGTTGATAGCAAGATCGAGCTTCGGATGGTCGTCTAAGATGGAAAGATGGATTCCCAATGAAACATCACGTTGTTGACTATGCCAGATACAATCAGAGGAGGAAATCCCCCTTACCTACTATCATAACCGTTATGGATCGAGAAAGCTTGAAATGGAATTCCGAGAGCCCAAGTGGGGATGCTGACTATGTCATTTAATTGGCCCAGTTTTTAGGAGCTCACCAAGCTTGTCTACCACGAATGTGGTGGTGGAACCAGTACCGAGACCGAGGACCATGCTGCTACTAACGTATTCGACGGCTTTGTCATCGGCAAGTTTCTTGAGGTCGTCTTCGGTTAAAGGGGGGCAAGGGGATGGGGATGAGAAAGCCTTGATGGTGCAAAAATTGGGAGAGGTTGTGTGGAGGTTGAGGGTTGGGGGTGTTAGGATAAGGCGGGTGGTGGTGGTGGTGGTGGTGGCGGCGTCGTTGCGGGGGTTGGTGGAGGGAAGAAGAAGGAGGAGAGAGGAAGGATAAGGTGGCCATGGATGAGACAGAGAGAAGAAGGGGGAGGGGTTGACTAATCTGTTGAAAGACTTCTCATGTTTTAAAATTGCCCCCTATATTTTTAAGAGATAATGACTATTTTACCCTTCCACAAATGCACGTGCATGTCATATGAGCGTGCTAAATAGCCAAAAGTTGACAAAAGGGCAAACGGTGTAAAAGTTTTCAGTTCAGGGACCATTTGCGAGGTGTAGGGACGAATTACCAAAAATCCAAAATTACAAGGACCAATTGTGCAGTTTGCCCTAATTTTTATGACAACCTTAAAAACGAGATATTTATTTTAGGGTGAATTCTCCAAATGGTCCCTGAACTTTTTGTCATTTTTATAATTGGTCCCTATACTAAAATTCGAAAAAAAATCAAATCCTTGTACTATGTCATTAAAAGCAATTGGTCTTTCCATCCAGTTTCGTCAAATTTGATCTTCCGCAAATCTTCAATTTCTTGATTGATCTTCCGTAAATCCTCTATTTTTTCTGTTTGATTGATCATATTTTTGTGGTCAACTTCTCAAAGTCTCATTGTTTTGAGAGACGACAAAGAAATCGTCACGTCAATTTCGCTTGGGGATTGGGCATAGATGGAGCCTGAAAATTGAGGAGTTCGTGTTCTTGCCATGGATAATTGCAATAGCTTTTCGTCCTTTTCGGATTTGTGGGTTTTGGTGGAGGGAGATATGATGGAGAAGAGTGGTGGATTTGACATTGTGTTTTCGGTCAATTAGGTCTTCGTTGGGTGGAGTGGTAGTGGTGGTGGGTGTATTCTGGGTTTTGATGGATTTCGTGGTGGTTGAGGAAGGAGCATGATAAAGAGAGGAGGTTGGGGTGTTTGTAGGTGTTGGAGAATGATGGAGGGGGTGGGGCAACAGTGGTGTTAGTCCCCCTACTTTATCCTAGAAAATTATATTTTTACCCTTTAAAAAATTTATGTGTGAAACACGTGTTCAAACTTAATGGTTAAAAATTAATAAAATTTTACGGAGGGGCCAATTCCTTCAAATAAGTAGTACAAGGACCATTTAGATCAATAAAGGACAAATAGCAAAATAACATAAAATTTGGGGACCTATTTGGGGAATTCGCCCTTTATTTTATATGGTCATGACTCATGAGATTAGATGGCAAAGCGAGTGGTGTAAATTGATTACTTGAGAATCTAAAAGGCACAAAAAGGGAAGGTTCACAATGTGAGCATGCACAAAGCGTACATCCTAATTGGACCCATTTTGGTCATAGTCATAACAGAAATAAACTAGCAAAATCCTTTCACATCATCCCCATCTATAGGTTTTTGGAAGTGGATATTAAGTAGGTAGGCTTCTGGAAGATCACTCCATCTACAGCCCAAAGTTTTATAGGCCCACTTTCAATACTTCCACAGAACCCCCAAGTCAAATACTCACCAACTCCCGATTTGAATTACTGACGTGTGAGTCGTAAGTAATGCAGGAACAAGTTGATGAATACTTGATTTTGTGTATAAAATGATGTATTATTTAATTAGTTTTACATTTTTAGCTTACAAAAAGAAGTGTATAAGATGTTAAATAAGATAATACATACGAAAAATTGATAATTTTATCATTGTATTTTGACCAATTGTTACATTTTGTCACTATATTATTTTTCGAGCAAAATTGTCATTATATTTGAAAAGAGATATGCAATTGTGTTATTATCACTAACTGTCATCCAATTTTTAACGAAATTAATTTCAGTTGTCTTCCCTAATATTTTTTTAAAATGTATGAAGATACTTAATGATAGTTTAAGTTAAAAATTAAATGGTTTTATATAAATTATCAGTTTTTTTTCTTTTAGAAGTTAAAAAAAATATTTTATGAACTAAAAAAAAGGAAATAATGAATAAAATATAAAAAGGCCAATAAGAAGGAAACATATATTGCCAGAATAAAAATTCAGAGAAAAATATCAATAATATAATAACGATCAATAGCTCACTTAAAAATGACAAAAGTGATTTACCAGCTAAGATTAAATCTTTTAAAAATATTTAACGGTTGGCCCCCAAACTTCAGACAGGGAGCTGCCTGCTCGTTATGTCTGGGCGACCAGAGATCCTTCCCTGCTAGCTCGCTTCTGGGTTGAACTCGAGTTATGATGGATGCATGTGATTCACTTATAGCTACGCTCGTTGAGACATCGACCTACTCGTTAGACTCTTGGCCCCAAGACGACAGGCAGGAGGCTGCTTGCTTGATATGATTGGGCGGCCAGAGATATGTCCATGTTCGCTACACTCTTGGGCCCCAGACAACAGACAGTAGGCTGTTTGCTCGGTATGTCTAGGCAGCCAGAGAAATATTCTTGCTCGCTACACTCTTGACCCCCAGACGGCAAACAGGAGGCTGCTTGCTCGTTATGACTGAGCGACCAGAGATCTGTCTCTGCTCGCTACACTCTTGGTCCCCAGATGGCAAACATAAAGCTGCTTGCTTGATATGACTAGGCGACCATAGATCTGCCCCTGCTCATTTATGAGTTGAGCTCAGAACATGATGTTTGCACGTGATTATCTCATGACATTGGTGATGGTGTGTTAGGCATGTGACGGTACTTGGGCTTTCTGGCTAGGAGCTCAGATACAATTTTTTTAAATTAATATTATATCAAATTTTGATACTTATAATTAGAAATAATTATTTAATACCTAATGAATTGTGTAATTCTTCCTTTTCTATTTTCGTTCCATCTAAATTGTAGTGGATTGATGGATGACCATGATTATACTTGCATTTAATGTGCCATTTGTTTTCCAGCGAGTTTTATTTCCTATAGATTAAATTCTTCGTATCTGATCACAATTGAAATAAGTCTATGATAATTAAGTAGTCTGCGCGAAAAAAGGACAAGTAAATCACTCTCGGTTTAATCTAATCAAATATATATATATATATATATATATATATATATATATATATATATATATATTTATTTATTTATTTATTTATTTATTTAAAGTTGGTGAGGAGTCATGTAGTTATGTCACCTCACCCCACTTTTGATAAATCTTGATTGTGAAGCATCCACGTAGGCAAACTCTTGGATTTCAAAGACTTTTCATTTTTTGATCATTACCTAATAACAATATCAATTAATAATAGAATTGATAAAGAGTATTTATATCATAGTTGTTACAAAATACCTATTGTTATGCTCCTATTATAATTAGTGTTAATAATTACACATTAACTTTCTTAATAACAATACCTATATATAAAAATAGAAGTCTAATTACTAAAGAACTCCCACTAATACACTAGGTAAACGGGTTGAAGGAGTCGAAAAGACTGCTCATCTGACTCTACCACTTCTTAGCGGCTCCAAGAAATAAAATGTAATTCTCCCTCCTTCTCGCCTCCTTTCTCACAAGCCTCCCCCAAACGCCTCTCCTCTCTCTCCTTACCGTCGACAGTGTCCCTCCCTTCTTTCTCCGCGCCGACACCCATGCCGTAACTCGAAGCTCCAACGGCCGCAACTCTCACAACTGTAAGCTTTCTCTCTTCATCTCTCTATAGTTCAATTTAGTGCAATAGGTTTAGTCTTAATGCCTCTTAATTTATTCTTTCTCGATCTTACTAACACCTGATTTTGAGTTTTGTTTAATTGTTCATGGTGTATGATTTGGGTATCAAAGAAATTAAAGAGAGAGAGAGAGAGAGAGTATGGATTGGGAAGGTGTTGTGACAACCGACAACAACATATCCTTCTCCAGCAATGGCGGTCATTCTAGCTCCACCCTCTTCCAATGTACTCCTTCAAAGGTATCCCCACTTCCCCTTTATTAATATATATGAATTGAAGAAAATTTTAAATTAGTTCTTTACTTCATGTTATTCTGTAATTTGATTTATTTCATACCCAATTGAGTTTGACAATTTTCACTTTCAGAAGGTCATGCCACTTTTATTGATAACAATTATGTGTTTCGTTTTTGCAAGATTGGTACTTTCGAGTAGAGATTGAGCCTAAATGGTATGCTTCTTATTTGTGATGTGTATCTGTAAAAACATTTTATTTGGAGGAATTCCCCTTTCATGGTGTTTATAAGAATATTTTTGTTTTTATTGTACTTTATTGATTGCTCCAATCCCAAATTGAAGAAAGAAAATCACATCACGAAGACAATTTTGGGTCCCTAGAACTCGGTATAAAATTGGTTAATTACTGTATTGTGTACTACTTTGATCCCATTGTTTTTTTTTTTTGAAGTTTTTACTCACCCGAAATGAGTGTCAAGTTATGACTGATTAATTGCAAGTTGTGGAGGTATGAGATGAACTTTGGTGGTGGAATGGTTGCCTTCACTTTTGAGATAAGATTCTTTACCAAGACCACGAGAGAGTTTACTCTTATGGATTCTTGATGACAATGGTCATGTACTTTCATTCATCAGATTCGATCAGGTACAAGCATTATATATTATTTATCTGATTAATTTTTCTATATTATAGGAATCGATCAGAATTTAGTACAACCATTAATTAGATGAGTAAAGAAACAATATTGAAAATAATATATAGTGGCATGGTTTTACGAGGCACATAGACAACATAGAATATTATTCTATCTCATCTGATCCGGAGAAGAATCTATCGACCTTGCATTAGTAGTCGATAACATAGTCTTGCCTTAGGTTTGCTTTTATTAATAATTATGTTTATACAAACTATTCTATATTAATTATTTGAATTCCAAGGCTTTCCGGATGAATACTTTGTTTCATTATCCTAGATAGAGTCCAAAATAATTAGTGAATTATGTGATATGTGTACATATACTTCCTCAATTTAATTTTACTCTAAAATAGCACTTCTCCTGGTTCTTGCCTCAAGTGTACTGCTAAGTTAATTAATTGATTTGCTGCAGGTGGGGTTAATCCATCTACTTCAGGAATTGTAGAATTTGCACCAAAAGTAGAAAAGATAGTTAATTATGAAAATTTGTTGCGACCGGTGGATTCATTTGCATAGACATATCGTCACAAGAATCGAAGTTAAAACTGAAGATCGGTTCACTAAACAAATATGGTTTCTCAACTACTAAGTTTGTTGACAAATAAGGATGGAACATACACAAGCTACTATGTGTGCTTCATTTGATTGAAAATGTTTCTTGCCCTTTCTCTTTGGAGTGAATGTATAGAGTGGTAAGTTTGATTTGGACAGCTTTTATGTATATATGACATGTATCATGTGAATCGAATCATATGAAACTTTCATTTAGTTACAAGTAAATACTCTCCTCAGGCCAGGAATGATACATTGTCTGTTTGGGAAGATGAATGAAGTAAAATAGTGTATGGAAACAACTATTTACTCATATCCATATTTTTAAGAAAATAAAAGTTACTTATTATCAAACGAAAGTACTATATTACACAACCAACAATTTGTATATATTGACAACTCATTGAACTTTTGTTAGACATAACTTTTGTCAGACAAACGCCTACATACATTCAATAACAATAATCTTTTATAAAATATATTCAATATATATATATATATATATATATATATATATATATATATATATATATATAGTTGGTGAAGAGTCCTATGGTTGTGTCTCCTCACCCCATTTTGATAAATCTTGAATGTGAAACATCCACTTAGGCAAACTCTTGGATTTAAAAGACTTTTCATTTTTTGATCATTAACTAATAACAATATCAATTAATAATAGAATTGATAAAGAGTATTTATATCATAGTTGTTACAAAATACCTATTGTTATGCTCCCATTAAAATTAGTATTAATAATTACACATTAACAATTCTCCTAATAACAATACCTATACATAAAAATAGAAGTCTAATTACTAAAGAACTCCCCCTAATGCACTAAGTAAACAAGTTGAAGGCGGCTCTTCAAACTCTACCATGTGGCTCCATGAAATAAAGTATAATTACTTTATTGAAGGTTAGTTTTATTGAAACTAAAATAATTCGATTGTAAGCTTAAAGTAAAATTAAGGACTCAAAAAGACGATGGCTCAAAGTAAAATTTTAACGGTGCAAAGCACGGGCTATCTTACTAGTTCAAGATAAATAGCCATCGTTTGAAGGATTGATATGGTTATATTTTTTGCAACTATATGTATATAAAAGGAGAGGAGTAAGATTTGGAAAGTTTTCTTTAAAAGTGACTTTTTAAATTTAGAAACACTTCTAATTTATATATAAGCCCTTTTTTACATTGGAAATTAAAGATATAAAATATCATTATTATGATTTATTAGATAAATGATTTCAAAACCTCTTCATATTCTTATTTAATATATTAAAAAAATATGCATAGTAGAAACATGAGAGATAACAAAATCAAGTTTTTTTTTGTCAATTTCTTTGCATCAATATCTAGGCTAGGAAAAATAAATATGGAATAAAACAACGATTTTGAAACTAAATCATATATACACACTTTGAACTAAAACTAATTTACAGGCAATCAATTAATAATAATACTAAGATCTGACAATTTTTTCTCTATTTCATTATAACCAAAGTTATTATTATAAAAAAATCTATAAATCAAGATAAGACTAATTTTTTGAGACAGCTAGCTACATGTAAAAAAAAATGGAAACCAAATATTTTTTGATTGTTTAGTTACTTATACATGTTAAAAAATTCAGATAAAAAAAGTGATGATGATGAAATTAATCAACATTCAAATCCAATTTATTTGTTAGTTGAACTAAATCACGAATGAAAATTAATAAACGAGTTTTGAAGTTAAACAGAGTTTTTGAAATATTTTCGGAAATATGAACATACCAACAAGTTTCTGGTAAGTCGGTGGTCATAGCTTCCGTTGTCGGACTTTCTTTAGGTAGTAACCTTGAGGTTCGCCAACGCTGTAAAAAATGCATAAATTTTTGCTTGCAATGTATGGTGAAACTAGGGTAAAAGTGTTTTCTTTTCGTTTATATACATCAACTAAAACAACGTGATTTTATGAGTGTTTACCAGGTTGTGGTCTAAAAGTTATCCAGAGCACGGTTTAAACCAAATTTTCAATGTCTATCTATCAATCATATGAATTTTTGGTTCATTTTCCTTGACTCATCTCCTACATTTTATTTTTCTTGGTTATATACTATTTTAATTATTTTTTCTTTATGTCTGATTTTTAAATTGAAGCCATAATACTTGAATTATTTTGTAAAAATTACCAATTTTGAAAAATGTAGTTTTTAAGGTTTTATGACAAAACAAGTTAGTATATCAAAAATAATTTGCCCTTTGTCTGATATTATATGTGCTATCAATTTTTAAAAAAAAAACATTAATGTAACTTTTATTCATATATATTTATCTGTATATATTTTAATATTACTTTTTAATACGAAAAATGCATTAGTGAATTTAAATTTTGTTGAAACTCCAGAATAGAGAATGAGAAAAGTTAAAATGCAATTTTTTTAATTACATCACATCAATGGACAATATATATTCTGAAATCTCAAACTGTGAAATAAATTTGAACGATACATAATCGTAAATATTTCAATTGAATTACAAATTCTGAAGTCTCAAACTGTGAGTTAAATTTGAAGGTTGGAACTCAAATAATGTTGTTTCGTAACATAGTCTATTCACTTAAGTTATGCAATGACACGAGATTAATTGTTATAAGACTGAGAAACTATGTTTTAGAAGGTTGAGTTCTTTCAAATGGCAATTTTGGTGATACTCTTTTGATTTCAAGAATGTCACTGATACTATTTGATCCTAAAATTTCTTTCAAATTTCAGATAAAACATTTTTTGTTGATAATGTCTTACGTAATGTCTATGAATAAAAATCATAGTAAGTCATTGTTTAATATAAGACTTCATTTAAAAACTTGTTTTTGTTTATCATAAGTTGTATGTAGCTTTGTCTAGAGTTACTATATGATATTTATAGTTGCAATAGTCGTACATGTTGAACGAAAATTATTGTATATAAAAAGTATTCCAAAATTTGTATTATTTTGTTCAAATTTATAGGATTTTCTAAATTTAATGTTATTGTTTATTATTTTTTATTTATTTTGTTGATATTAAAAAAATTAATTACATATTATTTAACTTTAATTTAGTATATAATTTTATATACATATATAATCCGTGCAACGCACGGGTATGTTTAGAAATTCGCTGATTTTATCAAATTTTAATTTTTCAAACATTACTCTTCAACGTTCCAAAATATGGGTTCTTATAAGTTATACCAGAACTCTTCAACCGTCAATTCATCACCGTATTAATTACGGAATATATGCAATACATTAATTGCTAAGTATAATAATATTTCAATATGTTTGAACACATGTCTAATTTAGATTCCATTTGTTTCACGGAAAATGATTTCTAGAAAATAGTTTTCGGAAAATGATTTTTGAAAAATAAAAAGATTTTATTTTCAGATGTTTGATAATTTTTTTAAAAAATATGCCGAAAAACATTTTCTAGTGTTTGGCAAACGCACAGAAAATATTACAGAAAACAATATATGAATAAATACAAAAAGTATATTCTAATATTAATACTCATATTGATTATAAAATATTGTTGAACTTTAATTAATTTTCTTTTAATAACCCTCAATTTATCATTAATGATGTCAAATCAATAACGTTCATATTTTTTCAATTTCACAAATAGAAATAATTTTTTTTATAATTGATATGAAAAAATGTTTTAAAAAATAAAATATATAATGTTTGTGATGTTTTTAAATAATATATATAGTGGACACTAATTTTAGGACGTAGTGAGTATTTATTAAAAATATAATTTATAAATAATGTGCACATTATATTTCCAATCAATTTATTTGTTGAGTAAAATATTATGCGTATGTAAATATGTGTAATTGTGGAAGGGTGCGGAAGGGTATTCGAACATTCGGAAAATGACTTACGGAAAATAAATTTGTAAGTCATTTTCCAGAAAAAAAAAAAAGGCTTGATTTTCTGTTGACTTGGAAAATCTTTTACGTTAACTTCGAAAAATCTTTTACAATTATTACATTTTTCTGAGATTATCAAATATCAAAAATGAGAAAAATATTTTCCGTAAAACAAACAGAATCATATATAGGTTATACCAGCTTGTATTAGTTGAGGGGTAACACAAAATTAGATTTTTCCCTATTATATTCTCTATGTCTCGTTTATATTAGCTAGAAGAGAGAAGCTAACCATTCAGAATCTTCAATAAATGGTACAATCGCCCATGTGTAGTTTTTGGATATTCATTTATACATTTTATTACTTAACTTTTTCATAATATTTTTCATACATTTATTTAATTTTACAAAATTATACCGCAACTGATATTACTATTGATATGATTTTTATTTTTTAGAGGTTTAAAGTTGTTAAGTAAACTAATATATATATATATATATATGTATGTATATGTGAGTCGAAGGGTGTATGTACAGTGTCTATGTAGCCGTTTGGTAATTAGATTAATGTTGAATATGATTAATAAGTCAAATTTTTGGATGTTTGGAACCAAATAGATGATTTGGACTATGGCGCCGCCTAGACGGGTGTCAAAAGACCATCGTACAAAGGTGAAGGGCTGCGGCAGGAGGATTCGCATGCTATAATTGAAGCCACTGCGACCGGAACCATCCCGGCAATAGGCGTGAACGCCAACGACACTCTCAAAATTCCCACTTCAAGTTGAGCACCACCGATAGCGAGGGGGAGGGGGGAGCAAATAAGAGACGTAAACAGGCTTGTAACATCGAGTTTTTCAATGTGAACGACTATGTTGTTTCTTCCTCTTCTAGTTTTGCCCATGTTGCACCCATCACCCCACAGGGGCTCGTACCGGTCTGGACTATGGGTGCAACCTCCAATGCGGTGCCTGGCAGGGTGTTTTTTATGATTCCCCCAAGTGGGCACACTATGTCAGTCTCCCCCGCACAACCCCATCCGTGGGCATCTCGGTCGGTGCTTCCCCTGTTTTCAACATTTCAGGCAAACCCATTTCAAATTATGTGTCAGCTATGCAACCGGGTGTTGTTAATTCAGGTGGCCACGGTGGTGGTGGTACTAGCATATATAGGTCTGCTACATAAGTGTCAGCTTTCATTTCTCGATGAGTCAAGAAATGTTGATTTCGTGGATCCGATTTTGAGTCCCAATGGCCGAAGCGATTCTATTTTGTTTCCACCCAAGAATAATGGTGGTGGTGGTGGTGGTGGTAGTAATTGGGGCGATTTGGGGAATTGTGGTGATGGGCACCACCACTTTGAATGTCAAATTTTGGAACAGGGGCAGGGGCTGTGGACGGAGACGGAGATGGAGATGGCCGGAGCAGGGGCTGTAGACGACGAGAGAGTGTGGGAGAGAATGGGGAAGGAAGGCGTAGAATGAAAGCGTGGGTTTGTGGAGAGAATTTGGACCGATTCCCTTTTTCTTTTTTTTTTTTATTTTGAACCACTAACACTACTAAGGGTAAATTTGAAATTTCATTAAAAAAATTGACGGTAAAACTGACGGTAACCCAGTGAGGGGGTAATCTCTTAATAAAACTCTACTTTAAGGACCAAACACATTTCAAAAGAAATACAAGGACCAAACACATAGTTTATGGATAGTTCAGAGACCAAATAATTATTTAATCATAATTATTATTCTCTCTCCTCTTAACATCTCTCTTTTAAATCATCTAATTTTTCCTCAAAGTTTTCTTTCTCCCTAAATCATTTGATTTTCTCTCTTCATGCAATGAAAACATCTCTTTCTTTGAAAAAAAAACACCGATCATATTCTCAATGCATGACAAATGTTTTTTCATTCTCAACACAATATTTAATTAAAGAGTAATTAATAAAGGTAAATTTAGCAAAATGTGGATAAAGTTTTCTTGAAATCATATAACATCATTTATTTTGGGACGGTTGTAGTATAGAAGAATTTTGTTGTTAGTCAATCAATGAGTAACAAAGCTTTTAATAACTGGGAATATAAGAGACATATATATTAGGAAATGAAGAAAGCAAGACCGGCCCTGGGCAAGGGTAGGCTGAGCACCAGCCGAGGACTCAAGCTTATTAGGGACTTAAAATTTTGAGGGTATTAGTAATAGTATTATATTGAGTTAGTATTTTTTTTTTTATGCAGCTAGGTGAAGAGGCCCAAAATCCAAAGAAAATAGTTCAATTCAGCAATTTTCAAACTTAAGACACGGCCATGACTCACTTCATACATTCTAATTCAACAATTCTCAAACAATCCAACTAGTAATAGTTATAGCCTTAATATTTCTTGAGTATGTGATGGCTTGGGTCACTTATGTATAAATATTAGGGGAAAATAAAAATACACTAAAATTGATGAATCGTTATCGCAGTTCAAAAATCGACTAGGAATTACATTATTGAACCGCGGTGCAAAAATTAATGCACTAAAATTAATGAATCGTAGTACAAAAATAGACTAGTAGTTACACTATTGAACCGCGGTGAAATATTAATTCAATAAAAATTGATGAATCGCGGTTCAAAATTAAACTAGCAATTACACCATTGAATTGTGATGCAAAAAATAATGCGATAAAATTGATGAATCGCTATGCAAAAATAAGGACCTCTATAGCGCGCGTCTATGGTTCATTAAGGGTATCATAGTCATTTTACCACTAAAAGTGACTTTTTTCGATTGAAAATAAAAAAAAAGGTATACTTTAGCGATTAAAATTTTTAAAAAGTGGTGCGGCCCACAATTTTTTCTAAATATTAATTTTGGTTATTAAATAAGTACAATTTCTTGAGCTTCGTACTGGGCAATTAAATACTAGGAACGGCCCTGCCCTGGAAGAAAGTTAAACGCTTTGGGATAAAAATAAAAACTAGATAATCTTTTCGAGTGGGAGAACTAGTATTAATCTTTCAAACATAAATTTTATTTTTATTTTTTGAACGGAACTAGTATATATATATGCATACGAATAAGTGAGTAATTCATAGTACTTTTTTCGTGGAAGAAGGATGTTAAGTGGAAATCACTGTCTGACCAGTTATAGCAAATTCGTAATTTCAACCATTGGGGGTTGGTGGAGTTAAGGTGTAACGACTAATACTTTGACCCCCGTCTTTAAGATAAAATGTCATATTCTTATTATAGTGTAGCACTCCTATTTTATAATTTTTATTTTTAAAAAGGTTTTCAAAACCAAGTGCGTTTGTTATCCTTCTTCAATGGCAGATGCATAACAAACGAAGCTTATTGATTTGCCGCCATTAAATAGAAAACCTGAGGATATTAAAAATAAAAAAAAGTTCATGGAGTCAAACACTTATAGAATTCGTGTAAAAAAAATCAATTATGAAA
Source organism: Codonopsis lanceolata (assembly GCA_013146195.2). Classification (NCBI taxonomy): domain Eukaryota; kingdom Viridiplantae; phylum Streptophyta; class Magnoliopsida; order Asterales; family Campanulaceae; genus Codonopsis; species Codonopsis lanceolata. Next base: position 157,629,276 of record CM028379.1, read on the forward strand.
AAACACTTAAATCTTATATATATATATATATATATATATATATATATATATATATATATATATATATATATATATATATACCATCACCATGATACGTAGATTTGGGGAGTCTGAATCCTCTATTCCAAAAGTGTATTTCATCTTCTATTTAAATATCAGATCCACCGTTAAGTTGTCAATTAGTAAATTAATAAAATTAATTATATAAACAAAATCAATTACTGGTTGACAAGTTAACGGTAGATCTTACATTGGAATAGAAGATGAAATACATTTTTGAAATAGAGGATCCGGACTCAGATTTTGACAGTACACATAGATTAGCTAAGCTAGTAAACTTGACTTATGACTTAACCTTGTCGTCTTCACTACGTTATTAGTAGTTAGTAGAGCCCCCTTGGGTTTTGATTTTCAATTGTTTAGTGGGCATATAATAAAGACTTTGGAAAAGAAGTTGAAAGCGAAGCCACCTGTCAAATAATATTAGCTATTAGCTATTAGGTCATGCAGTTTACTTGCAAGGATAAAACACGATATAGTCAAGGAGTGTAACGTTTGTATATATATAGTCAAAAATTGGTTTGATCTTTTTAATTGCAAAAGCGCAATGAATGTATCTATGGAGCAGTTTTGACCGTTAAGAGTACTTAAGACTTAAGACCTCTTGTATTAATTTAATCTCATCAGAAAATTGTCCATCCCTTTAGCAAAAAAAAAAATTTTCGTAAGAAATGAGGGCGTGTAAAAGGATCGAACCTGAGACCTCACACTTTATGAAACTTCATCTCTACCAATAAGCCATCATCCCCTTAAGGGCAACACACTAAATCATTTATTTCTCAAAGAACAAGCAAATTCCATAATTATCTCTCTATTCCAAAAAAAAAAAAAAAAAAAAACTTAGAGAACACCATCTAACAAATAATTTATGTAAAATGAGTTGAACTATGAGAGAATAAGACTGAATCTTACAAATTAAATTCCATTAGACGGTCTCATAAGAGACTTACGCATGACAAAATGTTATTTTTCTCACACGTATGCTTACCACACCGTTACCTAGAACTCTTTTGTATAAGTTACACTATCTCCTTTCTTTTTAATTTTTAATTGCATTGCATGGCAGTGGATTAACGTGAATGAATTATAGCAAAGACAAACATTTTTATCAACAATTGATAGAGAAGTGTCATCTAACCCGATGGCTTACGAAAAGTAACCAATTATAAGGTGATTTGGGATTTTTTTAAGTAAATATTGAAATACCAACTCCATAAACATTTCCAAAAAGATTAAGTTAGATTAGCTGTCAGCGAAAAAAAAGAAGAAAAAAAAAGGTCTGACTAGTGACTAATGGCGTGTGTGGTATCTGTAGGAAGCTTAATATTGATAGAAAAGTGGTAGGGAATTTATTTTATTTTATTTGGGTACATGTAGGATTTGGAGAGATGAATTAAAAAACATGTTTGCCATCTAAATTGAAATTAATAAAAAATATGTTTCATTTGGACTCCTAATCCTATCTCCACTCCTTTTAAAATAAGTGTAGATAACATTCATCAGGGGAGTGGTCAATCTAACCCAAACAAATATGAAAATCTTGTTAAAGTGTTGTAAAATATAACTCTCTCATTTGATTCCGTAAAACATTAGACCGATAAATGAAAATTTAACAAAATTCAATATTTTAAGTCAATTCATTGAGATATCCATATAACGTCTTTTTTGGGAGCTCCTGGAAATGCATCTCAGGTTAGGAAAAGGAAATGCAAAAATAGGAACAGAAGTATCATTTGATTTGTCGATCCTACTCCAAAAAAGAAGAAAGAAAAGTTCACTAATAAATGACTTGATGTGTAACACTTTAATACTTTTTGCTTTTGTACATAAAACATTTTTCAATATGTTTAAATTTCATTTGGGAATACTGAACTTCATCTGACCTTCTGATTAATAAATGGGCCCAATCCTGGCCTTCTTATTTCTCTGTTTATATAAAAAATGATCATGTTAACTATGTACCAATATCTTCTTTTTACATCTCAATTCTATCTGCACCTTAGATATTTAACCAATTTTTAAATTTTACTCTTTATCCCCATGCTAACTACTTATTTTACCCATCATTTAATTTTTCTATCTAACTCATCCTACTATATCTACACTTCACATTTAATTTCCAAAACAACTACTACCCAACACCCCAAAACCCCAACCCAGCCAAACGCACACAAGGGGAGTCGCACAGTGAAGGTTACGGGAAGAAGAAACCCCACCCACAATGTCTTCTTCAAACCGAAACATTGTCTCTCACTCTAACCGATGTATTCTCTCTCTCTATTTTGAACTCTTTGTTGTATAATATAGGTTGGTTCAAAGAACTTGGATGAAAATGGTTAAAATGACTGGAAATTCGATAAATGCAATATGTGGCCCTAGTTTAGCGCACACAAAGCTGTGCGTGCGGTTAATAACTGCCGCACACTTCACTTACTGTGCGTTAACTTCAAACAGCACACTACCCTCACTGTGCACAAATCAACGTCGCGCACACCCGCTTCTATGCGTTTACCTCATACCGCACACCCTGTCTCATGTACACTAAATCTCCACTGCACAAGCCCACGCCTGCGCATCATGAATCTGCCGCACAAGCCTCAAATTTGTCTAACATTCAAAAAATCTGCTTTATTTACTTATTTAGGCTTGAACTGATTCTATATAACATCTAATATTACTTATTTGTTGTTGATCACAGGAGGTCCAATTGATAGGTTCTGCAATAAATATATTAGGTGTCGTGTCACCGTATCAGCCAAACGAGAAATGCAACATGTGCGTGACGCAGAAGTGCCCCCGGAGCATATACATCAAGAGCCTATACATTTTCAGCATCATGAGTCTGATCCTGAGCCTGAGCCTGAGCCTGAGCCTGAACCTGAACCTAAGATGGGATTTCCTGGTGGTCCACTTGACCCATCTTTGTTGATTACATACAAGACACACGTATCAACATCGATTTGGATTGGACAAGATCGAGAGGTTTTGAAATTTCACCATCATCGTTCAAAACTACGTCAGTGGTTCATTCCGGAGGATGCCCAAGCGTGGAGGGATTTGGTAAGGGGAATTAGGATCCATACCCTAAGGAATCTAACCTATCTTGATGTTCACAAACCGTTGCTTTTAGCTTTTGTGGAGTGGAGGCATCCAGAGACAAACTCATTCCATATGCCCTTCAGTGAAATGACGATCACATTGGACGATGTTTTCTGTATTACTGGGCTTCCGATATCAGGGTCGCCATTATTTGCTACACGGAACATCAATTTGGAGTCTGCTAGCGAGATATTGGGCGTGTCCAAAGGTGAGATGGTCAAGGGAATGGGAGGTAGAATGGGTGCTTCAGTCACGTTAGAGTGGCTACGTAATAGCCTAATAGGTTTAGTGAAGATGTCAGTTCTAATGATTTAGACAAAGTGACATGTTCAGTGAGGGCTTATATGTTGTACCTCTTGGGTTGTACCATCTTCACGGATAAGAGCGGCTCACAAGTGATGCTCTCATACTTGCAGTGTCTGGAGGATCTTCATGATGTACATACTTATGCGTGGGGAGTTGCCACCTTGGCTTATCTATATAGACAACTAGACGAAACATTCAGATATGAGACGAAGCAAATAAATGGATACTTCACATTATTAGAGGTATATTTAAATTTTATAGTTTATTTGACATGTTTAATTTATAGCTGAATATTTCACATCTAATTGAATGTTTTATTGCATGTAGACATGGATATACTTACGATTTCCACAGTTGAGCCCTGATCATAATGTGGGGTACCAGAACACACAAGCGCTTACTCGTATGTGGAAATCGGTCAGAAATCAAGGAACAAGCATGGACCGGTTACGGGCTATACGTGAAAATATTGACATGCTTACGACGAATAATGTTAGTTTTCATCCTTTTCATTTATTTATACTCGTGCTTCAGTCATTCGTTATTAAATTGTTGTATTTAATAAAATTTTAAATATGTTGTAGGTTGCATGAACCCCTTTCGATGACACAGTCAGGGAACATTTTCCATTTCTTCAAAACTCCATATATCATGGATGCATAGTCATGGGAGCCAATGTGGAGCCATACCTACTAGACCGAGTGCTTTGACAGTTTGGATGGGTGCAAACTATTCCATCCATCCCTATCGCACATGACATCCCTGTTAGAAATAACCCTTGCGGTTTGATAATGTGGATAGCACTTGCGGCATACTGGAACCTTGTTGAGAGCCATATATTATCTTCGGAACAATTTGGGCGAGCTACTCGATATCCATCTAAATGTTCACCCGAATACATGGATTGGTACTTGCGAATTTCACATCCTATTGTGCAGAAGCCCGCCACTCGATCATCTAGGGTTAGGGTGACTAATCCCACTGCAGCCAATAATGCGGAGACCGTTTCAGCTATTCGCAATTTGACAGGATCAATGATGCAAAGAGTACGATCGGGTGATAGAAGTATAACTTATGAGGAGTTAGTGTCGGTGGTCTCGATAGTAGATAGCTTTGTACAAGGTCCAGAGGAAGAGGCAAGACGGTCTCAAGTTGAAACTCGTCGTAGGACGCAACCTTGATTTTGTTGTTATGTATTTTTAGACATGTTTGTATTATATATTTTGAAGACATGTTATATATGTTTGAGATATGTTAGCGTTATGTGTTTTTTAGACATATTACTATTTTACGTTTCAAGTTTAAATGAATTAGCTTATTTGTCTTATGTTATTATTTTTGTAAAAAATAAAATCACACAAATTGAACACAAGATGCAATTTAATACAAAACAAACATTTTATGCCACCAACATTTCAAGTTTAAATATATTTCCATATCACTAATCCAAATAATGCAATCAACATTCCAAGTTTAAATGAAAATACATATCACTAATCCAAATTGACATTGTCCGAACTTTTGAGAACAAATTGCTCATCTCCTACACTTTCACTATATGAAAAAAGTTGTTGACTATAAATTGATTTCCAAGCTGCAGCACATTTCACGTGGTTCTGATCCCATACGATTGGTACAGGTGCTAACGGGCAACTTTGCTATAAATTAACCTGCAAATTAAATGAAGTAAATGTCAATAAAATACAATTTATTAATATATAACGTGTATGTGAAGTAATTATGTCTATCTTATAAAAAGTGAGTGCCTGAATAAAATGATCACCGTTTACTCTTTTGATACAAATCAATTTTGGATCTATTTGGGGGCGGTTCTCAATGGTAAATATGTAAAACAATGACGACGATCTAATACCAGGAGAGCACAGTTGTAAAATGATGCCACCAAGTGTCCCATATCGTTTGCATCAAACCAATATTTCTTCGCAGCAGTTTCTTCGTGGTGTTCGAGTCTATTCTTCACTTTCTCAACACGCTTATGTCCAATAAACATAGGTGCGTATAACTCTTGGTTTTTCATTAATTCTTGCGATAGATCTGATCGAACCCTACTCCATGAATTCTCATTTTGAAATAACAACCATGCTATGACACGAAAACCGCAATGATCATCAGTCGCTACATTCACCGTGTCCGTTATGTACTCGTGAAATCTCTTCGGGAATTGATTAATGTGACCACTAGCCATCCCGGCTCTAGTACGCTGTCGCACAATCTATTGAAACAAAAGAGATTAAAGTCAATATATATATTTACCGCTAAAGATATATATTTACCGCTTGTGATACAGTAGTGAACGTGGGAAATTGTTGCAATGGACCAACCTCGTACACCAAACCTTGATACCCATTACATTCGCAACACAAATACAGTCGTGGTCCTCTCTTACCCGTTCCACTATCCGACCTAGTAGTAACTATCGCAAAACCATGTTCATTTTCCGTGGCACGTACCCAATCACACAAATCCTCTCGAGATGGAAAATGTGCATACATCGTGAACACATCGGTGTAATCTATAACAATATCTTGAATTGGACCTCGATCTACAAGACTAGGCTCCGTAGGGGTTGTCTTTGAATCATGAAAAAAAAATTGCATGTCAATTACACACTATGTGGTTTTGCACACAAATGCATATATCTAGGCTTGTGCGGCCAACTCTTGGTGCACAAAAGAAGGAATGTGCGGCAAGTGATTTGCCCACAAAAGGAGGAATGTGCGGTAAACTTTTGGTGCACAATGAGAGGCGTGTGCGGTGAGTATTTTGCGCACACAAGGAAGAGTGTGCGGCAAACCATAGCCGCACATGATGAACATCAGGCCGGTTTGGAATTCCAACAAAAATTGATGAAAAATAAAGTTTTAATCAAATAAAATGGAAGTAATACTTATATTATTTTGTTTGGTATTTTTTAACAATATGATGTAGGTAAGGTTGAGAAAGAACTAAACAAAAGTGAGAATGGTGGGAAAGGAAGACCTATAATAAGTCTACAAAATTTGAGGTGTAATTAGAATCTTCACATTTTATAGAATGTCATTACTGTAATTAAGTTGTGGGGTGTTATTTTAGGTTGAAGGGTGTATTTTGTCATTTCACACGATGTCATTTTTGTAATTTTAAAACTTGGGGTGTAGAGAAAAGATATTAGTGTGTGGTTAGCATGGCCTTATGAAAAAAAACTGCGGCCGGGCCCTTTTTCAAGTTTTTATTAGTTAAAATATCTTTTGTTTATTTTTTTCAACCGTAAAAAGTTACTTTTAAACGGGAAAAAACTACCTTATCCTTAGTTAGCACGAGATGCGTGTAGCGGATGACTAGCCTCAGAATCACGGTTCATAGTTGTATATACTGCGGTGCAAAACCTATACTTAAAATTTAATTTGTACAACTATGTAATATGTATAATAATGTTGCACTGCGATATAAATTTATGTTTACTTACATTTCTCTATTTAAATACCGCGTGAATTACTATTTTTGTATCGCGGTGTATAGTTTTTATATATCGCGGTGCAAAACTTATATTTCAAATTTAATTTGTACCGCGATATATAAAAACTATGAACCGCGATATATAAAAAGCTGCACCGCGATACAAATATATATTTACTTCAATTTTTCTTTTAAAACTTAAATAATGTAAAAACTAATAAATGTTAATTGCTACGAAAACTGGTTAACAACATCTGTGCACTGCGATATATCTTTCAAAATCTTTAAATCGCGGTGAATATATTTGTGAACTGCGATGCAAAAATATATAAAATTAATTGATGAAGGAAACTTTGCACTGTGATATATAAATTTGCACTTTATAAACTTTGCACCTCGACATATAAACTTGCTATAAAAAATATTTAAAAATGAATCTTTGAATCGCAGTGAATATATTTATGAACCACGGTACAAAAATATGTAAAATTAATTGATGATGGAAACTTTGCACCGCGATATATAAACTTGTACTTTATAAACTTTACATCGTGATATATAAACTTGATGTAGCACGCATCTTGCTCATTAAGGGTATCGTAACTTTTTTGCATCCAAAAGTGACTTTTCCGGTTTTTTTAAAAAGTACTTTAGCGATTAAAAGCTTCATAAAGTGGACCGGCCCGAATTTTTCCCTTCTTATATGAAATCATCATAACAAACTTCCAGACTATTTTTATTGGCTTAATTTTCTATTTGGTCACCTTACTTTCGCGAAAAGTCCGATTAGCTCATTCTATTACCATGTTTACAGTTTGGTCACCCAACTTTACAAAATGTTTCACGTTAGTCACTCCGTCTATTTTTTTAGATAAATCTTTTAGAATATTTCTGAAAACTCAAAAATACACCCTAATTAATTTTTTTTTTTTTTTTTGCATACGCTCATCTTCTTCCCCAATTTGATTTCATATTGTAAACACAGAAAACCTTTTTCTTTTCTTCCTCATCAATCATAAATCACAAGAACCCAACTTTATCTATCCAAACCCAACTCCACAGTAAATAAAATCTCAATTCACTGAATCACAATAAAGGCGAGCTGGATCAAACAGAGATGAACAAGAAAGGCAAGCTCAGTCGAATCTGTTGAGGATCGAGGCTGGAGAAAGTCGGGTCTGGAGCCATAGAGAAGAGAGATAGGAGATGAAGATGAGAGCGACACTAGAGAAGGGGCAATGAAGACCGGCTGTGGGTGAGCAAGAGAGAGCACAGTGATAGCAATATGGGATGGAGGCCATTGAGGTTGACTGGCTGGAAGAGAGAAATCGAAGCTGGAGATGGAGATGAGAATTATTTGAGGGAGGAGAGAGTGAGAGAGAGACCTTTCAAATTGAGAGTACGAATTACCTTACAAATCAGGGCAATCGTACTTAGCGAGTTGCCGGACAGATCTAAGGTTACTAAGTAAGGCAACAAGGTGCATATTAGCGACGAGATGGGACCGGAGAAAGAGTTACTTGAGAGATCTAGGTTCTGCAGACTTCGGCAGTACTGGAGAGAGACCGGTAAGGAACCGGAGAGGCTCACGGTAGGGAGCTGAAAACTGATGAGACGGTTTTTCTTTTCGTTCCAGCAGGAAACGTCGACGAGCTTGCAAATGAAAGCATTGGAAATGTTGGAGAAGCTCTAGTTGAGCTTGCCTTGAAGATCTATTAAGGCGGTTTTGATCCTTTGGAAACAACGAACGTCGTCTTCGACGACGGTGGTTTTAGTGGCAATGAGGGTGAGAATGAGGAAGAGGTGACGGAGATGCATTGTATGGGTTAGGGGAAAATGGTGGGAAAATTGGAAAGCCATATATTGAATGAATTTGGGAGTGGAGGGGGAGGGGGACACCGGACAGAGGTATCCTAGAGTGGAAAATGGAGGGGTTGGACAGTTGACCAGTCACGAGGGTGGTTCACATCGCTGTTTTTATGGATATTTTAATTCTCTATTTGTAATTCTTGATGTGTGGATATTTTAGTCTTTTAGATGGGGCATTTAAGTCTTTTCATTTCATTCCGTTAACGGCATCCACCTTATAAATCATATTGACACTTTTTGTAAAGTAGAGTTACCAAACTGTGAAAAATGGTAGTAGAGTGAGCTAATTAGACTTTTCGTAAAAGTAGGGTGACCAAATAGATAATTAAGCTTTTTTTATTAATAACCAAGGCAATGAAAATATTTACCCTGAAGAGGTGAGAATGACTAACTATCTTGGAAGAGTACCATGAAAAGTATATATGCGTCTGAAAAAAATCTTTCATGGGCTTTGAATAGGAAAAAAACAAACGAGAGAGGATATGTAGACTAAAACCCTTCATTTGGAAGCTAACGTGTTAAGTATCCTGTCTGGGGAGTACGTTCGCAAGAATGAAACTCAAAGAATTGACGTGGATGATTCTATTATGATGTAGGAAGGATTCATGTCTATACCTTGTCGCTATCAAGGTTCCTAAGGGGGTTATTCATGTTGTATTGTATGCGCCTACGACGGTTGGGCTTCCGGAGAATTGGGTCGAAGAAGGTCCTCAGGTCAAAATTACATCTCATTTTTATTAGCAACCTTTTCGCACAGAGGCTGATAGAAATCTGGAAAATCTTAAGATTGTTTTTCTTAGGGCTTTATGGGGGAGTAGATGAATATCCTATGGGTGACGCCTTGCTAGCCCCTTCCTTTGAGATTTTTTGGATGTCCATTTTAACACATATTTTCCAAGATCTAAATGATATATGCGAAAAATTATTGAGAAAAGACCATTTTTTTAGTTATAAGAAATTTTATCAATAAGTTTAAGAAAACAATCAAATCACAAATTTTTCGAGATATATATGGACCAATACTACAAAGAGCACCCTTGATCGTGAAATTGAAAAATCGAGCGGTTTTCATTGGTAAAGGAAAAAAACCCGGTGGATTGCATTTCACAAAACTATCAAAATAACCATGATTGAAAGAACATAATCATATCGATTAGAGCATCTCCAATGATAATGTAGATGTGAAATAATTTAGATATCACCTAAGATTTACACCATTTAAATTATTAAAAAAAAAAACCTTCTCCAATGCAAATGTGGATGATAAGTGTAGATATGATGTGGCAACCAAATTTGTTCACATTGTGGATAACAATGTCAATCTTTCACATTCTACTTGAGGGTGTGGATACATCTCAATCATTATTATTCTTTTCAAAACACTTTCTATATGTTGTTCTCTTTCTTTTCCATTTTATTTTTTTGTCAAATATTATTTTAGTGATGGATGCATGCCACATACTATTGAATCCACATTTGCATTGGAGAGATCTATTTTGATTAAATGTGAATGAAGAGAGAAAAAATGGCACATATGATTGATGGTGTGAATTATCCATGGCCACGCAGGATCAAATCTACGGTTAAATTGGTGATGCTCTTAGTTGTATGATTGACGGATCATGTTAGAAAATTATGTGTATTAGGTAAACAAATTAAAAAATTGTTGTTCTTATTGTTTGTAGATTTGCTTGCAGTCATTCATTCAAGTTCTATACCTAAGTAGCTAAATGAGTTATGTACCAGTTAGTGTGCCAACTTTGTATAGGACTTAGCTTTACAATAGAATTGATTAGGCTTTGTATTCAAGTCACCAGCATTCATCAGCACTTTCACTAACAGTCTCTAGCAGACTTGTTCAAATCGTGTTCCACCTCCAGATCAAAGACTGATGGCGTGGATTAAAAGATATTTAGCTTAATATTGTTTAAGAATTATACTTGCAGACATTTGTGCTCAAATATCTGTTAAAGATTCCTCAAGTTGACTTCTTGAAACTCATTCACCAATGAACACATAGGTAAATTAAATGAGTTTACTATTTGATGATTTTTACAAGAAGAAAAACAACACTACAGTCTACAATCTACAATCTACAATCTACAATCTACAATCTACAATCTACAGTCTACAGTCTGATGCTTTTCCATTTATAGCAAAATGCAGCTCTATCGTGCTCTGCAACTCTAAAGTACTTTCTTTTACTGTACACATTGGACCTTAGTAAGTGCGACAACATCAAAGTGATCAAGTCAACATCTATTTGTATTCAAAGCATTTGAACAACTAGTCTTATTCTCTCTCATCGAGTCAACCAACGGTCAAGAAGGATCTCTAATATAAATACTTTCATTGAAGATTTGACGAACCAACCATGCCCTAAAATATCCAACAACTTTAAAAGCTCCCAATCTTCAATGCATTCAAGAGATCCAAGTCAGAACAATCAAAGTTTACCAAACATCTAAGAAGTTGCGCTAATCATTCTACATTCCACATGTTTCTCTAATTATTCTCCACCTGTTTATTTATTGCTAGATTTATTTATGTTCTTAGCACACACAGTAATTACTCTATTCACGGATAATTAATCCTCACCTAACACTTGGTCAAATATTTTGTACACGATCCATTAGTGATTCTGTAATAGATCTCATAGTAAAAAACATAGTGCAAATTTAAAATTCAAAGTTAACCACTTTAATAGTGGACGTAGCACTCTTTATAGTGTGAATCATCTCAAAATCTATAAGAACCTCTTTTACAGCTTATGTCTTTCAATTGTTCATATTAACTTATAGTTATTTGTCCTTAGCTTTATATTGAACAAAGGTCAAGTCAAATGATAGCTTACACCAGCATACTTCACTAGTTCCTTACTTGTTATTTTCGCTGCTACAACTTAACTTCATAAGTTGTTAGTAAACTTAAAGGAAACTTAGCTCAATGTTTTTGAAATGTAACTAGGCTATTCAAACCCTCTTCCCCTCCCTCTAGCCTAGTTCGTGTCCTCTAGGACTAACACAAATAGTTTTTAATAATTATAGAAATACTATTTTATATTATATAGTTTCATTTTTAATGAATTAAATTAAATGAATAGATATTTTGAAACATTTTCAACCGTACTGCAAAGTTATTGTGCCAAATTGCTTCTGAATTTTGGATATGTCACTATGTTTAAAATTAGATGAATTGTGGATAGGTACACTTTGTCGGATTTTTAACCGTTTTTAATTTGTAATATATTTTTTTTCAAACCGACAAAAAGACATTTTATTCACTTTTATGCATCGTGAGGCAATGCTTATTCATCGCGATTCATAAAAGTGTATTTTTCTGATTTTAAAAAAAGAATAAATTACGGGTCGGTCCACTTTTTGAAACTTTTAATCGCTAAAGTACACCCTTTTTATTTTCAACCGGAAAAATTCACTTTTTGCGGCAAAATGACTACGGTACCCTTAATGCACCGTAGGCGCGCTACGGAGGTTATTATTTTTGCACTGCGATTCATCAATTTTATCGCATTATTATTTGTACAGTGGTTCAATAGTGTAACTGCTAGTCTATTTTTGTACCGCAATTCATAAATTTTAGTGCATTAATTTTTGCACCGCGGTTCAATAGTGTAATTGCTAGTCTATTTTTGAATCGCGATTCATTAATTTTAGTGCATTAATTTTTGCACCGCGGTTCAATAGTGTAATTGCTAGTCTATTTTTGAGCCGCGATTCATCAATTTCAGTGTATTAATTTTTGAACTGCGATACAAAATCATAAAGAATCAGACCATGTCCTCCACCTGCTCCTTCCATCTCCTCCGTCGTAAGCCTTCTTCTTCCCCGTTTCATTACGCACAATCGTGATTTTCGAATTCAAAGTGTGTTACCGGAGCTGTTGAAGAAGACGATTATATTTTTGGAATAATATTTCGAAAAGTGGTTTTTTGTGGTTGAAAAAAAGAACAGTGGACTTTTGAGGTTATAAATTTTTAAAAAAAGACCTATCAGAATTTTCCCCTAAAAAAATATGACTAAAATGGCTGAAAACCCGTCGGTGTTCCGACCCGAATTTTTCCCTTAAAATAAAGTGGCAGTAGTCAAATACGGCCATTTGACCCGATGAATGAACATATATAGCCTTTGACCAAAAACCAACCAAAATCGACTTGGTCGACCAAGTGGTCGGTCTGTCGACCACGTTGGTTTATCACTGGTTTATCAATAAACCAAAAACGACTTGGTCGACCAAGTGGTCGGTCTGTCGACCACTCTGTCGACCACGTGGTTTACACTGGTTTATCAATAAACCAGTGTAAACCACTTGATCGACCACGTGGTCGGTCTGTCGACCACTTGTCGACCGGTGATTTCGGATGTTAATGGGGTGTATTTTTACTGGTTTACCGATAAACCAGTCGTGATTTATCACTGATTTATCGATAAACCAGGCTATAAAAGAGTTTTTTTTTTAAGTGAGGCTACAAATGACCAAGTCATCTTTGACTTGGCCATTTTTGTAAATGCCTCTAAAATAAACGTAGCCCATTTGAACCTGATTCATAGACCAGTGTTGCTAAATGCAAATCACTCAACGAGGCTTTGGGCTGAACTGGCATATCTAGCCCAACGATAAAGTAGAAAAAGAGACAGACTCAAATGAAGTTCGCTAGGTGTAAACCAAGCAATTGGGCTCATATACTATACGCAAATAATAGAGCAAGATCATGTGGCGTTATGGATTGGGAATTTAGAAGGAATGTAATGTTCAATTCTCATTGATCAATTATGACTTACTCCCTTCATTTCGGGCAAAAATTCCCCATTTGAAAGTCAATTTTTTTAAAAAAAATAATATTTTTAGTAGCTCATTAATAATAAAATTATAGAAAAATTCTGGTCGATCCTTTTTTCAAAGTTTGTAACCTCAAAAGTTCATTGTTCTTTTTTTCAACCGCAAAAGACCATTTTTCAAAATATTGTTCCGAAAATGTCATCGTCTCTTTCAATAGCTCCGACAAACATATTGGATTCGAAAATCATCATCATTGCGCAACAAAACGGGGATTCGGCTTGTAATGGATTAGATAATGTTTTATGTATCGCGGTTCAAAATTTGATTAGGTAATTAAAACTTATGTATCATGGTTCAAAAATTGTTTCATCACGGTTCAAAAATTGTTTTATCACAATGTAAATTTGAATTAAGATAATTAAGACTTATGTATTGCAATTTAAAATTTGATTAGGTAATTAATACTTATGTATCGCGATTCAAAAATTGTTTCATCGCGGTTCAAAAATTATTTCATCACAGTGCAAAAAATGTTTCATTGCGGTGCAAATTTGGATTAGGTAATTAAGACTTATGTGTCGTGGTTCAAAAATTGTTTCATCGCAGTACAAAGAGTGTTTCATCGCGGTGCAAAAAATGATGCAATAAAATTAATGTATCGCAGTGCAAAATTTAATCGTCATAGCGCGGCTTCGGTTTATTAAGGATATCGTAATCATTTTGCTCCTAAAAGTGACTTTTCCCGGTTGAAAAAAATATATAATTTAGAGATTAGAAACTTCAAAAAGTGGATCGGCCAGCAATTTGTCCTAAAATGAAACTTCTATACCTTAGTTTTTAAAAATAAACTCTTTAAGTGAAATATTTCCATATATAATAGTGCACTATTTGCTAGGAATGGATGTAGTATGTGTTTTTCATTAAATCTGCTATAAGTAGTATTTATAATTGGTACGGAGTAGTAACTTTTGGAAAAAGAACATTGCAGAGATTTATGAATGAAAAATTGATAATTTTGTCAATATAGTATGACCAATCGTTACATTTTGTTTTTTGTAATTTTATGAGTAAATTTGACATTGAACTTTGAAAAGAAGACGCAATTTTACCATTATCCATAAGTGTCATTCAATTTCCTAATGGATTAATTTAGGTTACCTTCCCTGATATTTTTTAAAATGTTAAAAGGCTTTTAATGGTTGATGTTAAAAAGTAGATTTTTTTTTTGTCTTAACTTATAAGAGGGTTTTTAAGTATTAAAAAAAAGATAATTGACGTGTCTAAATTTATCAAGGACACACTGGGCTTCTCTAACTGGATATCTGGCTTTCAATCTATCTGAAATCTTTAAGGCCCAACTCTGCAAACAAGCAAAAACGGTGAACTAGGTAGGGGCACTACCTGCAACGGCCCTCGGGCGTGGGAATCAGTCTAACAGCCAACTGAATAAGCAATTTGATAGAGTTTAACCTTATAGAAATCACGTACCTCTCTCCTTTGTTTCGGGGGGTTTTTATAGCTTGAGCCGGAGACTGAGTAACCTCCCATTAAGTGTAGTGGCGTGTTTGACGGGCACATTAACTGCCACATTTATCACAACGGTCTGAACATGAAGGTAGTGGCAAGTTTCTCGGAAGTAACTGTCCACGTTCAAAACAACCGTTACTTTCATAGCCAAGCCTGGTAAATCTTGCTCGATGAATACTTGCCTGCTGGATAAATCCTTAGCTCGTTGCACTCTTTCCCGCTGGGTGCTAAGCCCCCAGCTTGCAGTATGTTTATGGTCGCTGCCCGTTTCTCAATGGCCTGAATCTTAGAATGCATGTGTTCTGCTCGTGACCGGTAGAGACGTGCCGAGCACATGACTTGTATCTTGGGCCTATTAGGCCCGGCAGCTCAATAGCCCCCTGCTCCTTGCTCAGCGAGTATTCATGCTCGGTGCAAGGAGAAGTATCTTGAAGTTTTCCAAAACTGACCATTTCAAGAGATGACTTATTTTGTAGACTTCTCCCAGACTCGTTCTTGACTGAATGTTACAAGTGGATACCAGCCCCAAAGAAATTTGACCTTGTAAAGCCGAGCCGCCGTTAGCCGTTTTGCACCATCACACGGGCTCAAACTTCAAGGCTTCATTTAATGCACCGCCTCGGCTTCCGTACCCTAATGATGATACTCCATTGGAATAACCCCCAAACGGCGGTTTCCCCTTATATTAAAGCAGAAATCCCTCCTCAGTTCAAACTTTTTCAATTTCAAGCGATTTCGGGGCCAGAAACCCCCTCTTCTGCATTCAAAAGCAACTTCGGAGCCAGAACCACTTCTTATTTCTACGTTCAATCCGTGCAAACGAAACTTCCAAGATCTTCCTCAATGTAATTCTTCTACATCAACAGGCACTCTTCGCTCCTTACTATTAATCATGTTATGATTTCTGTCCGAATTTGTATCGCTAGAATCCCACATTAGGGTTCAATGATGCCGTCTAAATATATGTGACCTTTGTTACGATTAATCTGTTATAGATTAGGGGGAATGTGACCTCTGGGCCTCTGATACCCGTTTCCTCTCTGTCCATCGTGTTTCTTTATTTGTCACAAACTTATCCCACCCCATATGGAGGAATACCTGACCGGTGCCCCGTTCACCGGTCTTAAGATAAGCCCTTGCCATGGGTTTTTACTTGATCTGCTATTGCCTAACTACCCGAGCAAGGTTTAATGTGTATTCCTCGATTCTTGTTTCCTGTAGGATGTCTTCCAGCGACGAGACTCATTATGAAATCGAAGGTCGTAGCTACGACCATGGAGCCTCCACTGAAACCGGTGAGAGCTCGGACACAGGATCTTCCAGTTCTGAAGAGACCGAGCTGGAAGAGATTTCCTTAGTCCATCGAGAGCCCCAATATTTTACAAAGGAAACCTTAGATCCTTCAAATACAACAAGGGATACAACGAACATAGACGGGCAAAACACTCCCGATGAAGGTGAACAAGCTGAAGATAACATCCCCAGCTCGAGCAATCCCCGAGCTGAAAAGAACAAAGACGCCTTCAAAGGCAAACGGATCATCTCCAACGCTTCCCCCCCCCCACTCAAATGGGACGACTTGACCTGTGAAGACGATGTTTCTGCCTGGTTTTACTCACTGGGTATGGACCCCAAAAATTACCGAGTAAGAGCCTTTGATCTAGATATCGAGAAGAAATGGCACAATTACCAAGGAGATCGAATGGTGTTCTACTTCAACTTCTTCCTAGTAGGGCTTCGTCTTCCATTAGATCCCTTTATTGTAGAATTCTTAAACCTGACCAACTCTCTCCCTTGCGACCTGACCCTTACAACAGTGAGGTTTCTGGTCGCATACACCGCCGCATGTAGGCTACTCGGGTTTGAGCCCAAAATGACTTTATTCAAAAAAAAATTCTTATTTTCTTTGGACAAAAAGTCTGGGCGCATTACAGGGCGGTCAAACCCCAATTACTTCAAGCTCTGAGTCAAAAGGCGCTGGGATGGAAAAGCCATGTTAATTGAATGAGTAGGACGAGACGACCGAGGATTGAGAAAACTTGATTGGCAAGTCCTCACATCTGACTTAACCCTGCTTCGCCTAGCTGGCATCATGGGTTGGCCTGTGGAAGGAGTCGAGCCCCGGGTAACCATTGACACCGAACAACCACATCCTTTCTTGGGGAAATGCCATGGAGGTAAATTTCCCAGTGAGTGTCCTGATTGTGCTCGGATCGGAACAAATTGCATACCCATCTTCTCATCTACCGGTTTGTCTTCATAACTTTCTTTGTAACTGTTTTATACCTTATGGAACTTTTGCTTGTCTACAGTTTTCCTTATCCTTGCCTGTTATATTTACAAACATGAAGCAGCTGAACGATGCGAGCAAATTCTTCAAGCCGTGAAAAAAGGTGCGACCAAGAGGAACACACAACTAGCCAGTCAGACTCCTGCCCCTCTACCCACTGTTCCTGCTACCACAAATGGGCAAGGAACAAACCGAAATCTTCCGGAATCGAGCCGAGCCGTCACACCTGCACCCATGGTGCCCTCTAAGCAGACAACTTAACCCACCAACCTGGGCACCAACCCTGCTTCCATTACAGCAACTCCCAGCAAAAGGCCTCACGGTGATCCCCCTCAAGAAAAAAGGAGTAAACCACGGACAGAGAAGTCCGTACAAGAAGACTCCAGCCCGTCAACTCCTTCGTGGCAAATGGAAGGCTTCTTCATGTACGAAACTCGTGAAAAAGTAGGGGCTCTTATTACCGAATTAGCAGACGTGCCCGACCTTGATAAGATTAACATTTACAAATGCAGCGGGTATCCTGCCACGGTGGGGCTAGGCATGATAAGGAGGCTGCGACATGGTGGGGTCCGGAAGAGAAGTGCCGAGCACTCAAGCTCCGTGCTGGTGGGCGAAATTGGAATGTGCATGGCTGAGGTAACTATCTTCCTTGGTCACGTAGTCCATTTCTTTTTCAATATACAATAAACACTAACCATGTATTGGCTTGCAGATAGCCACGAAGACTGAGGTAGTATACGACCGGCTAATTGACAATGTCAATTCAAATGCTACATTGACCAAGGATAAGAATCAATTAAAGGAAACCGTTAATTCCCTTCGGGCTGAGCTCAAAATAAGCGAAGAGACTGTCACCGCCAAAGTGACAGAACTTTCAAAGATCGAGGAAGAGAAGAAAACCCTGGAGTCACATCTGGATTTCTCTAAAAAAATCCGAGGAAACGACCCTTAAAAATATCTCCTCGATCAAGAAAGAGCTTCGGGCTGCCCAGAGTCAGCTTGAAGAGGCCAAGATCGCTGCTGCTGAGCAAGAAAAGAAGTTGAGGGAAGAATTAGCCCGCCCCAATGAAGAACAAAAACAGGTGATCATCGACGACTACAAAAATTTTGCCGACTTCGCTACCTGTGTTGAGAACGAGGCCTACCCCTTCTTCCATCAAGGGGTTAACCACGTATTAAGGCAGATTGCATGCAGCGGCCTAGAGATCAAGCCGGAGTTGCTCGCTGAATGGGGCACTAATCCACCATTTTGCCCATCTGCTCGTCCTGGCCACGCTATAGTTCCCTACACTGAGGACGAATTGAAGTCTTTAGCTGAAACTGATGCCCAAAAAGGATTGTCCCCCTGGACCCCTCCCGAAACTGCCCAAGTCACAGTGAGCGAGCTGATGACACAAATTTGGATGGCCCAAACTCAGGAGACAGAAACTGTAACCGCACATGTCAACGGGGAGGATTGAGATGTTGTTATTATTGAGCCTACCACCGAGGAAGCAACAAACACCAGCCAGACGGCCCCTTTAACCATTCCCCCTGATGTTTAAAACTCTGGCCTGCGAGCCACATCATATCAATGCCTGCAAAACAATTTACATTTTATTTCTGTTTTGGACATGTATTATTAACACTTTCGTGCATCATATTAATGCCTGCATTTTCTCAACAATGCAATTTCTTAAAAACTCAACTTTTGAATCGAGCGACGAGATAAAAACTCAACTTTTGAATTGAGCAACGAGATAAAAAATGCAAAGCCTTGAAAAACATTCACCCGAGCTGAGATAGCTCGTACTAGCTAATAAAAATCAAAACAACTTGCTCGAACACCAACCCTTTTTTCGCGAGCATAGATGTCTCATTCTCGTGAAAAAGAGAATAATCGAGCTAATAACGCACCTACCCTCGAACACCAACTTTTAAGACAAGCAGGAAAAGACCTATGCTTGCAAAAAGCATAATCGAGCCTGCATTAAATGTTGTAAGCGACATAATCAACAAATGAAGGCCAATATATGCACATTCATTTCATCCCAACTTACAAAACATGGGAACTATTTAAACAGCTTGCACCCTATCACTCAACGATAGTACTTCTTCAAGTGATCTGCATGCCATGGATGCTTCAGCTTGCTGCCATCCTCTGTTCGCAACATATAGGTCCCTTCCTTAACAATTCTGACTACTTGAAAAGGGCCCTCCCAATTAGGGGAAAACTTCCCCCATTCTGCTCGATGGCTGGTTGCCTCAATTTTTCGGAGAACCCACTCGCCCACAGCAAGTGACCGACCACGAACCCTTTTATCGTGGTGGGCCTTTGCTCGCTGCTTATAATTGGCCATCCTCCACCAAATCAAGATCGGCTGCCCGAGCGACAATGTTAGATTTCATATTATAATGAGATACCCTATGATTTGGCAAATGCATCTCCACCGGTGCCATGGCCTCGGACCCATAGGCAAGGGAAAAAGCGGTTTAACCTGTAGGTCTTCTAACTGTTGTTCTGACCGCCCACAAAGCTGATGGTAATTCATCCACTCATCTTCCTGCCTTATCTTCAAGATTTCGCTTAAGAGCATGCAGACTTGCTTATTAGCGGCCTCAGCTTGACCGTTACCCTGAGGATATGCAACCGATAACTGCCAATGCCTCACATGCATCTGCTCGCACGCCTTTGTGAATTTCTCCGAAAATTGAGTCCCATGGTCAGAAACTATCGCCCGGGGTACCCCAAAACGGTACCATATATGCTCGTGCACGAAGTCGATCACATTGACTTCACTGATAGTGGCCAAAGGCTTGGCCTCTACCCATTTAATGCGTGTAACGCGGATTTGCGCATACTTAAACTTTGAACGAGCCAAGGGAAAAGGACCTATAAGGTCTATACCCCACATATCAAACAGCCATGATGCCACCACAGGAGTCTGCTCGGTAGAAGGTAGCCGAGGTATATCGGCATAACGCTAGCACTTATCACATTGCCGAACGTACATTTCTGCATCTCGCCTCAAAGTGATCCAATAAAACCCTGCAGCCAAAACTTTTTTTGCCGAAGACCGTTGACCCGGGTGCCCTCCACATTTTCCTTCGTGAATTTCACCCAGAATGCCCTCGGTCATCTCTGGTCGCACACACCTGAGCAAAGGTCTAGTATATGATCGTCTATAAATAATTTTATCCAAGACAACATACCGGCATGCTCGCTTCTGAATAGTCCTAGCTTCCATCTTATCCTCGGGCAAGGTTCCCTGCTCGATGTAAGCCTTCAGATCATCTATCCAACACTTCGCGGTAGGCTCAATGTCCATGATCACCTCCTTCTCTATCACTGGGACCTCTAGGTATTCAACCATGACCCCTGGATGCAAGGACTGAATTTCATCCTCGGCCATCTTGGAAAGGTAATCTGCACGCATATTATCCTCGCGGCCAATACGCACCAACTCCCAATAATCAAAATCCTTCAAAAATCTCCTTCACCATGGTACAGTAGCGAACCAGAACTGGATGATGGACAACATAATCACCCTTGACTTGGTTTACAACCAATTGTGAATCACAGTAAATTATTACCTCGCGCACTCCTATGTCTTGCGCCAGCTCAAGCCCCGCAATCAAGGCTTCATACTCTGCTTGGTTATTTGATGCTGGAAACTTGAAACGCAAAGCCTTTTCAAACTCCACATCCTGCTCGGGTGGAACTAACACCAGACCTGCTCCACTTCCAAACCTACTAGCTGAACCATCCACCTGTAATTCCCAGCAATAATCTGGGCGGGACCTTTGAATTGAAACATTTGTTGATTCGGTCGTGGCAAAAATCTCCTCCTCGCACGAATCCTTGAAACTAGTCTCAGCCACAAAGTCTGCCAAAGCTTGTGCCTTAATTGCTCGCCGAGGCTGGTAATCGATTTCAAACTCAGTCAGTTCAATCGACCAGGTGA
Source organism: Codonopsis lanceolata (assembly GCA_013146195.2). Classification (NCBI taxonomy): domain Eukaryota; kingdom Viridiplantae; phylum Streptophyta; class Magnoliopsida; order Asterales; family Campanulaceae; genus Codonopsis; species Codonopsis lanceolata. The sequence goes on from CM028379.1 coordinate 157,650,624, forward strand.
GTAAGATACTAGAGGAGTCCGGCTTGTGTAAAATTTTCCTGAGAGGTGTGTCCGTGTACACAATGATGGGGTGTGCAGAAAAATAAGCTCGGAGTTTCCGAGCAGCAACAACAAGTGAAGAAGCTAACTTTTCTGCATTAAAGTAACGCCCCTCCACCGCTGTAAGGGCCTTAGACACATAATACACAGGCTTTTGTAAATTACATTCTTCCCTAACTAACACAGCGGCTACAGCCTGCTCTATGGCCGCTAGATACACAAACAAATTCTCTCCAAGGACCGGGCTGCTTAACAATAGAGGCTACCCCAGATATTTCACCAGCTGCTTAAAAGCCTCTTGACATTCCTTTGTCCACTCAAACCCTTTATTTCCACGGAGCACTTTGAAGAAAGGCAAGCACCTTTCTGCCGACTTGGAGATAAAACAACCAAGGGCTATAACTCGGCCATTGAGCTTCTGGACATCCTTAATGCGGTGAGGAGGCTTCATAGTGACCATTGCCTTAATTTTTTCCGGGTTAGCCTCTATACCCCTTTCATTCACCATGAATCCCAACAATTTGCTCGCCTTTACTCCGAACACACACATGCTCGGGTTAAGCTTCATGTTGTTCTTCCTGAGATTATCGAAGGTCTCTCCTAAATCAATAGTGTGATCATGCCCTTTGGTCTTTACCACCATATCATCAATGTAGGCCTCCATATTTCTGCCTATCTGCGAGCTAAAGACATTATTCACCATCCGCTGATACGTAGCTCCTGCATTCTTCAGGCCAAATGGCATCATTTTATAACAGTCGAGCCCCCCTGCTGCTCGGAATGCTATCAAGGCTTTATCCTTTTCGTTCATCTTCACTTGATGATACCCCGAATATGCATCAATGAAACTCAAAAACTCAAAGCCTGCTATAGCGTCCACCAGCTTGTCGATGCGAGAAAGAGGGTAACAATCTTTCGGGCAAGCTTTATTAAGGTCAGTGAAATCCACACACATCCTCCATTTTCCATTCGACTTTTTTTACCATGACTACATTAGCCAGTCAGGTCGGATAGTGTATCTCCTCAATAATGTCCGCGCTGAGCAATTTATCTACCTCTTCCTTGATCTCCTTGATCCCCTTGTCCTTTTCTGCTGAATACACTGGGCCTCTGTTGAATTGGACTGAAAGTTGGATCCACACTAAGACAATGAACTGCAACCTCTTCGCTAACCCCTTGCATATCCTCTAGCCTCCATGAGAACACATCCAAGCTACCTTGGAGTTGTTTGACCAGGTTTGCCCGAGCCTCTACTGATAGGGCCTTGCCAATTTTTATCTTCTGCTCGGGATAAGCAGAGTTAATGACCACTTCTTCAAGCTCGTCTTGAGCTGTGAATTCCAGTTCATCCCGCATTTGGAGCGTGTCACACTCCACTTTTTCTTCTTCTCCAGCTTGAGTTTCTGCTGCATCAAGTTGATCCAATTCCATGTCCACTGCTTGCTCGGCTTGTCCCCCCGACCCCAATGTCGGCAAAGGACAAGTGACCTCTTCCCAATCTTGTTGTTCATCTGGTATCAACCCTATGTCAACAGCCTGCTCAACTTGTCCCCCCGACCCTAACGTCGGCAAAGAACAAGTATGCTCCTCGTGACCACGCTGCTCATCTTGAACCAAGCCCTCGCCGACCATAGCAATCATTGTGGATCCCACAATTACATGAGACTTTTCCTTGGTGCTGATGGTAACTTTCTGCTCGCCATCCTCCAAGGTCAACTTCTGCTTTTTCCACTGACTATCCCGTACATATTCCAGGACTGCCCGGGGCAGACTCTTCAATACCCCTACTCCCTGATCGGTGTAAAACTTGGCTCGTTGGTAAGGAATGGAAGCAACCATTTGAAACTTAGTCATGCTCGATACCCCTAAAATGATGTTATATGGGGATTTCAAGTCAATCACCATAAAGGTGACTTTCTCTGCTCTAGTGCGACTGTCTTCACCGATGAATACTTCCAACTCGACAGTGCCCTTCACCGGAACCCTGTGATTGGTGAAGCCCTTCAACGTTCCCGCATACGGCTTGAGGCATTCATCTTTCAGCTCTAAGCCCTGGAAACAGGAGTAGTACATCACATCTCTGCAGGCTCCAGTATCCACCAAGATTCTGTGCACAACCCAACCATCAACCAAAGCAAAGACAATCAAGGACTGTTCCCCTGCCACACTACTCGCCAACTCACTGCGAGTAAACTATATTGTTTCATCTCCTGCTTGCAAAGTGGTCGGGCGATCTACCACCTTTGACAAAGAATAGATCTGTTTGCCAAGCTGAGTTGGTGTGGGCTCCTCATCCATAATTACATTTATTATTCCTCGAATCGGGGGTGCATCTCTTCAGGGAACATTCCCCCTGTTCCCTCCATCTCTCTTGAACCGGTCTAACCGGCCTTCATTTATCAACTTTTGAATGGCCTTTTTTAGCGGCCAACACTCCTCCGTCGTGTGCCCATAATCATCATGATAAGCACACCTTTTAGATCAATCTCTGGAATCTGCCGTTTCAGGGTTCATGCGAGGTGGGCGAGGAAGCTCATCTCGGACCTCGTACATTATGTCTTCCCGCAATGTGTTGAGCGAGGTGAGATCACTTTCTCGTAGAAACTCCATTGGGCGATCATACCACGACTTGCTCATATTATAACCACCACCTGCACCCTGGTCGCTACCCTTGGGGTTAGCCCCAGCTCCCCCAACTTCGGCACTTTCCTTCTTCTTCTCCTTCTTCGCGGTCTCCCCCGCGCACCACTTCTGAGCCCGCATTAACATCTCAGCTTACGTCTTGGGCTCCCGCATGCTCAACTCTGATGTCAAACCGCCTTCTCCTTCGAGCAAACCTGTTTCAAAACAAAAAGTAACCTCCTACTCGGACAATCCAGGAACCTGTTCGAGCATCTTTGTGAACCGCTCCAAATAACTGATGTTGATTCATGGGCTCCTTGCTTAACCTTAGACAAGTCAGCTCTTGTCTTTGCAATAGCTCCTGATGTCCTAAAGTCTGCTAAGAACTTTGTCCGTAGGTCAGCCCAATTGTTGATAGACCGGCGAGGAAGGGCTCCCATCCAAACCAGTGCCTTCCCTTGTAATGCGCCCACAAAAGCTCGAATCTTCAATGCCTCGTCTAACGTGACAAGACCTATCTGGGACTCAAAAGACATCATCCAATCTCTCGCATTTGTCTTCCCTGTATACTCTTTAACATTTGGAAAAATATGCCCTTGTGCTGGAGGTGCGTTCTCAATCCAAGGGGCTAATGGACTAGCTGATGTACCCAGAAAATTCCCATCCAAAACCTTGCCCTGCTCCCATTCCTCCATTCGGCGTTTCAAATCATCGAACTCTTGCATATTGAAGGTTGTAGGCAAACCACCCGCGAGCTGAGGCTGCACCACTGGCACAGGAGGGGCCTGTGGAGGTCCCATAGCTCCAAGAGCTTGAGCAACGCCCACGGCCTACGCCACCTAAAGTTTTATGCCCGGCCGCACCTCAGGCGAGATTGTTCATTAACCACTAAAGTTTTATTTGCATTTGGATGCAACTCCCGTTCGATGTGACAGATGACTTGGACCGCCTCAGGAAGGAGAAGCATGAGACCTCCGGGATGGAATGCGATGACCGCGAGCATGCGATCTTTGTGGTGATGGATCTTCGTGGAGAACGTGTCTGGCGACCGCTCAGGGTCCCAATCGGGAATGTACACTGGGAACAACTTTGTGACTGGCTCGCCCCTCCTGCTGGCTTCTTCCCTTCTTGGATTCTCGTTCGCGTTGTGAGGGAACTTGCACAGGATTTAAAGGATTTCCCCCGGTCCTTGACCCACTTGCTACTTGACTCGGAGCAGGCAAACCAGGTAGGGGCTCTAGCTCGATGCGCAAAGGTAGCTTTCCCATTGCAATTAACTGTAGATTCAACTGGTGCATTTGCCCCAAGTATATCGCCCTCTGGCGCAAAGCCTCTACCTGAAATTCATTAGCCAAGCCAACAGCAGCCACTGCACTCCTAGCTAAAGAATCCAGACCCCGTCGTTGATTAAGCTGGTGACGGGCATCATGAGGCGGTGGGTTATTGCCAGTCAGAAGGTTAAGGCTAAGGGTTGTAGTATGTATTTCGTCTTGATTACCACCGTTGACACCGTTCTCTGCCATGATCAAAACTAACAAAGTTACCAAGAAACAAAAATTTTGAGAAATACTTTCCCGGCAACGGAACCAACTGATGCGTCCAAATTTATCAAGGACACGCTGGGCCTCTCTAACTGGATATCTGACTTTCAATCTATCCGAAATCTTCAAGGACCAACTATGCAAACAAGCAAAAACGGTGAACTAGGCAGGGGCACTCCCTGCAACGGCCCTCAGGCGTGGGAATCAGTCTAACAGCCAACTGAATAAGCAATTTGACAGAGTTTAGCCTTATAGAAATCTCGTACCTCTCTCCTTTGTTTCGAGGGGTTTTTATAGCCTGAGCCGGAGACTAAGTAACCTCCCATTAAGTGTAGTGGCGTGCTTAGCGGGCACATTAACTGCCACATTTATCACAACGGTCTGAACATGAAGGTAGTGGTGAGTTTCTTGGAAGTAACTGTCCACGTTCAAGACAAGCGTTACTTTCATAGTTAAGCCTGGTAAATCTTGCTCGATGAATACTTGCTTGTTGGGTAAATCCCCAGCTCGCTGCACTCTTGCCCGCTGGGTGCTAAGGCCCCAGCTCGCAGTATATTTATGGTCGTTGCCCGTTTCTCAATGGCCTGAATCTTAGAATGCACGTGTTCTGCTCGTGACCGGTGGAGACGTGTCGGGCACGTGACTTGTATCTTGGACCTATAGGGCCGGGCAGCTCAATAATTTATGAAGAAAAAAATAAGGAAAGAATGATTTAAACGTAAAAAATAGGAAATATATATTTCCTAAATAAATCATAAGAGAAAAATATTTAATAAATTCTTAGAAAAAATTAATTGATGAAATCTAGTTGTTAACACTCTAATTTAATACGATAATAGAACTGACTAGAACATTATAACTTATTTTTGTACCAATATTTTTTGAAATCTTGCTATAATTGGAATTATAAAGATAAAATTACGAGAAATTTTTTGTAAGTCAACCTATAATAGCCAACATGAAAATTGTGGTGTGTTAAAATAATTCTTTTTTCTTGAATAATTATTTTTTTTCAAACAACTATGATTTAACAATGTTTATCTTTAATTTTTTATTTAATAATTTATGTCTTAAAAAATTATCAAATAATTTTAATAATTTATGAAAAAAATTATGTTTTTTATAAAATATTTTAAAGATAATTTACATCATAATTTTTTATATATTATTAAATAATTATTAATATTTTTTATCTTCAATTGTAAGTGTAGGACTGAGCCACTTCTATTATAATAATTTTTCTCTTATTTTTTTCAAGCAATATATATATATATATATATATATATATATATATATATATATATATATATATATATATATATATATATATATATATCATAAATAGGTTGGGTTCTATTTTTCGTCCTTTTGTCGTGTTTTACTTCTTTGTTTACAAGGTTGTTGTTACATTTATTGGTGACTTTCTAGGAAGCTTGGTTATTGTCTTGTATAAGGATTCTAACTTAGCATGTCCTAACTTGTAGGAGTTAAAGGTTTATTAACATATGAATCCTTTTCTAATTCTTGATAACATCAATTCATGTGTTACCAATCCTAACAGTCTAACACTATCATGTTTAAGTGTTTTCTTTGAACATGGGTTTCCTATAGCCATATATAAAGTGATGGATGTTATTTGACATCAATGACCTAATTTGTGAGACTTAGAAAGAGATTCCGCACATAGTTTACTTGAAGCAAGGATGTGCCTAAGAATGAAGCATCATGCGTCATCCAGTGTTGTTCACAATTTATATTATACACCCTTTGTTATATTCTCATAACTGTGTATTTCCAAGGGTGTTGTGTACTGAATAGATTTTATCTTTTCTCTTAGGAGTTTTCGTAGGATTTCCACTTTCAAACGTAGTTTTCATATTGTAATATGTACAATCTTTTAATTAGTGAAAGTTTTACCCAAATGTAACAGATAGTAATTGATGAACGAAGTTATTCATGAATCAAAGACATCTGCAACAAAAAGTTCTTCACGAACTGTAAGATCTTTAAAGAGACCGTCTTCACCAATGCCTCTCAGATCTTCACAGAAGATTGCAGTGAGCCTACCCAGACCTTAGCAAAACACTCTCTGTGGATTGCTAGGAAGAAAAGCATTGAAGAAGAAGAAGATATATCAGAAACTTCTATAGACAGAGATCGACGTCTTGATCAAGAACCTAGTTCTTGATTTGAGTTCTTCATCCTTCTTTGAAGAACTCAGCTTCTAACAGAGCTTCAAGACTTTATTCCTAAAATTAGAAGTCAAGGTCCTTGATCTATTTGAAGATAGATTCTCAGATGTTACCCAAGGAAAATGAAGAGCTGCCTGTTTATATTGCATTCATATCTTCAGATTTGTATTCCATTACAAATGTTGTTGATTGTGCAATAATCAATCATCATAGAAGGTCGAGTGCTCTGCACTCATTCGTTCAGATAATTTATTATCTGAACGACCCTGGAAAATGTCTTCTCATATATGTTTCTCGATCTGGTCTCCTATTGCTCTTCTTACTTAAGAATTTATCTATGAATGATTAAGTAAAGAGCTAGACTTGAAAGGACGAGGACATAAACTTTACATAGAGTGTCTAGGCTGATGTAATCTGTAATTTATCTTTGAATAAATTCATATGTTCTTTCAAGTAATATATCTTTCAGTCTTTACCTCTCTATGAGTTTTTATAAATTGATTTATCCTTTGAAAAGCTATTCTCCAATGATTTCCTAAATCTGCATTTGGAAGAAGGATTAAGTGTGTTGTTGTTCTGATCATATAATCGTGTACAGCTACTTAAGACTTCTTTAAATCTAAGCCTAACTACTTCCGCTGCTTAAACTCTTTCAATCAGACTTTTGATTTACAAGCAGTTCACCAGCAGAGTTGAAAACTCTGACTAGGACATGTCTGTTGTTCTCTACTACCAGCAGACATGTTCAACATGTTAACTGCCTATGCCATTAAAACCTACTCTTCATATGTATAATAAAAAAAGTTTTTAATAGGCATCATAGACTATTCATCCCCCCTAGCCTATTTGAGCATCATTGTGGACCAATAGCAATCAAAGGAAATGGTAATATGATCACTAGCACCTGTGTCAATAATCCAGTCATGAAAATTAGGTTTCAAACTGGCAAGACAAATAGGTTTAGTAGTAGTCATTTTTATACCTGACAAGTGTTCTTCAGGGACATCCAGAATGGCAGGGCAGTGCTCACATTTTTGGCATTGTTGAAGTTGGCCATTAATTGTTGAAGTTGTCCAGGAGTGAAGTGATTGTTGTTGTTGTCAATTCCATCAGCCTTCTCTTTAGTTCCAGAGTGTTTGGAGTGATCTTGAATAGCAGTGTAGTTTCTGTGCTTTCTTTTGTTCTTTGGCATTCCGTTGAGATCAGTCTTTGTGCCAAATAAAGGGTGTCACTCAGGATACCCTAAAATAAGGAAACATTTATCTTTGTTGTGAGAGTCACCATGACAATAGTCACAAAAATTCTTGCCATTAGTGTTAGAATTTTGAAAGCCTCCTGTAGTTCTGCCTTTGTTGAACTTGTTCCCATAATTATTGTTAACCTTTCCCATTAAGGCAGATGAGACATTGTCAAATTTAATGGTGTTGGTGTGTTGTCTTTGTCCTTCTTCTTGGACAAGCATGGACACAACTTTGGTCACTGATGGAAGAGGGTGCATCCTAAGTATTTGCCCTCTGACATCAGTGTAATTATCAAACAATCCCATAAGAAATTGAGGCAGCTTGGTAATATGATCATACTCATCTTTGGCTAGGGGTGGGCATCGGGTCGGGTTTCTGGTTTTTCGGGTTATCGGGTCGAGTACTCGAAAAAACGGGTAGGATATTTTACTACCCGAACCCGCTCCGAAAAAATCGGGTAACCGTACTTCAGGTACCCGAATTCATCAGGTAACCGCAAAATCGAGTTCGGGTAACCCGATATGTTTAAAACCACTTTTTTTAATTTAAAAAAAAAACCATTTTTTTGTGCTTGGTAGGTTTGCAATTGCTTGGTATTGGTATTGGTAATGGTAATGTGATTTAAGAGTAGACTAAAGTTATAAGTGGTTGATTAGTTGGTTTAATGTAATTAAAATATTAAAAATAATAATAATTAGTCATCTGGAAATTGGGTTTTTCGGGTACCCGATCGGATTTTTCGGGTACCAATGCAAAACTCGATAACCGACCTGCTTTTTTCAGATCGGGTTCGGGTAACCTGCTAACCGAAAATACCCGACCCGATTGGGTTTTACCCAATCGGATCGGTTCGGGGCCCGAAAACCCAAACTCGTTTGCCCCCTATCTTTGGCAGTGTTGGCAACACATGTACAGTTGCATATGCACTTAGGTATTTGAGAAGATTTGTGAGTTCATCCCACAAGCCTCTGAATTTAATGAAATATGCATTGACACTCAGATTTCCTTGAGTACATGGCATGATATTTTTCTTGACCAAGCACTCATATATTTTGAAGGAGGGACAGGTTTTCTGTTGAGGCCATTTATCATACCAAGTTTGTTCTTGGCAGATAAGGCAGTAGAAATGAAGATTTTCCATTAATTAAAATTGGAGTTTGAAAGGGGTTCAGTGACAAGATTTATCTCAGGATGGTCATTGGGATAATGATAAAGGGGATGGCCAGAGGAGAGTTGAAGGGAAGATTCAGGCAGGTCATAATCATCAACAGTGGTGTTGGTGATTGGGGATTTATCCTTCTTCACGACATTGATAGGATCTTCAGATGTGGAATCAGACATGGGAGCAGAAGAAATGCACAATCAAGAGAAAACGAAGAGGGAATACGAACACAGAGAATTACCCTTTCAATTCTGCAGACAGGATTTGAGGATCTTGATCTTAAGCTCTAATACCATGAGAAACTTTGGATTTGAATTCTGTGTAAACTACCATCCTTCATTAAATCTTTGATTCAATACAATATATTGATCATTCTTGATCTTACAGAGAACCACAACAGCCTAACCACTCTCTCTCACTTTAATCTGTTATTTGATAACTCAATTTTACAAAGAAGGAAAGAGAACAATATATATGACCATTAACAACTGACATTTAAACACTAAGTTACACTCGCTACCCCTCAAGAAACAAAGACTAGTCGCTTAAACAGAAACTTATCAAAAACAGCAGGTTTATCTTTCCCTTTATTGCACCCGACTCCTTTGTACCTTGCCCTTGTCATTGTGATAAGGCTGAACATGTATATCAACAGACTTTTTACCTGAAACAGATAAAGTATGTAACTATAGAGGATAAACTTGAAATGCTATAGAGATGTTAAACATAATTTTTTAATAGTAGACTTTTAAAGTGAAACACTTCAAATTATATGATGGACTATTTGCACGAAACGAATTGAGGATATGATATTCATAAAAATTTAAGAAAGAATATATCTCAAAATAGTATGGTGTACTCAAGCTACTTGAGATTCGCTTCAGCCTTCGAGCTCATAAAAATAAAGTTTAACATGAATTTGGGTCATAAGTTAAACTACGGTCAAACTTTAGACTAATTAATTTGAAGTTGGTTGATTACAATTTTATGCAGTGTTAAATGATCAAATAAAATTGACTCTATTACTATTAGTAACAAATCTGAAGCTCATTAACTAAAGTATATAAGTCAAATTTAACCTCCACTTTTAACAATTGTTCAAATTGGTAAACTGAATTTGAATATGTACGTCAAACATCAAATTATCTCTCGTTTCAACTCTCAACCTATGGAATTATAAGTTACTTTACATTTATACGAAATAACAAATAAACTAATCTTCTACCTAATTCAAAAATAATCACCTTTTCAAAGGGGTAGCAGAGTTCCACCGACCACGACTCCGACTCGAAACGAATCACCAATGCACGTGATTGACATGCTCTGCATCAATATTTTTATTTTAAATTACTTTTTGATTTCTTATGAAGCCTACGTGTCCACCTTGATATGAATCGTATTAATACAAACAAAACTGATTATATTAAAAAAAAATTAAGAAAATCAGAAAGATGTCGATTTGGAACAGGAATGTAAATCTAAACCCCCCAACCCAATTATAGTGGGAGAGATATGGTTGCTTTTTCAATGGCTTTCCCAAAACAGTAATACCGAGACAGAGGGTCCAACTTTCTAAGCCGGCATCAGAGCTTACATCATTTGTACATGGCCTAACAGTAAGTCCAATAGTTCATAACTCTCTCTCTCTCCCTCTCTCTGTCATAGTCAATTTCCTCCGTCTTTATCCGAAACGATTCAACTATTTATGATAATTGATAAATAATTTCTTCGCCATTAGTATTAGTAGACTCAAACTAGAAAACTCAAAGGTTACGTTAAAGTGTTAAACTCTTTAATATATTGAGTTTAATACTTCCTCCGTCTCAAAATTATTGTCTTATTTTTATTTTTATTTATTTTAAAATAATTGTTTTGTTTGAATTTTTTTTTTTAAATAATACTTTTACTATTTTACTGTTACTTGTTCATCATATTTTAATTATGGGTTAAATACATATGAATTTTAAAATAAACTACACATCAAACTAATATTAAATCGTACATCAAATTAACCCAAACAATAATTTTGAGATAGAGGAAGTAACTTCTATGATTCTTTTGTCCCCCTCTCTCACTCTACATACACCGTAATCAAGAGCTTGGTTTAAGAGCATTAATTTGCTTAATAAGCACCAAAAAAATTATGAATCCCTACGCTCTATCTTCTATGCAATAGATGTTTACATTCTATTTCGAAACGTTTCAAATAAATGCTAAGAAGTCATCCATTTATGACCTTTACACATGCTTCAGGAGTCAGGATGTAGCGGATAAGCAAGTCATCTACATCTAGGTGAGATGGTCGAAATGAACAAATTTGTGAAGCACTAAAAGTACACCCAATAGCAAATAAACCTCAGATTGTTTGGATACATATAAATTGATTGTTTGAAATTACGAGTGTATCAACATCAATCAGACTAGAAATAGAGAAGAAGAAAACAAAACATGCACATTTATAATAAATAAATACTATAAGAATGAGTATGATGTGTGTGACGACCTTGCATTGGACCAAATCAAATGGCGAAAAAAAATTTATGATAAATGACCCTAAGTGATTCAGAAAAAGGGTGATGTGAGGTGAGTTGAGTTGTAATATACATAACCTTTAATTACCCTCTATATTATTAGAGAATAATATTTGTAATTATTATTAGTGATAAATATCGTATATAGTTCATTTCCTTATATACTTATTTCCTTATTATAACTCATTTCTTGTATAGGTGTTTTATACATTACTCTTTGTGTAACTCTAATTATAACTTCATATATAAATAAGTGATTCAATCAATAAATATTATGTCGTTATTCCTATCAATTGTAAATTTCTATACTTGAATATTATTGCAATTATAATCAACATCAATTCCATTAATAGAAAAGTAACCGTCATATATAAACGATTGAACTTCAAAATAAACTATTCGAAGACTTTAATCTCGATTTTATAGCAATCACTTTTAAGAATAAATAAATTATGTAAATATTTGAAAATGGATAAACGTAAATAATTTGATATTAATATAGAAAAGCTACCTGATTAAAAAAGGCATCATATTTAAGTTGACTATTTCAGTAATAATTAATAATCATATTATTCATATATTTCATGTATTATTAGTATATATTCATAAAAAGAAAGGGGGGTAGATCTGCAATAGTAATTAATATTGCTGTCCATCTTTATGATTAATTAATTGACGGAGAAATATACATTTATCATAAGCCAAAAGCATCTATTGACAGTAGTAACTCCGATGGTCAAGCTTAGATTCGACAATTACAATTCAAAACCCGTTAATACATTCAATCCGATTTGAAAGTTATCCGGTACAACCCGACTCATTGGGGTTGAAATGGGTTAAAGCGGGTCGAACCCGTTACCTATTTCGACTAGTTATTTTTTTGTTATATAAATATAAGTTTTTTGATTAAACATTATGGGTCGAAACGGATCGCCCCATTCTGACTCAACTTATTTCGACCCATTTAATTTTTGATTATAACGGGCCACTACTCGTTTCGATCCAACACATACCCGATTCAACCCACCTAATCGTAAACCCTAGTCAAGCAATTGCTTTTGCATTTTCAATTTAAATTATTAATCTTATCGGTGCCTCTTGGATAAGAAAATTTATTCAAACTAATAGATAAATGGTAAACCAACCAATAGCGTATTGCCATATATCTTCAAATATTCTTAAGAATTGAAGTTATAGGAAGTTTGTTTTGATTATTTGAAAATCAAAAGAATAAGAATTAAATTTTTATCCACCGACAGTGTAAAATCTTTTTTATATCTTTAAATCACGATAATTATTGGCAAGTGGTATGATTCAATGATTGTTTGTATAAAAATGATTATACATTGCCAGCTGATAAAAAATTTACGCAAGAATAAAGGGGTGAATTGGCATTTGTATTGTATGGATATTGTAACTCTTAATTATCACACCATCGAACCATTAATGGAGAATAAGTTAAAATAATGATATAATTGGTCAAACGCTATAAATAGAATCTACCGGCGACTCGTCAACCTGAATTTTGGAAAGCCATGCACATTCGCATGTGTAAGTTGTGCAGCTGCTGCCTGCTGGTTACAGAATTCTATTAATGGACCAAATTGAGAGGAGACATAACTGTACGCTTATCACGCAGCATATGTAGACTGGTCGTTGAACTTTGAAGGGTTTTCCTCAAAAACATTTTTAATTTACACAAATTATTGATTTTTTATACATTAATATGTTATTACGGAGTAAATATCTGAGATATACTCCTAAAAAGGCAAAAAGAAAAAAAAACCTCATTTTTCCTTTTAGGCCCTTTCCAAAACAATACTTTATATCATTTTCATACTGTTTTATTTTTGAATATTTCACTTAAAAAGTTCATTTTTAAAACTCCAAAGACCCCTAACGAGATTTGACCATGGGACCAACAACAAAGAGAGTGAGTGCTCTAACCAGTAGAGCAAACACTGAATCTCATTTATGGCACATATTCAGGAGCATCGAAGAAAACTACACATTTCATTAATATTTATAATATAGTTAATTATTTTTTCTTAAATGATGTACCGGATCAAAGAAGAAAATAATTTGAAAAGAAAGGGAATAGTTTGTTTCTAGATAGTAGATATTAATATATATATATATATATATATATATAGCAAATATTAAGGTTAGGTATGGTTGTTCTTTTTGGAATATTATTGATTGATGATAAGCCTAGCTAGGCTATCCCACGTACCAACCACGCCCTATCTTAATTCTTAGTTTCTTACGACCTTAAACTATAAGAGAAATCTAAATTATTAGGTGAAATCATAGGTCGTAATTCGTATTATTGTGTCGTATTTGTGTTATTATCGAGTTTTTATGTTATATGTCTAATTTGATCATAACTATAAAAATCATTATTTTTTTGAAAAATTAACAATTTTGTGTCTTTCGTATCGTAATCAAGTCTTTCGTGTCATTTATCTTTGTAATCGTAGTCGTCATATCGTGTTAGTCTTATCGTGTCGAATTTACATAATTTATAAACCGTGGTCTCACATCCCCCCTAAGAACACTCTCATTTTACATTAAAAATTAGGTACTCAATGACTTGAAAGACTATCATTGGTTGCCCCTCAAAACCATACTTCCTACCCCCCCCCCCCCCAAAAAAAAAGAGACGGATCGAGAGAACATTAAAACTGTCCAAGTCTGAGCTAGCTAGAAAGAACTAGTTAAGGTTGTGTACTTGTGTGTGTGGGATATATATAGAAATAAGACTGACATTTGTCCTTCTATCTGTCTATATATGTGCGAGTGCTAGTGCCAGAGAGAAGGAAACTAAGAGTTCTATGTCGTAGAGAAAGAGATCAAGAGAAGATATATAAAAAAATATATAATATATATATATATATATAATGATTCGATTCTTGAAATATTTGTCAAGGTCAGTTCATGATGAGGAGGAGAAGCATATTGCATACGACGAAGAATATTATAATTGGGAGAAGCAGGAGGAGGAAGATGATAGTGGGGAGTGGAAGACACTGACGGTGTGGAGGAAATCACTTTGTGTGGGTTGTAACGGCTTCACCGTCATAAACTCGGATGGTAACTTAGTGTATAGGGTTGATAATTATCCGGGACACCTCCATCAAATCCTTCTCATGGATGCTTCAGGAAATTCCGTCCTCACTATTTCTCGTCGCAAGGTACCCATCGTACCTACTAGCTACTCTCTCTCTCCCTCTCTCTGGCCACAGTAGATGTAACCAGTTGTCAATTGATGATCAGTTAGCTTAGCTTATTACATATTTACATTGAGGGACTAGCTAAATTAAAAGTAGAAGCAATACATGCAATAAGCTGTAAACCAAGAGGCTTGCCATCTTTCTGGAGCAATTTTTCTATATATTTATATAAGTAGATCGATTCCAAATAAAAATTTTGTGGTCGAGTTATTTCCTCTCTTTAATTATTATTCAACTTTGACATGCTTTTTCTTGAATTACCAACGATCAGCAAAAGCTTGGGCTAACGGAAAACTGGCTAGTGTACGAGGGAGAAGATGGTGACTGCTATACTAGTACAAAGTTATTGAACCAGCCAATATGTTGCGCGAGGAAACACATAAACATCCTACAACCCAACGCAAATATACTAGCTCGTGTCTATGGGGGAAAGTCCAGTCGTACAAGTTGTCGATACGTGATTGAAGGATCGTATTGGCATCGATCATGCAAGGTTTTGGATCATGAGTCGCGAAGGGTAGTTGCAGAAATAAGGAAGAAAGAAGCAACGATGGAAGGAATTTCTTTTGGACTAGATGTTTTTGTTTTGATCGTACGACCAGGATTCAGTCCCGGATTCGCAATGGGTATTGTGTTGCTACTGGATCAAATGTTTTCTTGATCTATATCTTTGCTTTTTATGTAATGTAAGTATGTAACTGTTGATGATCTATTGTGTATGTGGTAGAATTTGGGAAGATTTGATGGCATGTACTAGGTACAACTTCAAGGATCGCAGCAACTATTAGGATCGTTTCTAGTTTGTACTCCTTTCATCTCAAAAGAAGAAAACAAAACGTGGTAAGAAATTAAAGGATGTCGAAGTTGGAGATGAGTAGGTTGGTAAAACTTAAAATCAAAGCAGGAAAGAATTAAAAAATGTGGAGATGCGGGGTATCGATCCCCGTACCTCTCGCATGCTAAGCGAGCGCTCTACCATCTGAGCTACATCCCCTTTACACAATTTACTTAGACTAAAGTTCGATTTATTTACATGTTTGCTACTTTGAGTCTAGCGCACAGTTACCCCGCAACACTGGCTTGTATTCTGCCTAATAATTCGTCCAGATTTGTCAATATTGTGAAAAACAAGTCCAATTCTTATTACTCATCCTTAATTACAAGCTACACTTACTATTTATTCCGTACTTGGGGACTTACTCTGAAACAGAAAACGTATTCTTTTTATGTGTGTTCATGAAAAGTAATGACTGGCATTGGGGATGACGGAAGGATGAAGGCGGCTCAAGAAAGGAAAATACAAGTGGCCTGAGACTCTTCCAGAGTAGGACAGATGACATTAAAATCCACACATAACGCTCCGAGCCCAAAGCGCATTACATGTAAGTCACATCTTGTACTAAGGATCTTGGGTCATCAAGCATATAATTTTCACACCTACCCGATGTGGGTATTACAGTTATTTTCAAGCTTCGTGAGCCATGATTAAACGACACTCCAAAATGCTTTGAGATAGGATCCACTCATTTCAATTTCACACCATCCAGGTAAACAAAAAGACCAACATATGACCATTAACATCTGAGCAAGATTGCTGAGGATTGAGGAAGCACATGCAACGATGAACCACGACTCTTAATAACGAATTTCAGAGGAACCAAACACAACTAGATAAAGCCTTTTACAACTGACTTCAAACTACTTCTCCTGCTCGTTACAAGCATACAATGATACACTGTCACAAAAAGGAGAAAGGGAAGTTTCTATTGCCTCCTTTAAAATGATCTACACGGGGCAAAAGAATTTCAGTACGACAACTATTACAACAGCAAGTCCTGCTCGAAACAACCCCCCCCCCTGCCCCTGCTGGAAATTTGATATATATCCTAGTCAGTCTTATGGAGTAAATATGTACAAAGCTACCAATTTCAGAAATTGCCCAGCAGTGGTTTAAAATTACGAACAACATAATCAGGAAGAACGCGTGATTACTCCAGCTTCCGGATTCCCCTGTTCCACTCCATGGGCATTAATTTCCTCATCTTTGGAGCCTTATCCAAGGCTCTTATGGGAGGTGGCATCAAAAACGGTTTCTTCACACTGTTACCTTCGTTATGTCTTGTTTCTGGAATAGTTTCCCTATAGGGTTTGCAGGCAGATGATCTACTAGATCGAGGTGCAGACCAATTCAATGTTCCTTTGATTGTCAGGTTGAGATCTTCGCTCTTCTCGCTTGTAGACAGCCTCAACTTTTTTGAAGGAGTCAACTCATCTGCAAAGTTGACGAGGCTGTCAGGACCCGCCCTCAATTTCGGTGTTGCAAATACTTTTTCAGATTTCTCATCCAACTTCAACTTGCTAGCTCTCATTGCCTTCTGGGAAGGCTTCTTTGGCCATCTTGTCATTCCATGTGGGTCTTGCTTCAGAGAATGGGTCGCAAGATCACATAATGTTTGAGCAGCAGCCAATGTTCTCGGAGAATGTCCATCTGTTATTAAACAAAAGTCGTGAACAGTAGAAAGGGCACACATTTAGATAGGTTTAGTTTGGTTAAATCTTTCTGGTTGAGCCATATATCTAAAGGTTTTAAAGAGTAAGTCACTTAATTTAATGTGTTCGCCATAAGGTATTATAATATCTACTTGTAGATGAAATTTCATGACATTCCTTATTAGTATACACATTAGCTATACAGACAGCCACTTAAACAATATTCAGAAGTGTTCAACCAGTATGCCACATTTTCATTAATTTTTCTTCTTTTCCATGGCTTTTAAATACTCCCTCAGTTCTGCTCAAGGAGTCCATGGCTGAAAATCAACCACTTTAAGAATTAATATAAACTCACATGCATACCCTTCGTTCAACGAATTATAATAGTCTTGCTAATTTTAAGGTTTAAGGGTAAATGTGGAAACTCAAAACATTTATAAACTTTTGATACACGACTCCTTTGGTGCTAAAATAGAAAGCACTAATCTTTATCTTTGAGTGGAATGAAGGGAGCATTATTTTTTGTTCAACCATTTTTTGCTGACGTTGCACTAGTATAGGCATTCCCATGTGAGAAGATATGGAAGCATTCAGAATCGTTTCTGCCAACTACCTCCTCGGTATTTGTGTGTGTGCGTGCCAAATGTACATGAGCAACAAATTGGAGTTCAAAGTGGTTAAAACCCCAGAGAAACTGCCAAGAAGTTCATCAACAAGAACAGAAACAAGAGGAGATGCTACAGATTAATTACCTAGATGTTGAGAAGCCATTGAGCGTGTTGGAGGCGATGAGAACCCCTGTTCAGAAAATGTAAGGCTAGCATATGCCGATGGCAAATCTTTATTTTCAGTTGGCACTGGCTTTCGATCTCCTGAAGGGACTAGGTTTTGATCATACATAAGTGACTCCAAGTCTACAAGAACACTAATTGTGTCCCCCAGAGAAGTAATGGAGTTCCTGATTTTGACCCATCTTCCTTGGCATGTGCTCCTACTTGTTAACTTTACAGCATCAGGATTAGATTTTGCATGCCCTCCAGAGATATGAGACCAAGGAAAGGTTGGCAGACCACCTTTCTGATGGGAGTACTGGCTTGCCTAAACGTAGATCAGAATTACTCCTTGAAGCTACCGTAGGCTTTGCAGCATCCAGCAGCAGAAGATCCAGATCCTTGGCAGGAGGAAGTGCAAGGCGATCCAAAATATCCTTAGGTCTGCATAACGGGAAATCGGGCATATTGGCAGGTGTTGTGAGCTTGCTGCAACAATCCTGAACCTTCCAAAGACAAAAAGATAAGTAAAAAGAGCTAACTGTCAGGCCACCTCATTCAGAAGGAGAAAACTCCCTCCGCTCCTTAAAAAACAGCCCTGTTTCACTTTGTAGACAAATTAAGGAAAGTTAATTGACTATTATAAAATATCAATTTGCCGTATTTTTCAATGATACCCATGAGAGAGTGCAACCCGTCGATTAAAGTAGCAAGCAAATCAAGGGTTTTTGAAATAAATAGAAAGTAGACACTTTCAGAAACAGCCTAAAAAATAATGGACTCTCTTTTAGGAACAAAGGGTGTACTTATTCAAAAATCGAAAAGAACGGAGCTTTATTCACATATAGTCATGAGTGAATTCTACTCACATGATTCAGTTAAAAGAGTCCTACTTTCTATTTTGGAACGTTCTACTCTTCAAGAATGCTATTTGAATAACTAAACTTTTGAATTTTTTGAGTTTCCAAATTTAATGGACTTAAAATTAAGAGAACTATTTTAGTTCCGAAAATAAAGGATATTAAACAAATCAATTTTATCATTGAAATGTTTGACTTTCAAACATGGAGTCGATTATCCGAACGGTTGGGGAGTATCTAAAATAGCCTGAACAGGCAATGAGGAGGCGTGTGAAACTATGCTTGGTTGCTTAGAGCTCATCTAGTGGCCTGACTTCAATAGAGTAGCAAGCAAACGACAAATGACTACACCATTTGAAAATCCGCTTCTAGATTTCATACGGTCAAATCCATCCATCTCTATACATTACCTGAACTCATAATTCATGTATCGGGATGCAAAATAATACGAACACATACCACACCTGATTTGGACCTTCCCCTATTGGTTCAGGTTTAGAAAGTGCTTTTCATAACCGGGCAGGTTTGGTTTAAGATTGAAAATGCCTAGTCCCCCCCCCCTTTCCTTGTGTGTATTCCCTGCAAGACTTCTCAACAAAGTCAATTCTTCTAGAGATATTATAAACATTATGAAGATTCCCCCGTATATAGGTGTTAAGTAACCAACTCATCTAAAATCTAAAAGCTTCTAAAAGCTTAACTTGTTAGATAGGGGCTCAACAATGTATATCAAACTTAACACTCCCCCTCACGTGTGACCCGTCTACACTTGGAGAGATACACAGACATGCCTCACCAGGGCATCATATACCAAACAGAGAAACAGCATGCACTCACATTATTCCGGGTAACAAATGCAAGCGGGTTAAGCTTCCATTAAATGTTTGAATTCCTAATCGAAAGTCAAGAAGTAAAACTTTTAGATGTTCAGGAAATAAAAAAACTTGGTGCTTACCTCTTTGAGCTTAGGGGAAGAAAGCGGATTCACATATTAAGGACGGGTTTGAAACAAGGGAGTTCAACTGGGGTGGGTTTGGGAAGGCATGAACCTTATCAGGGACAAGAGAGAGCACATGTCAATTAGTTCAAAATTAAATTATCAAGTCCATGATTCCAATTAATTAATCTATCATGTTAACTTATGGTAGTAAGTAAATCATTTACTATTATTTATGACACTGTTCAGAGTCTAATCAACCATTACTTCACACTTTTTTTCTTTAAACTAACCTTCTTGCAAGAGGATAAATTTTCAGTATCTGCTTTATCATCGTCACTTCTGCTTGTTAAAGAAGTAGTAGAGCCCGGTAGGCATGAGGATACTTTCCGCAGATGATTACTATCTATATCTGCCATGTTCTGGGGACGGGGAGGTTTTTGAGGTTGAAGAATAGAGCAAGCCTCTCTAACAGACTGCAGAATATTTTCATTTGCATTTGCCGCTTTCTTTCCCTTGTCTTTGTCGAAACTAGGACATTTGCAACTGCCATCAAGGAGCTCATTCAATGACAGCTCATCTAAATGCTTTGTGAAATCAGAAATTTCTGGTTTCGAGCCATATACTCCTGAAAAGAAAGTGCATGAAAATTCATATAGTCTGTTAATACAATTTTCAAAAATTCACATGTTGACATGGAAAAGACCAATTACTAAAGAGAAGTACAAAAGTATCCTGTTTGAAGATCAAGACACCAAAATAACTGAATACAACAGCATGATAATACTTGCAGAAGCAAAACACCTTTGGCTTTGGACATACCCAGAGGCACAAATAAGGTGCTCTGCATACAGCTAAAATTACTACCGATAGAAAGAGCAAATAAAAAACATGCAATAACTTTTTTTTATTAATATAGATATCAAAAGTTATCTGCCCAAATTCCCAAAGATCAGACATGAACAGCATTTGTGTCTAGCACGTGTAGACAAAGCATATATAACTTTAATAAGAACACAACTCTATCCCGCCAATGTCATACAAATCCCAATATATATAGACACACACACACACACATACTAGGATAACTGTTATAAGTGCAATAATATCTCCTTTTGTCTTGCTTCAAAGTAAAGGCAGAGAAAGTAAAGCATGGAAGAACTCATTCCCATGGGAACTTTTTATGTTGCAACAATATAGTAACTGTTAAACTGAAGCAGCAAATTTTGCTACATCAATCATAATAACACTTCTGTAACACCTTAGAAATAGTCAATGCAGTTGGAAACGTTTATGCACATATAACTCGTACCATGCATTAAAAGCCTCATTAAGAAGAGCAGGACAAGATCAAAGTAGCAGCAAGATGGAATCATCACAAAAATTACCAAAATAGAATTCAAAACCACGAGAAAATTTTCTTCCAAATGGCGACATACCAAGGATGTTATTTCCACCAGCAGCAGAACTGAAGCTTAACAAGCCAGCCTTCACAGAAAAAGAATCACATTTACTCTTAGGAGTTTTACCATTTCTTTTATCGCCACGCTTGCCAGCTACAATGGTCTTTGCCTTGGCTGTTTCCATTTTATCTGGAATGTTCAATATGGCAGAAGAAACAAAATCAGCAAAAAGATATATTACATAGAATGGGGTGCTAAAAAAGCAATACCAGATAATAGGGTTATAAGTAATATCTACGAGTATCAATAGGCTGAAAGAGGATCCTACCATTTTGACGGCACATAAAGAGTTCATGAATGTAATTTCGAGATTTGCACAGATTATATATTGGTAAAACGCTAAATGGATAGACGAAGAAGAAGCCTTTACCCAATTTTCTTGTAGAATGACTGGTAAAACAATAACCGACGATGCCAGAAAACCCAAGAAGAAAATGATGATAAGCGTTGAAAATATATACCAGTGTCCGTATTTGCAGAAGCTACATGATAGATATATACAAAGACAGTTACCCGAACCCAGTAAACCCTGTTGAATGTTTAACATCAACTGGTATAGCAGCTAAAAAAATTATGAGTACTTTTCATCAAGGCATGTAAGAACTGAGGGATAGACAAAGTCATAACAATGAACAAAATGCCAAAAACATATCTAGTTTATTTCCAATCACCCACCGACATGCAAGGTCATTTTACGCAAAAACAAAATTAATTTCACACCCAACGTTAAACTGTAACAGTGACTTCAACCTCCCATAGATAATGACTTCTCTAAAAACTTACCCTGTCATTTGCCACTTGGCAATCTGGGAGGCCTGGGGAGAGAGAAGCTCAGGAAGTTGTTAGACCCACAGTATAGCAGTAGTTAGGTTGGTCCAATAGCCAGAAAAACAGTTCTACCACTCCGCTTGGGTCATATGGTCCACAGACCAAGGGCCACTCACTCAAAGCAGCCCCTGCTGCCTCTCTCTTGTGTTGTCTTGCACACTTGGCATGTGGCTACAATCTCTCCCAAGTCCTACTTCCATGGTGCTATGCCTTAACTAGACCATCCTTCTATGGTAGCTATTAGAATATCTTCAAGCTGTTGCAAAACGATGCAATGAAAACTTCCCCCAACGAAGTTATTGTAGCCCACGAGGGATTAAACCGAGTAAAAGATGATGTTTCCGAGCTCTAAGTCTCAGAAGCCTTAATAGCCATTTCTGGCAGTTCAATATATTTTGTTGCCTGGTCCAACAAGGCAAAAAGTCCAAGCAGGTATGAAATATATCCCATATTATCATATATTCATATAGCTAGGGTTTGCCATAAGAACAAGTAGTTGAATCACCGGAAAAGGGAAAGTAAACAAGTTTGAGAAGGATGGATCTTTCAGCATCCACGAGAAGAATATAATATCTCCATCACCACAATTCTCTTTGACACCTCTATTTACACTTTTCCTTGGGCTCATCAGCATGATACATTCAATAAAGACAAACACAATAACACCCTTAACACAATCAAATAAAGCCATGAAAACAATGCATAAAATAAGTGTCATGTAAAATAGCAAGACTATTACTACAGTATTCAGCTGGATGTCACCAAAAAAGATTGTAACTAGTTCTTTTATATTCTTTTAAATTTTAAATACAGGGAAGCAGTGAAAATCTGCTGAGATTCCAACTATCCATTTTCCGTTTTGAGGAATTTATATGCAAGAATTGGCATACAAACAGCAAGACCTGCTACTTGGTCTATTAATAGAAAAAGGAAATGAAGAAGAAAAACAAATTACGGAAGCAAGATGTTACTTTCATGTAACTTTGCTTCTTCGCTTCAATCAAGCGACTTCATCAAATACTACATAAAAACAGATATGCCAAATTAAATGCAGATCCATAAAATAGAAAAATTGGTCAACTCTCATGAAAACCATGTATAGAAAATCACCGCAAACATCACTCTATTTTAGGTAAATGCACGTAAAAGATCAAATTAAAGAGCAAAGCTGTCAAAAATACCTTCCTATCAAAATTTATTTCAACGTCTGAAATATTAACATAATAACAGTGGCTTCTAATATAAAAGCCTCTCTAATATGTAACCATGCAGAAAATATATTACCTGCAATGTTGTTGCACTTTGTAGGACAAGATCCTAGCTCCTTAGGTAAACCATTCACATCAACAATCCCAGTTACACTTGAAGAAACTTCCATTTGTGCTACCCGTGATTGTTTAGAACAATTACTGTTAGTTCTTGCCACTTTCCCAGATTTCCTTTGTGATTGCTTAGCCTCTGATCTAGCCACCAACAAAAGAGAACTGCTAGTGTTCACAATACAGTGGGCATTGGGAGCACCTTCGTCGTGAAAGCTGGACAGCTGGCTGGCATGTCTACAGAGTTTATCTGGCATCTTGCTCCAGAAAGCTGGTTTTGAGGTACTAACATCACATGCTGCATCTGATACCATCACATCCATTTCGATGGGTCGTAAGTCAAGCAAGTTAAGCAAGAACAATGAAGTCCATGTAACCATTTAATGAATCAAAACTCCCACTAATTATAATTTAAACCAACCCATAAAAGAAAGTTCAAGAAAATATCCACGGGTCTTCCCGACATTTATTCCTTTTTTGGCACTATACCTAGAAAATCAAGAGGTCCACATCATCGTAAGCAGTGTGCCTCTCCTCATAATAGACCAGCACAAAAGAAATTTTGAGATAGAGAAGATGGTATGCTATAATTATTGAAAAAGAAGACCGTACGCTACAGAGTAGTAATATCTTCCAACATAAAGACTTTGAGGTCCTTGGTTCCAACCTCATACCAAGGGGCCATACTTACCTATCAAAAAAATAACTAAAATAAGATAATAAAAAAAAAAGCCCAAGAAAATAACCAAGCATCACTAATTGAAGTAAAGAACGTATATTTCCTCTAACTAAAAGAAGGCAAAATTAGAAAATCAGTTGGAAGAGCATTACCAGGTTGCAGAACAAGACAGCAAAATGTCAAACCACGTCCCAGATTGAAAAAGAAAAAAAGAAAAAAAAGAAAAAAAGGATATGAACTTGACTAAAAGGTAATAGTTAACATACTCCTGAAGGTTTAAAAGAAACGTAGATGGAAAGTACCCCCATGTGACTATGGCATGATGCAACAAATGCTGTTACATGTGAGAAAAGATCTGCTATGTACCATTTGAGCACTCTTTATTTATCAACAACATTAGTTATCCATCAATTAAACAATTAATCACTTTCAAGAAAATCCAGTTCCTTGGTCCCATTATTATGCTCAAAAACTGTAATAGCGGGTCAATATTGATATTTCAATATGAAATCCTTTTTAAGAATCCAAATTAGAAAGAAATTCCAAAGAATGTGCACCAACACATTGGTTAATGTTTTCATTACATCCTTAAATTTTCAAGGCAAGACAATTATACAAATAGATTCTTACCAAGTGCTCCCAGGGCTCTTGTTAGCAAAAATCTTTGTACTAAACCCATATCACCCATTAAGCTTGCTAAAAAGAGCTAGCTCGTCAGACTCGACTTAATGGGAATCATCACTATAGCTGAATAAGACATTATCTCATAGAATCAAATAGAGAACAAATTCTCGCTAGAAGAAGCCCATGTATCTCTCCGTCCCTCCACTCCACCTTCAGCTATTACCCTACAAGCATTATTATCCAACCTCGCAACTACATGGAAAAGTCAAGTTTGTTTCCCAAAGAAAAACACCCCCCCCCCATAAACTCAAACAACCAAGGTAGCAACGAAATCGAAACACAAATTAAAAGAAGAATGCTATAAATAACATAAATTAGCGCAAGAGCTGACCTTTCTGGACTGAAAACGAGCTACGCGCCCCGATCGACGTACCAACACCCTTAGACTCCACAGTAACCCCAACGCCACCGGGTCCACCACAACCATCCGATCCCATGAGCTTTGATACCGTAATCGCCGCCGGAAGTGGCACCTCCACGACATCCATCACCACCACCACCAAAAACAAAAAACAGCAACCCCTCCACCTTCCACCAAAGTCATCGATCTAACTCAACCAAACTCGCTCCAATCAACGCCATTTCCAGTTTTTTTTACACTCTATTTCAGCTGATTTCGAAGTCAAAAAAGTCAAACGAGCAGTCGATTTGGCGAGGGTTCGAGGAGATAGGAGAGAGAAATTGGGGATTTTGGAGGGGGAGAAGAAATGAGCATTGCGGCTGGACTAGGGCTTGGAAATGAGAAGTATTTATAGTTTTCGGGAAAAGGGCGAAGTCTAGATTGATGTAAGGCCGTCGGTGAGGATATTCCGGTCTTATTTTGCCGTCAGCGAATTCTAAGTCCATCCCGTTTGACACGTTTACCCCCCACGCCCCCTTGGGACCCAGTCCCCATTATCCATTATCGTAAATCGCAACCCCTATCAATAATAGGAAAATTGTACCGTAACGCGGGTTAATGTTTAGTGTAACGGTGTAACCTAGTAAAAGTAGTAACTAGCGAATGTGTGCACGAACTATTTTTTTACTTCGAAAATTTTCGTCTGTAAGTAATTTTTTATAGTACTGATCTTTTCAATATTTGTATTTAATATTTTGGGCAGTTATTGTTTAAAAAGTGATAAATAAGTGGTTATATGGTGTGAATAAGAGCATTCTCTGGGAGGTTTAAAAATCTTATAAAAGTTTTACAGTATGTTGGATTCTAAATCCACTTCACCACTTGAAATCATCAACTACTCTAATTCTATCAATAGTTCATCACTTCCAGAACTTTTATTCTTTTCTTATTAAAATATAAAGTTGTGTGCTCATAATATAAAGCTTTTAAAGGTTATGTATAGTAGAGATAAATTTTAACGAAAAAATTTATAAACTGATGAAGTACTATATTGATAAATATTTTGAATGGTTGATGATTGGAGATGCTCTAATTATTTCAAAGAGATACTCTATCGTTTCTAAATAATCGACATGTTTGACACACTGTTTACGGAAAACTTATTAATTACTATATAAATATAGATGTAATATATAGTTTCTTTTAATGTTGTTGTGTACGTGGCTATAATAAAATATAAATAAAAATAAGGGTAAAGTGGTAAAGTATTTTCTTTAAAAAAAATTAGATACATTTGAAACATGACAATTATTTAAGAACTGGGAGTAGTAAATATATTTTGATGATATAGGTAAACTTAGCAATCCGGGCGTCACGGCTGTATTTTTAAACTCTTTCACTTTATGATAGTATAATTAGTTACAAATCCGCAAATTCAATCAACATACTCTATACTCCCTCCATTTTCATATAAGTGACCCCTTCTTTGTTTTTGGGCCACCCGATTACTTTTCAAAAACTTGAAAAATGGCCACCGAAAGTTTAAAATTGTCATTTTTGTCATTGTATATTAGTTAGAATGCAAGCAAGCCTATTTTTTGGATGGAAGTTAGTTTCGTCATTAAATTATAGTCAAATCTCTATTTTACCCATTTAAATTGAAAATTATTCTCTTTATGTGATATTAGAAACCAAATGGGTCCAAATTAAACAACCTCAATTTAACTTTTCATAAAACAAAAAAAAATTCTCAAACATTACTGCTGCTAGACATTGCTACTCATCTCTGTCACAAACATCCTCATGCTGAACATTGTTGTTGTTGCCTGAATCCACCATCTCAACCATACACCTCCTATTAGCTTAGAAATAATTAAGATTCCAAAAGAGCGTGTTCAGATACAAATTCCAATCCACAACATGCAAATCAATCACTAACCATCTTGCAGGCTCCAATTTTGGAATTGCAATGTAAGTGAGGGCTAAGGTTAAAGCCAACACAACTAACTCTCGGTAGACCACAACCGGGTATAGAGCATTGTCAATAACTCTAAGCGCCCAGAGACTCGCTGGAATTTGAATCAACCTGGAAGAAAATTTCTTTTATCAAACCCAAATGAAAATTTTGGGAAAACCCCAAATAAAGGAAAAAGAAAGAAAGCAAGACATCATCAACAACCCAAATAGGGGAGGAAGAAAGAAAAGAAGTCGTCATCATCCTCATCGTCATCAAGCTACGATTTTTTCAGATCTAAAAAATTAGGGTTCATCATCCTTCTCAGAGTCGGGAATGGGGGAGGATGCCGATTGCAGTCCCCACCAGGCTTCAAGAAAAGGAGAGTGAGTGTCGAGGAATGATTGGGATAAAAATTGCAAGGTTTGGTGATTCCACTCCATGGCTGCTACGGTTTATGAGAGATACAAAGAGATGGAATATGAAGAGAGGGTATACCGTTCAACTGGGTCAACCCGGAAAGAGAGAGAAAAGACAATCAATTTTTTTCACTTAGACCCCTTTGGATTCTAATATCACACAAAGGGAATAATTGTCCATTTAAAGTGGCAAAATAGAGATTTGACTCTGATTTAACAACGGAACTAATGTCCATCCAAAAAATAGACTGTTTGCAGCCTAACTAATGTACAATGGCAAAATTGCAAAATTTAAACTTTCGGTGGTCACCTTATAAGTTTTTGAAAAGTTGGGTGGCCCAAAAAGGGGTTTTGCCAACAAAAAACGAAACATGACACTTATTTAAGAACTGAGGGAGTAGTAAATATATCTTGATGATATAGGTAAACTTAGCGGCCCCGGCGTCACGACTACATTTTTAAACTCTTTCACTTTATGATAGTATAATATGTTACAAATCCGCAAATTCAATCAACATACTTTATACTCCCTCCAATTTCATATAAGTGACCACTACCGTTTGGTGGTTGTAGCATGGATTATGACATACTTCAAAAACATATCCAAATAATAGCAAAAACTTATGTAAGACGGCCCCATCTAGAAATTTCGCGGGTCATAATAAATAAATAACATGTTACTAAAAATGACAAAAGCAAGTTAGCCAAAATGGTTTATGGTTTAGAGTTGGCATTAAAGGTTTGGCGGAGGTCTTGGCTTTGAGTCTCACAAGCCATGAAATTAATTTGTTTAGCTCATTAATGAGAAGTTTCTCATTTTGCTCTGGTACCCCTGCACTTTAAAGGTTGCCGCTGAAATTTTTATGTTTCCCTTGCCTTAACAGTTTAATCCTATGTCAACTCCATTAGCCTCATTTGCCATAGGATGCTTGACGGGCCCTAACGGACTTTGACGAAATGTTAAGTGACACATTTTAAGGTTAAAAGTGACAATGTAAAAGAAAATTTATTATAATTCTCATTAAAATAAAAAGTGACACTCTTACTACTAAAAAGTGATACTCTTAATACTAAAATGTGTCATTTTAAAACTGACGGTAACTGTCAAAAGTGACACATTTAATACTAAAACGGGACACTTTCAAAGCTAAAAAGTGACACTTTTAATGTCAATAACGACAATTTTTTTTATAAGGCAAAATGACACTTTTAGGGTCAAAAGTAACACATTTGATGTTAAAAAGTGACACTTTTAATTCTATAAAGTGATACTTTAATGTCAAACGCAATGGTTTTCATTTATAAAAAACAAGACATTTTTCAAAGTAAAAGTAATACATTTAAAGCTAAGCGACACATTTAATTATATTTGTTATTAAAAATGCAAAGTGACATTTCTAAGGTCAAAAGTGACACATTTTATATTACGAAGTGACACTGTTCATAGTAAAAAGTGACACTATGCATATATAAATATGAGGGGTGACGCGGTAATTTTCAAAAACTAAGGGGTTGCATTGATATTTCTGAATTTTTTCTCATTTAACCTTGATAGATCCATGTTGTTTCTCATTTGTATTTTGATTTACATCTGTTCATACATTACATTAGTTTTATACATTAGTGGCTAATTGGGTTGCGTATCAATTAGCGTGTCAACTGTGTATAGAACTTTACCATAGAATAGTTTTTTATAGGCTTCACAAGTTCAGCGGAAGACTTCAACAAAGCTTCAGCGGAAGACTTCAACAAAGCTTCAACGGAAGACTTCAGTAAAGCTTCACCGGAAGACATCATTCAGCATCTAGCGGCAAACCTTGTATGCACGTGTTCAAACATGACGTGTCCACTCACCAAGTCTTTGTGGATTAATTAAATTCAGACTTTATCAGTTTGAATTTGAATTAGAACATCCCCTGACTTCTCAGACACGTCGACCGAAAAGCGTGAAGACTTTCGCCTTCCGAAAAGTGATGAAGCAGTGAACAGCCGACACTTACGCTGTACCAACTATTGCATGTCTAAAATTATGATTGCTCACCTGCCAGCTACTGCACCAACTCCCTACTCATTATCAGTGAAGACAAAACCCTCAAGTCAGATCCATGCATTTAATGCATTCAACCTAATAGAGCGGCTACACTTCGTCTTCTCCAACGGATCTCTCGAATGCCCCTGTTATAAATACTGTCATTAAAGACTGAAGAACCAGTAATGTCCAGTCCTGAATTGCTCTGAAATTCTCCAACACTTATAGTCTTTAAACTCAGTGCATTTAAGAGATCGTAAACTGATCAAGAAGTCCTCGACAACAATCAAGAAGATCTGCATCAATATTTATCTTAAGCTTCTGATTGTTGTTCTTAAAACTATTCTTCTGCACAATTGAATATCTTGTTTTTCCAGATATTCAATTCCCAAACCCCCAAACACAAGTCAAATATTTTGTACACGATCCATTGGATATATTCTTTGTAATAGAACTAGTGGAAAACATAGTGCACATTTAAATCCAAGGTTGACTGCCTTGGTGGTGGACGTAGCACTCTTTATAGTGTGAATCATCTCAAAATACTTGTGTTCTTTCATTACTGTTGTTTACTGCTTTGAACTGTTTCATATCTCTTTAAACTTATCTCTTCAACTGCAGACTTGAGTATTCAGCCAAGTCTACCGATAGTGCTTCACCGGCAGTCTTGAACTGTCTTCCTTACAAGACTTCCGCTACTTCAATCTCTTTAATAGATTGTAAGTGCTTGTTTTAGGAACTTATACGAAAAGTTTTTAAGCGTCTAATAAGCTATTCAACCCCCTTCTAGCTTATTATTGTGCCCATTGGGACTAACAATCAATCTTACGGATAAAGATCCGTAAGACCGTCTTACAGGAGACCACCTCCCAAATAATATGTCTCGCAAATGATTTTACAAAATATCGTTATTAAGCCTCTGACGATTTTGAACTAATATTTAAATAATATTAACTTTTCTAAAAGATTTATAATATGTTGGTCCTTTTCAAAGTGGTTAACGACTTCTTAGGACATCCACAATAATAAACTCATCAAAAGGTTTATCCCTTCTGCCACGTCATTGATTTATAAAGATTTTGTTTAGAGCATGAACAACAACTCTACCAAATCAAACACAACTCATTAAAAACCAATAAATTAATCAATTTGATATTCATTTGATTCAAAGCCAAAAATCTCTTTCAACAGTGGCACAAACTCCAACACTTTTAAATAAACCACCATCTTTATCTTGAAAATCGATTTGGTATCCAAATGAAACAAACCAAATCTCTATTTATAGAATAAAATATATACTATTTTTTATAAAAAATAAAAACATTTTTTGAATTACTAAAATACTGAAAAGGGGATAAAAATCAAAAAGTAGTTGTATAATTTGGTTTTGATTTTATCATATATTGATACAAATCAAACCAAATCAAATAAGATTTTAATTAGATTTTGTGATGATTCATTGTTGTAAGCCATGATTCCTCTTTGATTTGGTTTTGAAGAATCGTTAACCATGCTCTTCTAAACATATTATCCACTATACATAAACTCATAAAAGTTTTATAGCATGAACTCACAACTAAATATTTTATTCTTTCTCAATATACATTTATCCCTTTCTTCAACCAAAATAAATAAATATCCGGTCAGAAACTATCAACCGGTCCAAAATCTTCAACATTTCCAAAACTTCAACCTTTTACTCATTCTACTCCAATAGTATAAACCTTTTGGTAAAGCTTTATCTCTTCTTAAAATCCTCTTGTTGGAGTTTCTCTTAAAGCATGGTTAACAAAACCACTCAAATCAAACACAACCCATTAAAAACCAATAAAATAATTCATTTGATACTCATTTGATTCAAAACAAAAAACTCTTCCAACAGTGGCACAAAATCCAATATTTTTTTCATACCCCATCATCTTTATATTGAAAATCAATTTGGTGTCCAAATGAAACAAACCAAGTCTCTATTTATAGATAAAAATATGTACTCTTTTTAATGAAAAAAATTTTGAATTGCTAAAATGCCAAAAGGAGATAAAAATCAAAAAGTAGTTGTATGATTTGGTTTTGATTTGTATCATAAATTGATACAAATCAAAAACAAATCTAATTAGATTCTCATTTGATTTTTTTAATCTTCCGTTGTAAGGCTTGATTTGGGTATGATTTGGTTTAGCTCCTCCATTGTCCTCGCCCTTAGGATATTGTACTTTAAAAAAAATTACACACTGACTAGCATACTTTCAATTGATCAATAAATAGGATGACATAGTTTCTACTTGGTTTTCAATTTAAGAAACAAAATGGATGCCGTCCAAAATTCCTAATTGTTGTTGTTAGGTTTTAATCGAAATAAACATGGCGAAAAACAAAAATTAATTTCGAAAACCCTTCCAAGATCCATGTGAATTAATATAAATTAGATTTATAATAATTACACGATTATTGGAGCGAGCAATCTTTCAAAAAAAATCACAAATCACAATCACCGCAACAAACGATTTGCATTGTTTCTCTATGACATTTCACACGAATGGAATAGACAAGATTTAACTCAACAATTATGCGCTAGACAATTTTTGAATCAATCTAGGAAAATATTCACCACCACAAATACATATTCCCTAATTGTTCTCTCTACGATTTTAGTTTTTCACTAAATCCTAAAATTTTAGTATGTCAACTTTTGATCGAATAAAACCTAACAACAACAATTTCGACTAGCCAATTAATCTAAATGAGAGAGAAATGGGAGAGCATGGTCGACCATCATAGTCCTAGTCTGACTAGCCAATTAATCTAATTAATGACTCAAATAAATTCCAGCCAAATTCATTATAAATGTGTGACCCAATAGGTTCATAAATTACGCTGGCAATGATTAATTATTATATCAAATATATAATTAATTATAAACAATAAGTGACATCTAGCAAAACATTATTACCACCCAAGTAATATGAATTATGAGTAATTACAAATAACTGATTTCGACAAAAATAATTATTGTCCATTTATCCAAATATTTTATTAAACACAAGGCATGAAACGCGTCATTCTTGTTATAGTTTAATATAGGTTTTTGATCTATTAGTAGACTTATTTAATAATCAAATAAACTCAATATTTCATATTGATTTATTTGTGCACGACTATGCATTTACTTAAGTCTCACTCATCAATGAGACCATAAATATTATACTCTCATTATGTAGGATGGAAAATTCTATCTACATCGTTCATATCCCTCATCATGATTTGTGACATATTCAACATCCAACTTCATAATCGCCTTATTACAGAATGACATTTATCGATATCAAAATATATGACTCTTCTTCTAGGGTATATAACGACTTCAAGTCAAAGGACAACGAACACATTTGGCATTATGAGAATCACTTATGACACTCACACAACGATCCACGTAGCATTCTCATGCGAGTCAATCCAGTACGTTGTTACACCTAACACGCACCTATGCATAGACTAATATTAACTATATGAGTCTCGACACATACTAATAGCCATGTATTATTATTGCCCCATCAGTGATATTTAAGAATAACATATTTATTCTAAAGACTTTATTATACATTACTATGAATAAAATGCATCAATAAATGATGATACATCGATAAATAGATTTCCCTCGATGACATATACTAACAGTTGTTGTTGTTGTTGTTAAACTAAGTAACTACTTTTGGGGGGAAATTTCAAATCTTTTTCCTGTTACTAATTTGATTGACGTATAAGGTTAGCTACTTGTGCTTCTTTGAACGAGTCTTCAAATCCTAAGCGTTGATCGAACAATTGTTTATGTCTTGTAGTTATATGTTATTTGTTTATTCTTAGTAAATTGATTTATTTTTAGATATTGATGATTGATAAACACGACGGCTTACTTGCAATGCAACTTGACGCCTACTTGTGTATAGCCTCCTAATCTCTCGAATAAAGCATGACTATAATTTGGACACATCTCCCAATATTTGTTGACCATTAGTTTCTTACGAAAAAAGGTTGCTCTTAGTTGTGCTTGGTGTAAAAATAAAATTTTCAATGTTGGCCACAAATATTTGGTCTTTACATTTCTTTGTGTGTTTTGCTGCAAATATTCCATTGATGCTACACAATTTAGTCTTGGGCCGTTCCTTACAGTGTTTAGGATATTTGGGCTTGTGTGAATGTGATCCTGTGAAAACCCTGTCAAAAGAAGAAAACCTTCGAAGGAATGCAAGGTAGGGCCTCGCGAAACCCCTTATGTGTGAGAGTAAGTCTTAAGCTTATATAGAAAGTAAAATGACAAAGTTTCGGTGTGTAAAGTCAGCGTACCTTTGAAATGAGGCATTGTAAGATATATATAGCCCTTTTGGGAGTGAAATCCGGGCTGAGTCATTACTATGGAAAGATCATATGACTTTATGACCATAAATACGGGTTGACCGCATAACTGACGGAGTCGTGGCTTAAATCTTGGGCTCGAGAGTTATCAGACAGTTATGCTTGGAATGAATATGGTTTATTCGAGCAGCCTTGCTCCGTGCTCGGTCAGATTGGTAAGAAGATTTCTGCTCGGGATATACGTAGGATGTTTACCTCGTGTTATCCTGCTCGGGTGACCTCTTTCCTGGTCCATGTCCTCCACATGCTTATCACGTGAAGGCACATGTGCTTGGCTCGTAAACAGGATTTGGGTCGAACTTATCGGTGGCCCCCTGCTCCTTGTTCGTCGGGTATTTATGATCGGTGCAAGGAACATGTTTGTAACTTTGTTGTATCTTGAATTGGGGAGCAAAACACTTTGTTTATTTTTGTTGTGACAGAAATGAGGAGAGTTGCTTTGTTGGCGACAGTTGGTATATTCGAAACGCCGGTTGCAGGAAGCTAAAAGGTTCTTCTAAGATGACATCGGCTAGGTACAGTGTCATGATGGATTGCGTGTTTTCGAGACGTGCATTAATGACCGGCTTGATCGGGTGTATCACAGTTGCCATAGTTTGAATTTGGGAAGGCCTAGGCGCGTCCCCTAATTTCGCCTATAAAAGGGGAAAACCTAGCTCCTTTGTTCTTTTTACTACCCTTTTGCTTCCAAACGTGCTTTGCAGTCGACAAATTTTTTCTGGCTTCCACTTGATACCTCCGGCAACAAACCTTTCGGTAGACAAATCCTCCTTTTTGCAATCTGGATCAAGTTCAAGTTTTCCCCCTCCGGAAAACTAATCCCCGTTCAATGCACAAGTAAGTCTCTTGTATTGAATTCATTTCAAATTTCTGGGTTTTTTTTATTCTTCTTTGTATGCATGTTCTTCACGTTCATCTTTTATGGGTAGATTTTTAGGGTTCTGCCTCTAGATCTAGGTAGTTTACAGGCAGATCGAAGAGAAATCTTCAAAGAATCATAAGTTTTTATGGAGCTTTAATCAAGATATTCCTCGATCTCTTGTAGGATGTCTTCCCCCTTCGACTGTTTGATGACAGCTCTGACCATGAGCAAGAAGCATACAATTACGATCATGGTGCTCAAGAAAACGATGCACCAACAGATTCTGAGCAAACTGGATCCGATGTACATGTTCCTGAGGGAAGGAATACCCAGAAAGCGAACAACCGAGTTCCTACTGAAAGGGTTGTGAATGACGTAACCACCGATCAGGATGAGGTAGATGAGGTGAGCTCGAGTGGGATTCCTAGCGATGAGGAGTTGGCCGGGAGACCTCGAGTAAGACGGAGACATCGTAACGAAGATTACTATTATTGCCCAAGTCTTGGACCAGTACTTCTCTTCTTACCATTCCAAAGAGCAATAATGTTGATTCTTTCAGGGATCTCCGGCCCATTAGTTTATGTAATTTTTGCAATAAGGTGATTTCTAAAATTATTGCTGTGAGGCTTGCTTGTATCCTTCCTGGTATCATTTTAGATAACCAAAGTGCGTTTACTAAGGGCCGCTCGATTCAAGATAACTTGCTTCTCGCCCATGAGCTGACTCACAACCTCAAGAAGAAGGTTAATGGTTCCAATGTTATTCTAAAATTGGATATGGCCAAGGCGTTTGACAGGATCTATTGGTTCTATCTGATTAAAGTCTTGTGCAGATTCGACTTTAGTGAGATCTTTATTGACATTATATGGCGCATCATCTCCAATAACTGGTTTTCAGTGATGATTAATGGTTTTCCTACTGGCTTCTTCCATTCTACAAGAGGTCTTCGGCAGGGGGATCCTCTCTCCCCTTCCTTGTTTATTATTGTCGCGGAAGTTTTAAGCCGTAGTCTCAATGACCTTCACCATTTACATCATCGGTTTGCCTTCTCTTCTAGTAATGGCTGCCCTATTATTTCGCACCTGGCGTTTGCGGATGACATCATGATTTTTTGTAATGGCAACAAGGATTCTCTATCCCTGCATAAGAAGCTTTTGTCCATGTACGAGAATTGTTCGGGTCAACATCAATAGTAACAAAAGTTGTTTTATTGTTTCCAGATCAGTCCCCTCCTCGCGTATTAGTTCTATCAGTCTCCATCAGGGATTTCAATGTCAACACCTTCCTGTGACGTATCTTGGCTGCCCGTTATTTGAAGGCCGCAAAAAGAAGAGCTTATTTGACCCTCTTTTGGAAAAATTACAGGTTCGCATCAACTCTTGGTATGGCTCATTCTTGAATCATGCGGGTAAAGTTACTCTAATTAATTCAGTGTTCTAGTCCATCCTCCTATACCAAATTGCTATTCTTGATCCCCCCCAAGCTACGGTGAAACTCCTAAACAGAATTATGTCCAATTTTTTCTGGGGCTCGATAGACAGTAAACCTAAAGCTCACTAGATTTATTGGATCAATTGCTGCCGGCCCACTGATGAAGGGGGTGTTGGCATGCGTTATATTCTTGATATTATTTACGCCTACTCCATTCAGTTGTGGTGGCAGTTCCGCTCTACGCAAAGCCTTTGGTCCCTTTTCATGAGGAAAAAATACTGCTCCAAAACTCATCCGCGTTTCGCTGCCTCCAAGGGTTCATTCATCTGGCGCCGTATGTGTTCAATTCGGGATACGGCTGAAAGTAACATTACGTGGATCATTGGTCGGGGTTCTTGTTCTGCTTGGCATGATAACTGGCTCCATTCGGGCTGCTTAATAGGTCCCCAAAATTGCAGCTTTTCCCTTGTTCGTGATTTGTTTGTTGCTCCTGATATTATTTCTCCTGCTGCCCAGAACATCATTGGTCCTTCTGCAGCCAACAACATTAATTCTTTAGGCATTCACATCTCTAATCGAGACGATCGGGCCTGTTGGAGTTGCACTATCCGTGGTAACTTTACTATCGCCTCGGCCTGGAATATTTCTCGTTATCAATGGCCCAAGATGGTTTCTTCCAGATTCATATGGCATAATCTGCTTCCCCCCAAAATCAGTTTCTTCATGTGGCGTCTGTGGAATCTGAAGCTTCCATTGGATGAATGTATTATGACGAGGGGCTTCAGTCTTGCTTCAAATGTTCCTGTTGCCCTTCTCCTCGCATGGAAACATTTCTTCATGTCTTTCTTAACAGTCCCGTGGCCCAGGAAGTTTGGGCTGCCTTCTCTCAATTGGGAGCTGTTACTATGGTTTATAGCTTTATTCAGGAAGCTTGTGTTGCTTGGTGGACCAGTTCCTTAAACTCTTCGGTTCACTCTATTATGCCTTCTATCATTTTTTGGGAGTTGTGGAATCATCGTAACAATGGGTTGTTCGACGGTGTTCGTAGCACCCCTTTCCACCTGATCAATAAAATTAAAAAGATGTTTCTTAACATTTTAAAAGGAACCGGTTTCTCTATTCCTAGTCCTGACAGCTGGACGACTCTGCCTTCTCTCAAAGGCCTAAAACCAAAAGAATTCAGATTATTCATTGGTCCTTTCTTCTTCGGGCTGCTTTAAACTTAATACGGATGGTGCTTGTCGCGGTAATCCTAGTCCGAGTGTTGGTGGTGGTATTATTCGCAATGACACAGGAGATTTAAGTTTTGCCTTTTATGAATTTTATGGTGATTCCTCCAGCTTCACGGTTGAATGCAGGGCTCTCCTCCAAGGTCTTAAATGGTTAAAAGACAAGGGTATCTCTGGCGCTATGGTAGAGGTTGACTCCAAGTACTTAGTGGACTGCCTTTTGAACCCTGATCAACATCCTTGGTCTTGTGGCTATATTCTTCAGGCTATTTGGGAGCTTAAGGATTTTCTTCGCATCTCCTTCTCTCATTATTTCCGTGAAGCTAATTCGGTGGCCGATGCTTTGGCTAATTTAGGTTGTGACCATGGCGATGATCGTTCCTTTTCTTCCATAGCCTCCCTGCCTTCTCACATTTGTGGTTTGCTCTCTCTTGATAAATCTGCTACCCCCTATGTTAGGATTTCCTTATTGTATTTTGTCTTTTCTTTGCTTCCTCTTTTGTTGTGGTTCTTTCCTTTTCGAGGTCAGGCTCCTCCGTCCTCCCATTATAAGGGCAAGGCTGGTTGTCCCCTCAAGTTTGTATTTCCTTTTTTAATTAATAAAATCTAGCAGGGTGCCGCCCCTGTTTCCCTAAAAAAAAATTTGTCATTTAATGATGTCATTTAAAAACGTTTCCTGATATAACAGTTAAGTAATTAAACCAAGTCATCGGCGACACTACATGCCGGAACGCAAGCTAGCAGTTAATTGACAAGAAATAAATAAGAGCTAATAGGATGCTCAGCGGAAGACTTATACGTAGTGAACTAATCAACATGATAACCAAGCTCGACTAACACAATGCCGATATCAAAAGGAATACAAATACTACAAGGGTTAAAACTACAAGTGGCTAATTAAAGAAACAAGTTCAAGTTTTATACACATTCTCAAGCATAGTCTAATTGACTTGCTTTAAACCCATCGTCATTGCAAAATACAAAAGGATAGAAGAGGACATCTAAACCACCTCTTCAACTGCAACGTCAGACCAAAAGAGGAATAAAGGAATCACGAACACTGCAAGCCTCAGCGAGAAGGACCTGCTTTGCTAGGATCTAAAGCAGTAAAAGGGAATGGGTAAGTCATAAAGACTTGTAAGCTATCAATCATGCATGTCATGGCAATATGCAACATACAAGGCAAGATATCGTCACATAAGCATATAGATCATATATCCAAGATGCACATTGTTTCACATAGGTGCTCGTAATTAAATCACATAGGATAATGATATATGGAGAGTCGGTGCCGCTACGTAGTTCCTGCATACAAGCGTTATCTGGAATGTAAGGTGTCAGATGGTTGTGAATACATCGACCTTCCGAGGAGATGCCTAGGATAGACACACCGATGCGCTCTAATGGTTACAACAAAGGGGCTACTTCCCCACTGCGGCTACAGTGGAGGCGTGTGTGTATAAGAGCAAGTATGCCAGCTGGACTCATCCAAATGACAAGTAGTGTTTACTTAACAAATTCTCAAGTAGAGAACGAGGTCAACAAGAGCCATCTCGTTCATGACAAGTAAGTATTCTCATCAATAATTCAAGTAGGATTGAGTTCGACAAGAGCGAACTCAACATGTCAAATATGCATTCTATTATATGACATTTAAAATCAAGCATGGTAGTCAATCCAATTCAAGAGTCTAGAATTAATATTCTTAGTGAAACACATTTAGAACGTCGTAGGGATTGATCATTGAGACGGTATTGTTCAATAGCTCACTAAAATAGACTCTGTTGAGTCGTCTCTATAAATTCATCCAATAGAGTTTAAACCCTAAATGCATTCTAAACCCTTTTCTAAGTTCTCGTATAGAATAGACTAGGCCATTAATCCAAATAATAACCATAGCCAAGAATTATCATCAATTCATAATTTATGGAACCCTAGAATCATAATTTTTAAAAGTTGTCAAAAGTCAATGGTCCAAGAACAATAGTTATTCCAAATGAGGCATAGAACACATTTAATTCTAGGCTTGGGACCAAAACAACAAGATGAGTATATCACTCAAAAATCTCATAATCTCAAATCATCACCAAACATAATATAGACATGGTAGGAGCATGAGAAACATGAGAGAAAGGGGATAGTATGACATTTATAGCATACATCCTAATGGGAATCAATAGCTTACCTTACACCAAGGAAAAAGATGAAAGGAACAAAATCTAATCTGTTAGAATCATGCTCCTCGTCGATAGCTTTGATTATGGTGGTCTCGGATTCGCAATCGGGATTCGGGAGCTCAAGATATGGGAGAAACACCTAGTAGTCTCACCTCACCATTCACACACATGAGTTCATGAAAAGAGAGAAGAAAATGGCTGCAAATGGGGGTTTATGGCTGATCACAAAGGAGGAAGGAGTATTTATATGACATGCAAAGTTAGTGGAATTCCACATGTCACATGGAGGATGAGTGTGATTAGGCTCCTAATTAGGGTTTAGGTTTAGATAAACTTAGTTGGGGCCTAATATGAGGGATTAGTGTCACTAATGATGGGGTTTAATGGTTAAATGGGTCACCAAATCAGAATTGCAGAAAAATCCCGTAGGATGTGAAACAGGGCTAAGCGGTCGCCCAATCAAGAGGCTGAGCGAGTGCTCAGTCATCTTTTCACTTCCTGGATTTGCTGGATTTTGTGCATTCGCTCAGTCACATGGCTGAGCGAGCGCTCAGTGGTCTGGATGGCCAAAATGACTTGAAAATAAGTCCCAAATGTGTCCAACTCAACCCCAAATCATATGGGATGTTTAACACACTCAAAACATGTCCGAAACAGGTCCGAACATCACCCGGAACAAGGAGGAATGAAGGGCGAAACTTGTGACGAACATCAAACGAATCAACTACGAGTTAACCAAGGATACAACAATCATGAATGAACATTCTTAAACATGTTTAGGACTAGAATACAAGGTCTAGGATTCAAGTTAACATCTCACGAGTCTCAAAGACACGAAACGAGGTAAAGGAAAGACAAACCGAAAGACCCTAAGAGTCAAAAGGTCAAATGAAGCAAGAAGGCTTTCGAACTCTCAAGCAAGCATACAATGACCAAGATTGAAGTTATAAAACATGTAAGAAAGATACTAAGGCTCTAGTAGGACTTAGTTAATTGTTAAGACGATACACGAAGCAAGTATAACAAAGCATGCAACGTATAGAAGGCATACAAGCAACTACGATCATGGTTGACCTAATGCAAGCATGATACGAACAATATGAACTCTAAAACATGTTAAGGCACATAATGAACATATTAATCAAGTGTAGATGACATGTTACAAAAGTAGGGTTTGGGTTCTCACACGCTTAGCAACTTGAAGTAGTTGGGGTTGGAGCGGCCTGAGATGCGTCCATTCTTTTTATCCATAGTAAATAAGAAAAAATTTCTGAACAAGGTCATTTCGGTTCAAATCCGAGTAGCCTGTAGGCTACGGTGTATGTGACTAGAAACCTTACTATAGTAAGGGTCAGGTTGCATGGGAGGGCGTTGGTCAAGTTGAGGAATTCTACGATGAAGGGGTCCAGTGGAAGTCAAAGGCCGACTAAGAAAAAGTGAAAATAAAAAACCATTTGGTCTCCTTGGTAATTGTGGTCTTTCTCCTCAATATCTAGATCGAAGGCTCGCACCCGGTAGTTTTTAGGGTCCATACCCAAGGAGTAAAGCCAAATGGATATATCTTCCTCGCTTGTCAAATCTTCCCACTTCATCAAGGCGGGGGCATCGGCTACAGGATTCTTTCTCTTGCGACGAGCAATTCTTTTCTTTTTCTCCCGAGGAGCATGCTTGGGGATGCAGACCCTGAGTGTCTGTCCTCTTCGACAGAACCCTCCTCGACCTCTATATTGAAGCTCAGAACGTTTTCTTGTTTGAGTTCCCCATCGATGTCCTGGTCGTAAGGCATTCTAGGAGAAATTAAGGTCACATCGAGCTAAGTTCCTTCAGAGCTGTCAGACTCAACTTCATATATTTCTTCTTCTTTGATTGAGGCTACGTGGTCGTAGCTACGCCCCTCGATTTCTGAACCAGTTTGATCGCTGGTAGACATCCTACAGGAATCGAGGAATACACATTAGTTCCTGCTCGTGAAAGCAAGCAAGAGCGGACAAGCAAAAACCCCCGATTAGGGTTCATCTCAAGACCAGTGAACAAGGCACCGGTCAGGTATTCCTCGATTCCCACTTATGGGTTTTGTGTGTGTAAAGCCCGTGAAATGGCCAGACCCACGATGTTCAGGAAAAGTAAGGGTGGTGACATTTTATGAAGATTGGAAGATCAAGATGAAAGGAAAGAAAATGGGTGTTAGACGCCCGAGTTTTTGTCAGATAGGTTTTCAGATCGTAACCAAATAGGTATCATATGCCCAGCCATCATCATTGAACCCCAAAATTAGGGTTCTAGCAGCGAAAATGAAGAAAGGCAGAAATCACAGCATGAACAAAGATGTAAACCAAGAAATACCTGGTGATTCTGAAGGATTGAGTTGAAGTGGGTCTTGGGAATCTTGATTTCACGGACAGTTTTCCTTGCTTCGGCTGAATGCAGAGAAAGAATGAAGATTGAGAATTGGCACTTAGACTTTTCAAATTCGGGAAAGTGTAAAGTGAAGGAGGTTTTTTGTTTTATAGCAGGGGAAGCCGTCATAGGGCAAGGATCGAGGTAAACAGGGTACCGTCACAGCGTGGGAAACGAGGCGTCGCATTAAATGACGCCTCGGGGTACGGGTGCGCATGGGGGTAATAAGACAGCAAGAGGCGGCCCATCCCTTCAGTGCCTATCACACCCCAGGCTGGCATCCACTTATCACTTGAACTTGGCTCCGTTACTTGCAATGATCAAAATGAACCAAGTGTCGCGACGATCAAATTTCCAGAAGAATTACATGCTATTTTGCTCCTCGCTCCGTGCATGTATGCTCGTCAGACAAGGAGCATGGGGCCACTGAGCTGCCTGGTCCAATAGGCCCAAACACTAGTCATGTGCACAGCATGTCATCCTCAATCATGGGCAGAGCACGCACTCCTTAAGATCCAAGCCCAAGTCATGGGCGAGCAACGCCCAGCCTACAAGCGTTTTGGCCCAACAAACGAGCACCCATCCCCTGGAAGCCTGGGGGCCAAGCGTGCAATGAGCTGGGGTCGAATATGTAGCAAGCAAGGCCCCAGGTATGGAGCAAGCAGGAAGAAAGGTCAAGGCGAGCATGCTCGTTGTGCTCGGTAATTTAGTAATGGTTGTCTTGGATGTGGGCAATTACCTCCGGTAAACCCGTCTTCATATTCAACACGCGGTCGTTAAGTTGAACGTGGCAGTTAATGTGCATGTCATTCATGTTCCGACATTTAATGGGAAGTTATCCCAGATCTCCAAGCAGGCTATATAATCCCTCAAAGCAAAGGAGAGAGGTATGTTATTTTTCTACCTAGGCAAAACTTTGTCAAATTGCTTACTCAGTTGAGTGTTTACTGATTCACACGCCGGAGCGCATTTGCAGGGTAAGCCCCTGCCTAGTTCACAGTTTGTGTTTGATTTCTTGACAGGATTGGGCCTAGAGACAAGGATAGATTGAAAGCCAGATATCCAATAATTCAAGCCCATTGTGTTCGTGGAATATTTTGGACGCATCATGTAATATATTATGTTGTTGAAAGAGATACATGTTTTTTTGTAGTTTCAATTAAATAGTCATATAAAAATTAAGATACATTTTTTTTAATTACACCACATCAATGAACAATACATATTCTGAAATCTCAAACTGTGAACTAAATTTGAATGATACATACTCGTGAATATTTCAATTTAATTACATATTCTGAAATCTCAAACTGTGAGTTAAATTTGAAGGTTGGAACACAAATAATGTTGTTTCGTAACATAGTCTATTCACAGTTATGCAATGACACGAGATTAATTGTTATAAGACTAAAAAACCATGTTTTAGAAGATTGAGTTCTTTCAAAGGGCAATTCTAGTGGTACTCTTTTGAATCCAAGAATGCCACTAATACTATTTGATCCTAAAATTTCTTTCAAATTCCAGATAAAATATTTTTTGTTGATTATGTCTTACGCAATGTCTATAAATAAAAACCATGGTAAGTCAATGTCTGATATAAGACTCCATTTGAAAACATGTTTTTGTTACCATCAGTTGTATGCAGCTTTATCTAGAGTTACTATGTGATATTTATAGTTACAATAGTCGTACATGTTGAACGAAAATTATTGTATATAAAAAGTATTCCAAAATTTATATTAATTTTTTTCAAATTTATAGGATTTTTTATATTTAATTTTATTATTTA
The DNA here is from genome assembly GCA_013146195.2 of Codonopsis lanceolata. Classification (NCBI taxonomy): domain Eukaryota; kingdom Viridiplantae; phylum Streptophyta; class Magnoliopsida; order Asterales; family Campanulaceae; genus Codonopsis; species Codonopsis lanceolata. The sequence continues at coordinate 157,694,255 of CM028379.1, forward strand.
TTTTATTCATATTTAAAAAAATTAATTACATATTATTTAACTTTAATTTATTATATAATTTTATACACATGTATAATCCATGCAACGCACGGGTGCATCACTAGTAACCAATAAAATCAAAGTCACATTGTAGACTTTAAACATATCACACATCAAACCCAACATATCTTGAGTCAAACTGGACTCTTATAAGGCAATTACCCAAGTCCACAACATAAAACATATTAATCGTAACACATAACACGTAATTAATCATGTTAATACACCCTAATGCACAATTAATCAAATATGCAATTCATGGGTGTTACAATATAAGTGTCATTTTGTTACTAATAGACTACTAAAAGTGTATATTTATAAAAAAAATGATTTTCATATAGGAACTCTTTACCCAAAACGAATGAAATATATTTATTTTGAAATGTTTTACTTAAAAAGTATATTTTTAGAAACTAAGCTATAATGGTTTAAAATTTTCCAATTAAAAAGCTATAATCACAAAATATTCAACATGCTATCCACCAAAATATTCAAATAACGGTCAGTCTTCACCGGAATTGGCCCAGGCTATCGAGCTTACCTTTGTTTCGGCCATCGGAAAGTTTTGTCTGATACATTTTTTTAGTTTGAAATCAATCTATTTTAAGAATTCAATTCAGTTGTCCTTCCAGGATTTTACCTTATTTGGTGACCTTACTGTTATGAGAATTCTCGGTTGCCATGTGGTTGGTTTTGTGAAAAGTGGCCTTTTAAAAGGCTATTTCACTATGACAAAAATTATGGTTGCATTTCAATAAAAAAATCATGGTTCCGAGCTGTGAGAATTTATATTGTCATTTGGAGAGCTATGAGAGCGGTGTAGGTAATGAGTGGTTGCCATTTAAATGTCTTTTTACTCCGCTTGGGATGATTTCTTGGTTGTTTGAAAAATTAATCATCGTGTTAGACGATTCGTCCAGACGTAAACCTGAATCAAAGTTATTAGTAAGGGAGGAAGTGTCATTGAGCTTCGATAACATGATTTGGACCTATATGGAGAAATCAAAAGGGTTGTAATGAGTCATTTTCAACAAAAGAGAAATCATGTTATCCATCGTTGTGCCCATCACCATCTCGAGTGGTTTAAGCTTCTTTGCCACAACAACCATGTTACGATGGACAGACTTCGTAACCCGAAGCTTCTTAAAGCTCGTTCGTTTCACCGAAGTCTAGCTCTTCACTCCACAGCTTGGGCTGTCCGTGTGTTGGGTTAGATAGCTGGGTTTGAATTTGCTTCCTTGAACCTAGCTGAGAGCACAGAAAACCTGAGTGGAAGTGCAAGGCAGGGCCTCGCGAAACCCCTCCGACGTGAGAGTAAGTATCGTAGCAAATAGTCAAAAATCAATTTGACAGAGTTTCTAGGCTCAAGAAATAGTGTGTACCTTGTTTGTGGCTGGTGAAGGGGTATTTACAGGCCCCCATTGACCTAGAATCCGTGTGGGATTTAGTTTCTTTAGATACCCAATCAATCAGGAGAGAATCCCTTGATTTTAGGCATGATAAGCGGCTGGCCGCGTAAATGCAGGAGCATGTAAGGCAAGTGTCCTGCTTGGATATGGAAACCTTTGACTAGTCTTGGAGAGCAAGTTTCTGGAGCTTCTTACCCGATATGTGCCTGGGCGAGCAAGGCTCTGTCCGGCTATTTGATGTGTGTTTATCTGAGGTAAGTGTAGATCCCGGGGGTTGCCCATGGTCGGGCAGGCCAGGTCGGTGCTCGACCAGGTTTGGACGGGACTGATCTGATTCTTTACCCGGTGTGTGTGTGGTCCCCGGGCATGGCCCCTAGTTGGACAGGCAAGGCCTGTGCCCGGCAAGGTTTAGACGGGAGTTGCCCTGCTCGTTGCTTGATGCCTCAATTACTTTGTCCGCTAGGCCGGCGGGCCCCATATTAATTACGCTCGTGACCGGCACGTGATGCTAGCTCGTGCTTTACTCGTGACCCGGCTTGGGCGGGCATATCAGTGGCCCCTAGCTCCTTGTCTGGCGAGTATTCATGCTCGGATCGGGGAGCGTACATGCTGGGCGTTGCTCGTACGGGTCTCAAAATTTGTGGTTTTTTGAGAGAAAGAGATGATTGAGAGAGCAGACTTGTGAAAGGTTCTGGGACTTCAATGAGGAACAGCTGGAGTCGTACTGAGGAAGCTTGCTGCTGAGGGTTTACCGGGCACGTGGGCGAAAAGGTGTGTGTGCCGTCAAAGGCTGAGGTGATTTGATGGGGGGCACGGACCATGAAGTGGCGCATTTAATGGGTCGTCCTTCCAGACGCCGTTTCGGCCTCCTCCTTTTTCCCCAAAAACACAAACTGTGGCCTATAAAAGGCCACTCCTCCCTCCTTCCAACCTTTTACCGCTTCTTGATTCTCTAGAGAAAGAGAAAACTCTAGTGAATTCTTGTTGTTGCTGCCCTGAAGAGTGCCCAGACTCCGGTGATCTTGCACTCTAATTTCCACCGTTCGTTTGGCGTTTCAAGCTTGGCCTTGGCTTTGTCTTTCCCCCTTGATTGCTCACAGAAGACGCATCAATCCATGATTAACGATAAGTTTCTGACCTTCTTCTTCCTGTTATGTTCTTAGTCCTTCTGGGTTTAATGAGGGTTTTTTGGTTTTTTCCCTTCATCTACGTATGCTTCTGGGTAGGAGGTTAGGATGAAGAACGACCCTTTAGGTAGAGATCGAGGAAAAGACCATGTGCTCTCGCTCGCTAGGCGAGCAGGGCCCCTTTGGTGTACCTAGACTTAGGAATTTTCCCCCCTTTTGCTTTATCAGTTATCCGGGCAGAAGATTGATTCTCCTTCCTCGATCTCTTTGTAGATGTCCGATATTTCGGAAAATGACCGCGAGGCCTTCAGCTACGGCGGGAAGAACGATTCTATGAGAAGCGAGAAGATTCCTCCCGTTGACTATGAGTCGGATGAGGAGGCGAGATCCGTGGCTGGGCCGACGGTCCTTGGGCGCGTGGCTCCTCCAGTAGTTGACTTAGTTGATTCCTCCAGCGGGGAAGATTCTGGAGAGGCGAGCGTTACTGGAGACTATGTTGGCGGGCAGGGCCCTAAACAACAGGTAGCCAATGTTGAAGGTACGGTCGAGCAAGTAAGGGCCGAGCAAGAAGAGGTGGCCGGAGAGGCCTCAGAGGCTGACGAGGCAGATGGCATGCCCCTTGCCCGGCGCCTAAAGAGGACAGGCCGTACTCAAGTGGAATCCACACTTGAGGATGATGCAGATGACCGGGACAACATTCCCCTTGCTCGTTGCTACAAAATGGTCGACGGATCTCAAGTGGAGGTCACACTTGATGAAGTTGTGGAAGAAGAGGAAGAGCCCGACTGGCATGTGAATGCAGATGAGAGCCAGTATGCCGCTCATTGGGCCACGTTGGATACGGCGGACAAGGTGACCGCATGGCTTACGTCCCATGGCATTGACTCTGCTTACTATCGGGCGAGCAAAATGGACGTACCCACCAAGTTAAGCTTTCCCGTGAGCAGGGAAACAAACTTTTGTTTTTTGCCGACTTTTTCCGCGCAGGACTACGCCTTCCACTGGAGCCTTTCCTCGTGGACTTTCTGCATGAGACCAAAGCCGTGCCCTGTGACTTGATGCTGAATACTGTCCAAGCCATCACAGCCTTCACGGTGGCAAGCCGACTACTAGGGTTTGAGCCAGATATGTACTTGTTTCGTAAGTTATTTATTTTTGCCCCGAACACAGGCGGGAGAATTGGAGTGAGGGCCAACTCCAACTTTTGAGGCCGCTTGGCCGATGTTCAGGGAAGGTGGAGTCACGGGGACAGAGAGTTCTATTTATCGAGTCCCGGTTGGATGGTCGCTCGCGCCACGAAATCACAAGATCAAGATCCCTGTCTCCCAAGCAAAACTTCGTTCGCGGAGATTGCCCGCTAGCGGCTGAAAGGCAGCCGTAGGGTCATTGAAGAGAATGAGAAGCGCGCTGGCCAACAATTTATGCTCGATTGGAAAGAACTGGTATGTAATCCGCGCAACTTGTGCCTGGCCGGAGTGATGCGGGCAGAAGTTCCCGAGGTGGAGCCCCTCTTAATTCATGTTCCCGAAAGCCCTCATCCGCATCGCTGTGATTGTCACGGGAAGATGCTACAAGCGCGAATGTGAATGTTTAATAGTCTGCTATGCCGGTTATGAGGACCGATGGTTGCAGGGACTAACATGACTATGCTCACATCTCTGTTTTAATCATCCTTTTATTCATAGCAATACCGATCCCGTTTTGTCTTGCCTTGTTTCAGGTATGAAGAACTTGGCGCCGAGAGGATAAGAAGAAGCCGATCAAGCCGATTCAAGGCCAATGAGCCCAGGGCATTGCCTAAGGTGCCCTTCTGTCTGCTCACGAAGAAAACCCAAGAAAAGGCTCCGGGTAGGGTCCCCAGCCCGGTAAAGAAGGTAACGGCGCCCAAAGTCGTCGCCCTAACGCTGAAAGAGGTCATTGTGGGTATCAATGACAAGCCTGCCAAGCCCCCGGCTGCTAACATCTCCGTGGTCCCAGCCGCCAAGAATGCCAAGGCCACGAGGAAGAGAAAGAAAAGTCCCACTCCTCATCCTTCACGGTCTGTCCGCCTCCCGGGGCTCAAGTGTTGATCATGTTTTCTCTGCCCCCACTCAAGGCGGGGTTGCAACCTGGAGGCAGACCGAGTTCCAAATGCCCTCCACCACCAGTGCTGCCCGCGCGTTGCTTAAAGAAATTTCTGGGGATGCACCACTACTGGGAGGTATTGATCTGCATGCCCGCGGGAGCCCGGGGGGCCTAGTGGGTAAAGGAATCATAAAGAGGGCTTTGCACGATGACCTTGCCCGGGACCGAGATACTGCTGGCCACGTCTTGGTCGGAAACGTGGGGCTCTGTCTGAGCGAGGTAAAGTATTTGCCCGTAGTTTGCCTTTCTTTTTCTTCCTTATTTCCCGTTCTGACTATTTGTCCTCTATCTGCAGATCGCCTCCACATGTACCAATCTCTATGATCGGTATAATGAGGAGAAGGATGCTCGTAAGAAGATGGCGACTGATTATAAGGAACTTGAGGCCCTTCTGAAGGAGAAGGTAGAGCAGGCGGCCACTCTGGCTGACCAGCTGGAAACCAACAATGCGGCAGCCAAAAAGAAAGAAGCTGAGATGCTTGAACGTAACTTGAAGTTGGCCGCCCAAAACAACACTATGGTTGCTGAGAAGAAAAAGCTGGTTGGCTAGATAAAGAAGGACCAGGCCACCCTGGAGAAGGAGAAGACTGCTCTGGCCGCGGTCACTAAACAGAGGGAGAATCTGCAGGCTTAGTCTAGGAGCATTATTTTTTGCTTGGCCTGCGTGCCACTATTTTTGATTCTGAATTGTAATGCATTCCCGACTATGAATAGAGTACAGCCTTTATCTGACAACTATTTTCTTTGTTAGTGTTCTTCAATTGCATTTTGATTTTGCTTTGATTTTGCTCGATCATTGTTTGCTTGCTCGTACTTCCCTGCCATTGATTAGTACAAGTACAAGTATTCCCCATAAACATGTCAAGCATAAATAACTAGACGTAATCGAACATGCAAACTTGTAATTATCAACTTAAAAATAACAAGGCTAATTAAGCAAACCTATTATTTAAGTTGAGAGGTTACCCGGGCAGATGCTTGGTATAAATGCTTGGTTCTGGCTAAGGCTTTGAGCGGGCATGGCCCCTATCGCCCTAGGCGAGCATCCTGAAGACTGCCTAGCGGGTATGGCCCAACTTTAAACGGCGACTAGCTAACCGGGCTTGGCCATGTTCGACGTTTGTACGTCGAAGCTGTTGCTAGTATATCAACAAGGTATAGAGATATACGACTAATAGTGTTGCTCGGTCACTATAAGAATCCGAGATAGCCAGCCGCTACCTTATGGGCAGGGCCCCTACCGCCTGGCGGGCATCCTAGTATGTGAACCGGGCATGGCCCCATCTTACTCATGGAGAGGATAAGCTCACTAATAGTCGGGAGTAGAGGAAGATTGACCGGGCATGGCCCTATTTACTCGTCGGGCGAATAGATTTTGTCAAGAAATCCCCATGCAATTGATAGATAACATCGTAATAACTTAAACGAATAACATGTAAAAACTTGCCTTTTATTGATCAATAATAATGACCCTCAACAGGACTGAGCTCTTGCCCGTTTGTGTACTGGGGACTGATTTAGGGATAGTACTTTTTTAGGTGATCTGCATGCCAAGGATGCTTCAAGTCTTTCCCTTCCTGAGTTTGAAGCGTGTAGGTGCCTCTCCGACTATACCGGTGACTTGAAAGTGGTCCTTCCTGCCAGCGATAGCTTTCCCATTACGCCTGCTGACCGTTACCTCGATCTTTCTGAGTACCCAGTCTCCGACCATGAAAGCTCTACCTCGAACCCTTTTATCCTGATGAGCCTTTGCTCGCTGCTTGTAGTTGATCATCCTGAGTCGTGCATCCAGCCTTCTTTCTTCAAGATGATCAAGGTCTATTGCACGGGCAAGCTGATTGTTCTGCTCGCTATAATGGGAAACTCGATAGCTAAGCAAGGTCATTTATACCGGGATCATTGCTTCAGATCCATAGGTAGGTGCAAACGGAGTTTCCCCGGTTGGTCCTCGGTTCTGACTGCCCACAAGACAGACTGCAGTTCCTCTGCCCATTTTCCAGCTCGCCCCTCTAGGTTTCTTTTTAGTACATGCAACACATGTTTGTTCCCGGCTTCTGCTTGGTCGTTACCTTGAGCGTAAGCGACGGATGATTGTCAATGTTTGACGCCTAGGCGAGCACACTTAACTATGAATTTGTCCGAGAATTGGGTGCCGTGATCGGAGATGATTGCTCGGGGCAGTCCGAACCTACACCATACTTGATCATGGACAAACTTGATGACATTTGCCTCTGAAATTTTAGCCAAGGGCTTTGCTTCGATCCACTTTGTAAAGTAATCTATGGTGACCACTGCATACTTGTACTTGCATTGTGCTAGCGGGAATGGGCCGATCAAACTGATTCCCCACATGTCGAAGGGCCAGGCCGCAACGATTGGAGTTTGTACGGTAAATGGAAGCCTTGGTATGTTCGCGTATCGTTGGCACTTGTCACACTAGCGGACATACTTCTCTGCATCCCTTTTGAGGGTTATCCAGTAATATCCCATGCGTAAAACTTTTTCCGCTAGAGCTCGGGTGCCCGGGTGGCCGCCACATTCCCCTTCATGTACCTCATATAAAAACCCCTCAGTTAGCTCCGGGGGAACGTAGCGAAGCATAGGTCTGACCTTAGATCGCTTGTACAGGATTCCCCCGACTACCGAGTATCTGCAAGCTTGACTTCTGACTGTGGTGGCTTTAACTTTGTCCCCTGTGACGACTCCTTGTTCGATATAGTCCTTGTAGTCATCAATCCAACTTTTGGTCGCTGGCTTGATCTCCATGACTACTGGCCTATCAATGGCTGGAGTTTCCAGATGCTCAATCATTACTAAGGGATTTAACAGTGCTAGGTTTGCCTCAGCGATCTTGGACAAGTAGTCTGCTCGCATATTGTCGGCGCGATCAATTCTGATGATCTCCCAGAACTTGAAATTCTTCAAGATTTCTTTGACAAGCTCGCAGTATTTGACCAGGGAAGGGTGATGCACCATATATTCCCCCTGGACTTGGTTCACTACTAGTTGTGAATCCGAGTACACTGTGATCGCTTCTACGCCCATGTCAGCTGTGAGCTCAAGACCAGCGATCATTGCTTCATACTCGGCAACGTTATTTGAGGCGGGGAATTTGAACCGAAGTGCCAGCTCGAACTCTGTGATTTTGTCGAGAGCTATGAGAAGGATGCCATCTCCGCTCCCAACTTTGTCTGCTGCTCAATCCACATAAAGATCCCAACAGTAAGCCGGCCGAGGTTGTGGTAGCAGCTTGTGCCCGAGCTCGACTGGCTGCTGGGCTTCAGGTTCTTCTTGTTGGGTGAAGCTTGTTTCTACAAGGAAATCGGCCAAGGCTTGAGCCTTGATTGCTCGCCTGGGCAAGTAGTCTATGTGGAACTCTGTGAGCTCGATTGACCAGTTGAGCAGTCTGCCCGATGAGTCGGGCTTGTGGAGAACTTTGCGCAGTGGTGCGTCTGTGTATACTATGATTACATGTGCAGAAAAATAAGCCCTTAATTTTCGGGCAGCTATGACAAGCGAGTAAGCTAATTTTTCTACATTAAAATAACGACCCTCAACGGGATTTAGGGCCTTGGATACATAATACACAGGTTTTTGAATGTCTAGCTCCTCCCTAACTAAAACAGCGGCCACGGCCTGGTCCGTGGCTGCTAAATACACATATAAAGGCTCACCGGGCACGGGGCTGCTGAGGAGAGGTGGTTTGCCAAGATATTCCCTGAGCTGCTCGAGGGCTTTGGCACAATCTGCGTTCCACTCGAAACCCTTGTTGCCGCGCAGGACCTTGAAGAATGGGAGTCATTTTTCCGCTGATCAGGAGATGAAGCGACCAAAGGCGAAGACTTTGCCGTTTAGCTGCTGGATGTGCTTGATGCAATAAGGCGGCTCCATGTCGAGTAAGGCCTGGATCTTCTCCGGGTTCACCTCTATCCTGTGCTGGTTGACCATGAACCCGAGGAACTTTCCTGCTCGGACCCCGAAGGCGCACTTGCTCGGGTTCAACTTCATGTTATGTTTGCGCAGATTGGCAAACGTTTCTGCCAGGTCAAGAGTATGGTCGCGACCTTTTGTTTTGATGACCATGTCATCTATGTACGCTTCCATGTTTCTGCCGAGCTGAGAGCCAAAGACTTTGTTGACCATGCGCTGATAGGTAGCCCCTGCATTCTTCAGCCCGAAGGGCATCATCTTGTAACAGTAAAGGCCCCCCGTTGCTCGAGAAGCTTGTCTTTGCCTTTTCTTGCTCGTTCATCTTGACCTGGTGGTACCCTGAGTATGCATCCAAGAAGCTTAGCATTTCGAACTCGGCTATAGTGTCTACGAGCACATCTATGCGGGGCAACGGGTAGCAGTCTTTTGGGTAGGCTTTGTTGAGGCCTGTGAAGTCGACACACATCCGCCATTTGTCATTGGCCTTCTTGACCATTACCACATTTGCCAACCAGGTCGGGTACTGAATCTCCTCGATGATACTCGCTTTCAGGAGCTTCTCGACCTCTACTTTGATAGTTGTATTTTTCTCAGGGGAGTATTGCCTTGGCCGTTGCTGGATAGGCCGAAAAGTCGGATCGTCGTTCAAGTCATGGCGTGCAACACTCTCATTGATACCTTGCATGTCCTCGATAGTCCAGACGAACACATTGTAGACACCCCAATTTCGTACCACTGGTATGTAACTCTGACATGTGATATCAAGACATGTTAAAACTTAACAAATGTCGAGGATTCTGAGGGGTTTAAAAGTGCAAAAAGATAAAAGCGGGATCGCAAAACAATGAAATCACGAGGGGCTAAAGTGTCAAAAATAGGCTGAAAATCAAAAGCTGACGCTGCCTAAAGAAGTATCCGGCGTGGCGCCCATATGGGCTTATGGCAACGCCCAGTTTGTGCACAGTGATTCCCAAAGTGCTACAGGAGTGCTACAGTTCGTGCAATGTATCAATTTTCCGGCACACTGTAAAAGGAATTCAAGCGTAAAGGGAGGAATTTTAATTCCTTCGATGTCCCTCTCCCAGCCTATAAATAGAGGCCCTGGGGTTCGCTTTCAGCACACCGATAATTCCCCAAAAACTCTCAGTGTTGTTGTTACGCTGCGATATTTGTGAGCGATCGAGTGATAGTGAGTTCCCTCTCCAATAAAGCCTCGAAGCCCTGCCAAAACTCCTCCAAAAGGAAATCTAACCGGTTAAAGTGATCCCTAGCCCCTTAGTTAGGTATCCACCTTATTTTCCCGATCCAAAATCCTCAGAAAGAGCAGTTGCTCTGCCCGAGTAAAAAGGCCAAATTAGCCATAAATAAGCCCTTATTCTGCCCAATTTTCAGCGGCGGCGAGAAAAGCAACTGACTACTCTGCCAGAACATGGCGGCGGCGAGCAAAAAAGAAAAAGACTCACTCTCTCGAGAAGGACAAAGCGAGCACACCACGCTCTAAAGGTGAGCCTTTAAGGGCGTTTATTTATAGAAAACTATTTTCCATCCGGCCCAATGTAAAAATATAAGTCGTTGTGTTGTCCGGATTATTTTAGAAAATAATATTTAAAAGAGACATTATTATGACCAAATATTTTTAAATGTATTTGTAATTATTAGAAGGAGACGGCTGCAAGTATGTAAATAATGTAAATATGAATGTATTTATAGGTAGTTAATGCTTTATTTATTTGTTAGATAAATATAACAAAAAACATACTTTAGCCAAAAACCGCTTTTGAGACCGAAAGGGCAAGTTGGGTGCCTAGCACCTTCCCAACTCGTAACTTAGCCTCCAAACCCGTTTTTGCATTCTCTGGGTTTTTTTTTTTGGTTTTTCTTTATTTCTTCCTTAAAATAAAGATGTCGACTCTATAAAAACATTTTGGATCGCATTGGGGCATCGCAACATTCCTTTCTTGCACTTTTCTGTTTTCCCCTAAAAAAGGGAGAATGAGAATGAAAGGGTGATGTATTCTTATATTCTGGTATCCCTTTAAAAAGTGATAACTTGATATAGAAAACCTAAAGCACTCATATAGATCTGAAATAGGCCATAAGGCGATTTTCATAAAGTTTGTAGTGGGGCCCGCAACATCCTTTCTTGCACTTTCCATTTTCCCTACACGAGGGCGATGTGAATGAAAGGGTGATGCTTCTCGCATCCCGTTATCCCCTAAACAAGGGATAACCTGATATAGAAAACTCATAGCTCCCATAACGGACCAAAAATTCACTGAAGTGACCGAGGCGTATTCAACGCGTTTTTTGACAGCATCCTTTCCGCATTTTTAATTTCGTCTTCCCCTAAACATGGGAGGATGGAATGGAAAGCGTGGTGTCCGCATCTGCATGCCGCATTCCCCTAACCAAGGGAGCGCGGGGCGCGGGATATTCCGAGGCACCCACACACATCCAGGCTGTTCATCAGGAGTTCGATCAACCTTTCCCGAGCTTCGGGAGGCATGGCCTTCCCGATTTTAATTTTCTGCTCAGGGTAGGCGGGATTGATGATTATCTCTTCCGGCTCCGCCTCACGAATATCGCGGGCTCATCGTGAACTTGCAGAGTATCCATCTCAATGTCTTGTGGGTTGTGGCTCGAGGCGTCTAGTCTTGCACCTGGAAGGCACTGGTGCCGGGGCTCGAGGTTCTCTGTTTCCATAGGATCAGCCGATTTAGAAGTTTCCCCGAGCTCGATGTTGTTTATGGGGATGGAGGCCAAGGCAGTGTCAGTAGGAACCTCTTTTTCGGGAGCTGTTACAATCTGGTCGGGAATGTCCACGATCAGTTTTTGCTTCTTCCGCTAGGAATCTCAAACATACTCCCATATTGCCCGGGGATTGCTATTGAGGATGCCCACTCCATCCTCGGTGTAGAATTTAGCCTGTAGAAAGCCTTACGGTGGGGAATGGATGTGACCATCGAAACTTGGCCATTACACGGAGCACCGGAATGCGATCATATGCTGGATTTTAGATCGATCACTAAGAATGTGATCATCTCTATCCGGGTTTGTGCCCCATCTCCCATGAATACCTCCAGCTCGATAGTACCTTTGACGTTTACTTGGTGGTTGGTGAACCCCTCAAGCTTCCCCAAATAAGGCTTGAGCCTGGCGTCTGGCAATTCCAATCCTTTGAAGCAGGAGTAGTACATGATGTCCCTACATGCTCCGTTGTCGGCGGACCTATGAACTTGCGATGCTGCTCACGAGACAGAAATAACCGATGGTTGCTCGGCGCTGAAAGGAGTGCTTGCCCATTTCCTTTGCGGTAAGCAGATTCTCCGCTCTCCTCCTCCCATTGTATCGATGGTGTATTGATAGCCTTAGACAAGGAATAGATGTGCTTACCGAGCTGTGTGTTAGACGGGAGCTCCTTCTAAATCACATTGATCACCCCTCGAATCTGAGGGGCCTGGCCTCCTCTTTCTCTTGGGGGTCTTCCTTGTTGGTCATTATTGACATTGTTGCTCGCGTCTTGATCCCTTTTGAAGCGGTCCAATTTGCCTGCATTGATCAGCTTTTGTATCTCCCGCTTCAAGACAAAGCATTCCTCGGTAGTGTGGCCATTACCATGATGGTAATCACGGTGCCGTGTTGTCGTGGCGTAGCGAGCTCAGGGTCAAGCAGATAAGGGACTGGCAGTGCATCCCCAATTTGGAACATAATCTCTTCCTGCGTAGTGTTTAGCGGGGTGAACTGTGCTTCCCTGAATCTTTGTCCGGGGGTAGACAATCTCTTTATGTCTCTGCGTGGGCCGGTTGTTGCCCGGCTCAGTCTGAGTGGGCGTGGCTGTCTGAGCCTTGTCATTGTTTTTGGCTTTGTCGCCCTTGACACTCTCGCCGGCGAGAAAGATGGGGAACTTGCTACTTCTGCTTGAAGCCCCTGGATTCATTGCTAGCATTGTCTTCAGTGGCCCTGCCTTCATGTTGTTAAGATAGCAGAACGTGATCTCTAGGTCACTGGTGGCGGTCACCTGATTGAGCATTTCCTCGAATCTCTTCTAGTAGCTGCCATAGGATTCGTTATCACCTTGCTTAATTTTGACAAGGTCAAAACGATTTTTGGGGGTTGGGCCCATGATCTTAGAACTCCTCCAAGACCTTTTCCGGGCGTTGCCCGTATTTATGACCGCCAATCGATCCGCGGGGGACTCTGCCCAACCATGCTTGTGCATTTCCTTGAAGAGCTCCCTCAAGGCTTTTGTGCCTCGAATGATCGGAGCCAATCGCTTGCCCTCGTCTTCCCAAAGTACTTTTCGAATTGTGGGAAGATAACCCCTTACGCGGGTGGCGCATTCTCAATCTCAGGAGTGAACGGGTTGCCCTCCAGCGGCTTAGTGGCCACATAGCCGGGCTTGACCACGGCTAGGTTAGCCATCTGTTTGGCCATGTCTCTTTTCATGGCCTCCGTTCTCTCGGACAGCGGCCTTTCCGCGTCCATCGTGAGTCTGGAAGAGCGAGCAGGGTCTGATTGGTGGCTACGCACCTGGGGGCAAAAAGTTGGCTCATAAGAAGCTTCAGCTTCCTGCTCGACACGTGTTCTATATCTTGGTCGTTGCGCATCTGCTTCTGCGCACTCACGGGCCCTATGGGCTACGGCGGCCATGGCTCTCTTCCTGAGCACGATATTCCTGCTGATGATGGTGTTTGTGGGAGAGATTCTGACGGCTGTATCTACTCTCCACCTGGTCATCTGCTTGTTTCACCGCCTCAGCTCTTTCCGATGGTATGTGAATGACGGATGAGATCCATCTGCTTGGAGCGGGCAAATGTTAGGAGGCATGGCCATCGCCAACAAGTCTTTGGATTCTGACGACGGCGGCACCAAATACCTGCGCAATCTGCTTGGAACCGGCGTGGCCCAGGCGAGTAGTTGCTGGTTGAGTGCATACATCTTGTTATAATACTACACGGATTTGCGGAAGCGGCGGCTTGGTCGGGGGGTTTTGCAGGGCAAACTCACGTGACTATCCTGGACATTTTCCCACTGGCGATTTAGCTGCGTTCTGAGATCTAGTGCGTGAGCATCGTGCTTCTCATTGATAACTTGCACTGCATCACGTTGGTGGCATGGCTTTAGTGGCGTGATGAGGCATTCCTCCACATATGGCACATATTGCCATGAGTTGCGTGCCAAGCGGCCACCTCGATTTCTCATTTGTACCTTAGGGGGTGCTTGCAGTAACAAATCAACCAGCGGTGGTGGATTATTGTTTCCGACCTGATGGCTTTCGGCCTGGTGGTTGCTGACGGTGGCATGATGCTTGTTACCCTTACCAGCCATTGCAATAAGGAGATTTAAAACTTACAGGAAAAAACTTGAAGAATCTTTGAAACTTCGATTTCGGCAACGAGAACCAAGCGATGTGGCAAAATCACATCTTGGGCCGTCTGTGTGTTGGGTTGGATATCTGGGCTTGAATACTTCCTTGAACCTAGCTAGAGCACGAGAAAACACGAGTGGAAGTGCAAGGCGAGCCTCGTGAAACCCCTCGTGAGTAAGTATCGTAGGAGATAGTCAAAAAGCAATTTGTGAGTTTCTAGGCTCAAGAAAGAGTGTGTACCTTGTTTGTGGCTTATGAAGGGTATTTATAGGTGTTGACTTAGAATCCGTGTGAGATTTAGTTTCCTTAGATACCCAATCAATCAAGGAGAGAATCCCTTGATTTTAGGCATGATAAGCGGTTGGCCGCATAAATGCAGGAGCAGATAAGGCAAGTGTCCTGCTTGGATATGGAAACCTTTGACTTGTCTTGGAGAGCAAGTTAGAACTTCTTACCGATATGTGCTAGAGGCGAGCAAGGCTCTGCTTGACTATTTGATGTGCTTATCCGAGGTAAGTGTAGATCCGGGGTGGCCCAGTGGGACACGCAAGGCTGTGGCCAACGAGGTTTGAAGCGAGTTGCCACGCTCGTTGCTTGATGCCTCAATTACTTTGTCCGCTAGGCCGGCGGGCCTCATATTAATTATGCTCGTGACTAGCACGTAATGCTAGCTCGTGCTTTGCTCGTGACCCGGCTTGGGCCGGGAATATCACGCATGCTTAATCTCTGAAATGATTTCTTACCCAAAAAGTTTGACGATAAACCACTTTTTTCTTTGTTGAATTATAACAATTGTGTAGGACTGCATCTTTTATATATCCTCATTATCTTTATTTTTTGTGTTGCACTAAGTTTGTGTTTCTTCCTAATATGTGACATAGATTAAATATGACATGCGATGAGTTGAAGAAGTTTAATATGTGACATGGATTAAGTATGACTGAGATTAGTTGAAGAAGTTTACTACGATGTCAAGATTTGAGGTTTGGCGGCTAATGGTGACTCTACAAGAGACCAATGTGTTTAGGGACAGTCATAAGCAGAGGATTTCAATTATGCTATTTGGTTTCATGTTAGTCTCACACCTGATGTCATTATTTATCTAGCCACCACCCACCAGTTAATGATTGTGTAATAAATTTAAGTTTATTTAATACTTCCTGCACTTTCTTAAACACTTTCTTAAACACTGTCCACACTTTCCAACATGTTTTGTTTAACTTTTATAAAACAAAATTTTAAGATTTGATTTCGCTTGATTTGTACGTCAGAATTTCGAAGTCTCCAACTGATTGTATATTTCTAAATTGCATTACTTTAGGTCGTAATAGTGGCTTTTAGGTTAAAAAATTGATTTGTTTTAGTTTTAGATTGTAAATGTTTCAAATGTTTAGATTCCTTCATGGTTAGAGATGGTAAATGTTTTATATTCTCGAACAATAATATTTCAAACGTATGTTTACATATGTGTTCCTTATGTTTAGTTTTTGAGTAGTAGTTGTGGCTTCGACGACAACAAATTTTCGCATCGCCTACCAAATGCTTCTACTTACGTTGTAAAGGAGTGTGTAAATCTTTTAACTTTCTACTTGTCTAAAATCTATAAACTTTCTCTGCCTATAATTTGTAAATCCTTGTCTCATTCAATTTTTGACATCCTCAATCTTAAGCAAATTTTGAATTGTACCAATTGTGGCTTCAAATTTTAACCTAATACTTTTGATACTTTGTAAAGAACCCTCTAGCCGCAAATCTTATTAGTTATGCCCTGTGAAAAAGATAGTTTGAATTTTCTTCGTATTCAATTGAAGTTTCAAATTTAATACTTTGATACTTTTATAAATCTTATAAGTTGCAAGTCTCAATAGCTCGCCGGTAAAAAGGTAGTCTATATTGTTTAAACAACACATTACTGCAATCAATTAGTGATATACCTGGGAGTTCTTTCAGCTGATTG
>CM028379.1:157710308-157736815 GCA_013146195.2 Codonopsis lanceolata
GTATTTATCATTCTTGCAAATCATTGTTCATAGACTTGTTGAATTTGGTAATAAGATGACCAATTTATTCCTTCACAGACCAGTCATGTTTTTGGGTAAACTTCGGGAAATTCTGGTACTAATCCACTGAAGAAATTTTCTAAAAATTTAGTATGTTTTACCTACATATGTTAGGTTACTCTCTGTAAAATTTGGTAATTTTCCAAGGTGTCTAAGTACCTCAATTAGGTCTTGACTTACGGCTGTGCCAGAATTCAGTTTTCAGGAAAACAACTTCTGTACTTGAAATTGTAGTAACCTTATCTTGATGAATATAAGTCCAAATGGAGTAATTTAAAATCCTAAAATATAGTTCAATGAGTCTAGTTTCAGAAAAATCAAAAATCACCTCATTTGGAGTTGTGAGCGATTTATAGTCGATTTTACAAAATTGACTGTCCAGTAACTTATCAAGAATGGTCATGAACTTAGCCCCAGCATCTGAGGCGGCCTGCCTGGCTTTGGTGAGGCGCCCGCCTCAACATCAGAGGCCATCTACGGGATTTTTACTCTGTTCTGGTGTGTATGACTTTTGCCACTTAAACCCCATCCTATTGACCCTAAACCATCCTATTAGACCCTAATTGAGTAGGATTAAGCCTAACCTCAATCAACCTCCACTTGACAAGTGGATTTGGAAGCCTTCCGTGACAAGTGGATTTCCACCCACTTCATGCAAAATATAAAAGCCTCCCATTGTTTAATCAAACTTATAAACCCCATTTTCAGATCATCTTCTCCTCTTTCTTCCCCAAGTCTTGTGTGTGTAGAGAAAGGTGAGACTAGTGTATGTTTCTACCATAGATTGAGCTCCCGACCTTCGATTGCCAAACCGAGACCACCGAAGTGAAGCTATCGTCGAGGAGCACGTTTCCATCCGAATAGATTGTGCTCATTCCATCTTTTCTTGGGTGTAAGGTGTCTATTGATTCCCCTTAGATGACATAAATGCCATGTCCCCTTTCTCATGATTCCCATGCTTCTACCATGTCCCATGCCAGCTGATTGATTTATCCTTTGATTTCTTTTGAATGACATGTCATCTTGTTGATTTAGTCCTATGCCTAGAATTAAACTATGCCTCCTTAGAACAACTATTGTCTTGGACTAATGGATTTTGACAACTCTAGAGACTATGATTTCTAGGGTTCATATGCTATGAATTGTTCATCCTATTGAATTGGGTCCTATGCTTAAGATTAAATGTGTTCTATGCCTCCTTAGGAACAACTATTGTTCTTGGACTAATGGATTTTGACAACTCTTAGAGACTATGATTTCTAGGGTTCATATGCTATGAATTGTTCATCCTATTGAATTGGGTCCTATGCCTAATTAAATGTGTTCTATGCTCCCTTTAGAACAACTATTGTTCTTGGACTAATAGATTTTGACAACTTTTGGAGACTATGATTTCTAGGTTCCATATGCCATGAATTGTCCATCCTATGAATTGGGTCCTATGTAGAATTAATTGTGTTCTATGTTCTCCTATGAATAATTAATGTTCTTGGACCATTGCATTTTATTAACCTTTGAAATAATGATTCTAAGGTCCCCTTGAATTTGGATTATTGATAATTCTTGACTATGGTTGTTAAGAGGATTAATGACCTAGTTCAATCGTATACGAAAAACTTAGAAAAGGGCTTAGATGCAATTAGCATTTAAACTCTATTGGATGAATTGTTAGAGATGACTCAACCTGAGTCAAGTTTAGCGAGCCATTGAACAATACCGGCTCACCGATCAATCCCTACGACGCTCTAAACACGCTTCCCTAAGAATAATAATTCTAGACTCTTGAACTTGGATTGATTACTCTGCTTGATCTTGAATGTCATATTATAGAATGCCTATTCGACATGTGAGTTCGCTCTTGTCGAACTCAATCCTACTTGGTTATTGATGAGAATAAATTATTTGTCATGAACGAGATCGCTCTTGCTTTACCTCGTTCTCTACTTGAGAATTTTGTTAAGTAAACATTACTTGGCATTTCGCATGAGTCCAAATGGCATCCCGCCTTTGTTCACACACGCCCACTGTGGCGGGCCACAGGGGAAGTAGCCCTTGTCGTAATCAATTAAGAGCATCATTGGTGTCTATCCGGCATCTCCTCGGAAGATCGATGTACTTACACACATTCGATACCCGCACATTCAGATAACGCTTGTATGCAGAACTAGCGCCCGGCCTCCATATATCCTTATCCTATGTGATCTAATTATGCGCACCTATGTGAAACAATGTGCATCTTGGATATATGACCTCTATGCTTATGTGACGATATCTTGCCTTGTATGTTGCATATTGCCATGACATGCATGATTGATAGCTTACAAGTCTTTATGACTTACCCTTTCCCCTTATCGCTTTTAGATCCTAGAAGACAGTCCTGCTCGTTGAGATTCCGTGTTCGTGCTTTGTCCCCTTTGTTCCGCCTCGCTGATATTCGAAGAGGTGGTTTAGATGTCCTCTTCCTCTTGCTTTATATTTTGTAAGGATCGATCCGGGTTAAAGCAAGTCAATTAGACTATGCTTGGGTATTTGTATAAAACTTGATCTTGTAACTCTTGTTAGCTACTAGTAGTTATATCACTTGTAGTACTTGTAACCCTTTTGTGCCGGCATTGTGTAAGCCGAGCTTTGGTTACCTTGTTAATATTCCACTACGTATTAGTCTTCCGCTGAGCATGCTATTAGCTCCTATTTAATTCTTGACCATGAACTGTTAGCTTGGGTTCCGGCATGTAGTGTCGCCGATGACTTGGTTATATTACTTAACTGCTTATCAGTTTGAAAAGTTTTAAAAATACCGCCTGGGTGCCGAGGCGTGCTACGTCTCTAATGTTGCGTCACGTCGTTTTTATAAATTAAGTCCTTGCATGTTTATTTGTCTACTTGTTCCCTCCTTATTTGGGCGGTCCGACCCGCGGTTCCACCTCGGGCCCGGGCCGGGTCGCCACAAACTTGATGTGGGAAGCCATAAGTTCCCATATTGGATACAAAATCCACTAAAGGCAACCGAGACACATTCAAACTTGCTAACATAGACAGCACTCTTCTCGTACTTTTGATTTCGTCTTCCCCTAAACAAGGGAGGGTGGAACGAGAGATGTGGTGTCCCAAGATCGCACGCACACGCACCCCATCCATGTATGCCGGCTGGGCGCACTCGCACCATAGGAACCTCACACCACCACAAGAGTATTCATGACAAAATGCCAAAATACTTTGTTGTTCATGATCTGGAATACATCTTCTAATTAAGGAGTCTGGACATATTTTGAATAAATGAGGTTCTTCCCAAAAATAGTTTTTCGCATCTGCCAAAAATTTCTTCCTTTGATAAAAATCAAAACAAGATTAACGATATCTACAACCTGGTAATTGACAAAGTCAGCAAACCATGGTTCAAAATTTTTAATTGCTAACAATTTTTCATCAGGAAAGTCTTCATTCATGGGGATTTTATTATCAAGAAGTTTACGTTCAAGTAAAGGTAAAAATTCCAACCTAGACAAATGGTTGGCAACAACATTTTTCTGTTTCTTTTTTTTTAATCTTTAATAGTAATGTCAAATTCTTGTAATAATAACATCCACCAAATTAAAGTATCAATCAATTTAATCTTGGGTTCGTTCACTAAAGATTGGTATAGATTGTCAAATTATAATTCAGTCTTCATCCCAAATAATCCATCCAATCTATACCCTTAAGAACAAGAACATATGAAATTCCTATCTGTCACTTAGGATCATATATATCAACCTGACCCTAACTTATCACTCTCGTGCATCGATAAGGTCAATTTATCACAATGGTAAGCCAGTGTACGACATATGCATTTATCCGTGCAGTTATCCACACCTCTAGATCTTTAGTACTTGCGATTCCATTCATTTGGTCAAAGCTAGACAGTAAACAGATTGATAAACATCATGATCAACAAGATTTGATTGAATAAAAATACATTGAACAATAGATTCGATACAAGTTACCGCCCAATCCCTAGATTATTGAACGGTTAGTTTATCCTTGAAGATGAACAGATTAGTAGAATGAAAGAATACATGAACGATATTCGAACTATAATTACAAATACTAAAAACTATGTATTACACACTAAAATTAGTTTAGAAAAACCGTCGTCGGCTTTAGGCTACATGTCTTCTATTTATACTAGGGTGTTTGAGGGAAGGAGGGAGATTTAGTCAGGGTTAAACTCTCATAAGGTGGCTACTGGATGCCTTGCGGGGGCAAGGTGTTATAGGAATGCACGCGCAAGGCCTTTACTCCAACCGAGCAGACACGCTGGAGACCTTGGAGCGACAAGGCCTCTTAACCTTGCGTCCGCAAGGGGTTTCAGTTTCCAATTCAAACTTCTTTTCAATGTTTGCACTTTACACCCTTCCTTCAAATCTTCATTAAAAGCCTTGTAAATCCCATAATTTCACCTAAAACTCACAATAGAACTCACAAAAACATATTAGTAGCCAAAAGCCTTGTGGAATTGCTATTTCTAAGCTATAAAAGTATCCAATAGATGCGTATAAAACACATCTATCACTAACATTGCCAAAGCATTGGCAAATTGATTTATATCTCGCGGCAAATAATGGAACGAGCATGATATAATTGTAGTCGAGGACCTTGTGTTTTCTATTTCCCCTCGATTTGATTTATGATTAAAGCAGAATCACCAAATATTTCTAATTCATTTGCTCCTTTTTTAAGAGCTTCTTCTAGACCGGCGATGCAAGCTTCATATTCAGTAGTATTGTTTGAACATTCAAACTCCAATCTTATAGCCAAAGGGGTATGAGAATCTGCTGGATCAATTAGCAAGATTCCTATGCCGAAACCTCGTTTGCTGGCAGCCCCATCAAAGAACATTTGCCATTTGGTGTCATGATCTGTAATTTTTAGGACACCTTCTTTTGGGAAATTTGGTTTTGTAGCATCTTCTGACTCTAATGGTAAATCAGCTAGATGATCTTCTATCACATTCGCTTTGATAGATTTACGTGTGACGTATGTGATGTCAATGTTGTTTCTCATTGTATCTTGATTTGCATTTGTTCATTCATTTCAATAGGTTCTATACTTAGTGACTAAATGCGTTGCATACCAGTTAGCGTGGCATCTATGTATAGAAATTTGCCTTAGAATAGTTTTTCTAGGCTTCACAGGTTTCAGCGGAAGACTTCGGCTAAAGGCTTCACCGGAAGACTTCAAGTAGCCTCCAGCGGCAGACCTTGTATGTACCTGAAAAGCATGACGTGTCCAGCTCTTCCAAATACCAAGCTTAAGTGGATTATTTAATTAATCTTTTAAATAGTTTGAATTTGAATTGAATCCATCTTTCAATCAGCGCTTGACTTCTTAGACTCATCCCTCCAGCTTTTCCGAAAAAGCATGAAGACTTTCGCCTCCTGAATGTGACAAAGCAGGTGCACAGTCTGACACAACCAAACTGCACCAACTACTGCAGGTCTACAATTCTGTTTGTCTCCCTCCTGCAAGTTTTTTTTTTTTTTTTTTTTTATAGAAGCAGGGGCGGCACCCTGCGGGAATTTATTGAATAAAGAAAAAACATACAAACTTGAGGGGGACAACCAGCCTGGCCCTTATAATCGGGAGGACAAAGGAGCCTAACCTCGAAAATGAAATGGAACAATTAATTAATTCTAAGATATGGGGTCCTATTTTTATCAAGAAAAAGTAAACCTCGGACTTGATTTGGCAACTCAGACGCAGTAAGAAATTGATTGTCGCCTCTATCATCACAACCAATATTAGCTAAAGCATCCGCCACCGAATTTGCTTCACGATAGCAATGAGAAAAGGAGAGGGAGAGCTGAGATTGAATATCTTTGATAGCTTGGATAAGGTATCCACAATGCCAAGGATAAGAAGCCTTCTAGATGCAATAAACAGATTTTGGAATCAAGCTCCACCCAAGCATTCTTGACCTTCTTCTCTTTGAGCCACTTGATCCCCCTAAAGAGAGCCATACATTCTGCCCGAAAGTTAGATAAATTTCCATAGAATTCAGAGAAAGCAAAAATTAAATCCCCTCTGTCGCTTCGAATAATGCCTCCACCTAGGCTAAGACCGGATTGCCCCGACAAGCACCGTCGTGTTAGCTTGAGCCGCCCAAATGAGAGGACTATCCCAAAACACCACCGGACAATTTTAACCTTTTGACGTTTGATGGGAGGGAGAGACCTGCAAGTTGCTGCACCTACTCCTCGCCATACCCTGATCAGTCTCAGATTGAAGATGAAGTCAATAAGGTAGCTCCAAGCATTTAAAGCACTTAACCTAATAGAGTTGTTACTCACTTTGTCTTCTCCAAACGGTCTCAAGGATGCCCAGCTATAAATACTTCCATTAAAGACTGAAGAAAACAATGTTATGAATCTATCCAAAAACATCAAGCTTTATACTCAGTGCATTCAAGGATCATCAACTGATCATTGAAGTCCTCAACAACAACAAGAAGTGCTTCAACTGCTACTTATTTACTTCTTATTGTTGTAATCTTACTATTCTTCTGCACCTTGAATATTCTGGTTTGCCAGATATTCAATTCCCCACCGCCAAACATAAATCAAATAATTTGTACACGATCCATTGGATATTTCTGTAATAGAACTAGGGGAAAATATAGTGCACATTTAAATCCAAGGTTGACTGCCTTGGTGGCGGTGGACGTAGCATTCATTATAGTGCGAACCATCTCAAAACACCTTTGTTAATCTTCCTCCGTTGATTACTGTTTTTATACTGTCATTCATTTCCTTAACTTATTCCCTTAGCAGCAAACTCAAGTAATCAGCTAAGTCTTCTGGTAGTGCTTCACCGGCAGACTTGATCTGTCTTCCTTACAAGTCTTCCGCTACTTCAATCTTCTTAATAGATTGCAAGTGCTTGTTCTAAGAATTATTATGAAAAGTTTTAAGTGTTAGTAAGCTAGTCAACCCCCCCTTCTAGCTTATTATTGTGCACATTGGGACTAACAATTGGTATCAGAGCTATACTCTTGGAAAACTAGTTTTTCCAAGACTAACCTCTTGAGAGACATGATCCAATGGCACAAACACATTACTTGCTACCTACGTCAAATGCGAACCATGTCCCAATATTGAGACACTTTCTTCAACCCAAAGTTTAACGTTTAAGGGTTTGTTGAAGTGAGTTTGTGGTTATTTGAAAAGTTATGCTTTGATGAAGCTAGTCATTATGCGAAGACTTCAAATTCTTTACTCTCTTGACTTGCTATCCTATCCTTCATTTGTAGCCCAAACCTTGGCCGAACATTACAAGCTTTGAAAAGTCCTATTGATATTGTCATATCGTGTGTTCTTACCTTGTCTTGTGAGAAAAATTTAGTTGATGACTCTCCCGGTTTGACTTGCATTTGGTATCTCAGTTGGCCGTTCAATCTAAGCTAGAGCATTGCTACTTTTGGGTAAAGAAAAAAATGTTTTATGAGTTGAATAATTATTTGAGGATTGTTTGCTAGCATATGAATCAGTTCATACCTCTATTATGCATGTTTATAATCTTGGATTGATCTCTTAAATGGTAATGCTTGTGGGATCTTAATTGAGCGCCGCCTTCATTTGAGATTGTTCTAGAGCATTTTCATAATTCATTTTCGTTGCTCGGGACGATCAAAGTTTAAGTTTAGGGGTGTGATGAGCCAAAGATTTCCACGAATTTTCCCGGGAATTTTCTTCTATTTTGTGCTTTTTTTGAGTTACTTATGTTTTGGAAATATTATTATTTGTATTTTTGTGCTTAATGTAGGTTTTCATGCATAATCGAGCTTTTATATGGTGTTTAGCACGAAGTTCAAGACAATTCTGGGCTTAAAAGTTAAATTGAAAATTATTTGCTCAATGTCCGTTAAGTCTGTTAAGAGAGCCAAGGGAATTGAGGGCTAATGGAGGCTAACAGCACTGACAAAGGACCAAACTGAAGTGCTGGAAGTGGGCTGGAATGCAGCGCTAACTTCCAGAACTTTAGGGGCACCGGAGCAAACATTAAAAGGACAGGGGAGGCCGGTGCAATTACCTGGAAGAAGCCTTGTGAGTTGTCACTCAGCAGTTGGTGCCATGTGTCGTCCATCTGCCGCTTCCCTCCTTCATGCTTGGCCCGCGTCCCTCTTATTAGACCCAAGTCACCCGGCCCATTTTCTGCCCCAACCGCCCACCATCCAACCCATTTCCTCTCACCCCCTCACCCCCTCAGCCAATTTCCCACCTGGAGCGACCCGCGTCCCTTGAACCTGGGATGCCCTTCCCAGCCCTGACCCAAGAGCAACTTTTCCTTCCCTTTTTGCCCCCATTTCTCCCTTGCTCTACCTATATTGCCCCTGCCTTCATTGCTCCCTTTGCTGCCTTCCCATTTTAGCTTCCATTCAACCTCATTTTGCACAACAAGTCCCCATTTGGGGCTGTTCGCCCTGAATGGGGCGCCACCCCCATTTCCACAAAAAATTCTTCCTCTCCTCCATTAATTGTCCACCATTGAAAGTTTGGAGCTTCAAATCAAGAGCCAACGAAGCATCTACAAATGATTTCAACCCCGAAACATGATTTGTAACGCCCCGGAACATAACGTGATCGTCTGGCCAATATGATAAGCCTTAACGTGGAAGACTTCTTATGCCTGGTTAGGCTAAGGTAAATTTGATACCCTTGGGATGTTCGATTTACGCTCGTTAGCGTGTTAGAGTCTCTATTGTGCGATTTAGCATTGTTGGGAACTCGACTCGGTAGGGTGTTATCTTCCTTAATTATTGTTTACGGCCTTTGAGATATCCTAGGTCTTCGTGTACTTGTTTGAATAAAGTTTATATCCTTATAATCATGTTTATAAAGTTTACATGTGGTCACGACGTTCAAAGTATAGTCGTCGTCATAAGTTTGATTTCGCAATTTTCGTATCGTTAACGTATCGCCTTTGGTAATTTGGTCGCACTTAATTTTGGTTTTACCTTGGGTATGTGTTTGAGACACTTAATTAGGCTTCTAACATGTTTTAAAACAAGTATGTATGCTTGTTTGTTCGTTGTTTCAATCGTTGGGTTGTCCTGCGTAGTTTCGTCCGTTGTACAACACTTATGGACCGATTTCGGTACGTGGCTGAATTTTTTTGATCGAGGAACCCCTGAGAAAATTTTTGTTTGGTTTGGGATTTTTGAGACTTTTACTTAAGACATTTTTAGAGTGGCAGAAGAAGAAATCGCGTCGTTTCGTTGAACGGTGTTCAAACTGGAGTCGTCGCAAGTTGGACGCGGCATCAGAAGGCGCATACTTGTAGCGATGCAGTAGCAAAGACATTTTCTTGATTTTTTTTGTTGTGAAATGTCCATCCTACCCCCAACTAACCTCCCTCCTTCACCCTTGGACACCCAATTGAGGTCATTTTGGTCCCCCTTACTCCTTTATGATCTGATTTTCCCCTTCCCTATCCTCATTTGTGCATCCACCATTAGAGAATAGAGAGAGAAAGTGAGGTATGTTCATGGAGATTTTCCGGTGATTCCTGGAGTTCCGGCCAACCGATCGTCGAGCCGAGTACGCCATTTTGAATCCCTCGACGAATAGATTCTTTCCATCTGGTTTGTTTTCGTTTCCTTTGTTGTTTGAGCCACGATTGAGGTACGTTACTAAATCCCCTTCTTTCTCTCTCTAGCCCATGTTGATGCTAGGATGTTAGAGATGTATTCCCCTTGATTTATTGTGTTGATACATGTCTAGATGACATGTTTATGATGAGTTTTGATTAGTGAACATGTGGGGATGGATTTGTTTGAGTTTATTGGGTTCATTAAAAATATTGGATATGAAATTGTTAATTATTGGGTTTAGAAACTTGGATGAAGTTGGAATCCCAAAATTGTGTCTTGTCCTAAATTTTGGTAATTTGTATTTTGACTCAATAGAGTCCAATATATGTTTAAGATGCTATTTTGAGCCCTAGGACAAATTCCTACGGCTTTTAGTGTTCGTCGGGACTTACGTTTAAGATCTCGAGTTTTGGTCAGGTGAGACCAAATGGGTGTTTTGTGATGATTGATGGTTTAGGATTCCAATTGAAGTCCTTGGATGACGTTAGTATGAATTTTTGCTAGTCAATGGGTTTTATATGCTTTGGGTAATTAATTGTGGACGGTGACTTGTTTGGATCTTAGGTCGGGCACGATAGTACGTTGACTTAATTGAGGGTCGAATTATGATTAAGATTGTAGTTAGACAACTGTTTCGTTGGGAATGTAGGGAGTGTACCCCTTGTACACTCGGTGATTTAAGACTAAAATGTTAGTCTCGAACCATGAGTTAATGCCTCTAATAAATATATTGAGTTGGTTGGGTTTTGACAGGTCTCATTTATATTAAGATGGTATTGTGAACCTTAGGTCAGGAACGACCTGAATACAAATTGTTGAATTTAGACTCAAAGGAGTCGATTAAAGATTTAGTTAACACGTGAGTAATAAGTGTTTGAATCCTGCGAGATTTGAGATGGGTTGGTCTCGGTTGGTTTGATCATGGGGTCATGTTGTAAGTGTATTAAATGACACCCAGATTTGATAGTCTTTGAGAATGAACGTTTTGAGAACCTTAACTAAATTAGTCAGTTATTTAGTTGAGCCTCGAGAGTTGGGTTTATGTTGACTTAAGATAAGAAACTCATGAGAGTCATTTTGGGCGTGCATAATAGCGCACGGATTACTAGAAGACTACTTTAGAGTCTTTATGTTTGGCATGACGGTGAATCGACGGATGGACAACCATGCCAGTCGAGATGTTACTAAGTGTACTTAGTGGGCACTTGTGAGGGTCGACTAATGATAGTCATGTTACGCTTTGAGCATGGGTATTAGTGTTTAGATGTATACACTATGAGAAATAAGGACTAATAGATGTATGACATGAAATTAAGGGTAAGACTGGAGGTATAGTCTTGTTTTGGAATTTAATGTAAGGCTACTTAGTAGTCTTGATGGGTTTAAATTAAGGGTCTTTGAAGACGTCAACAAGTAACTGTTTTGAACTAAATGCAAAGTTTGATTTATGGTGTAAGGTCAAGTAATTACGACCTTGGCATGTTTATTTTGGGGATTATGGTAGACCCCCATAAGTAAGGATTGTTCTTAGACTAAATGACTACTCTTAATTTCTGGTTTGAGGTGAGAATTAATGAATTACCTCGGTAGAAGTAAATCAAGATACAAATAATATTAAATAGAATAAAAAAGATCTTGAAAATCTAGCTCCCAAGCCTGATAATAAAAAACAATTGAATCAAGAGGATCCTCTGGCTGATCCTACAATGGAACATATTAACCAAAATCCTGAAAATCCGGTTCGCCCGGTTAATGCGAATCAAAGAGAAGAAGAACCTGCAAGAAGAAATATGAAAGTAGTAGTAAATAAGACCTATTAATGATTTCAGTAGACCTTCATTAAATGTAGTAACATCATGTTTAGTCTTACCAGATGCCGTAAGGAATTTCGAACTAAAAGGCCATTATTTTAACATGATACCATCTTTTCTTGGAATGCCTCACGAAGATCCTATCAGTTTCCTAAGAGAGTATGAATACATGATAAGTACTTTTCCTTTAGGAGGGTTGACTGAAGACCAAATTAAAATGAAATATTTTCCCAGTGCATTAAAAGAACTGACAAAGCGATGGTTTATGAACTTAACACCTAATAATGTTTATACTTGGGCTCAACTATATGATTTGTTTATGAGTAAATTTTACAAGCATGCATCTTTTACTGAATATAGAAAACAAATCATGTCATTCCAAAATGAACCAGGTGAAACATTCCATGAGTCATGGGATAGATTTAAAAATCTGCTCATTATGTGTCCTCATCATAATTTGGCTCAACATGTGTTAGTGCTTCAATTTTATCATGGTCTTTCGCCAGGCTTCCAAACTATGGTTGATAGTGCAGCTGGTGGCTCTATTAATAGAATGACACCAGAAGCACTAGAGGAATTATTTGAGATGTTAAGTATTAATTCTCAACAGAAAAGTGCTAGAGGTAAAAATAGAAGTCTATATCAAATTCAAGAAAAATCAGATACACAAGCTCAATTTGAAAGTTGGCAAATTCAAGAAGCATGTGCTTTATGTGGATTATATTCCCATGCTACTAATTTTTGTCCATCAAGTGCTATGTATGCTGAACAGGCTAATGCTATGAATATGTACCCTCAAAGGCCAAGGAAAGATCCCTACTCTAACACATATAATCCTGGTTGGAGGAATCATCCTAATTTTTCTTGGGGAGGAAATAAGCCTTTACAACCTCAACAATTCCAGCCTCAACCACCTCAACCACAACAATTTCCAAATCAAAATCAATTAAAGATTGAAGAAGCTCCAAAACAAGATGGAACAAACAAAAGTCAAGCAGTGTTGATGAAATTTATGCTTGAAGAGATTGAAAATTTAAAGAAGCACATTTTGACTTCTGAAGCCAAAAAAAGAGATGAAGGGAAGTTCCCTAGTCAAACCGAGCAAGCAAAGTCAATCACCGTCTTGCGAAGCGGTAAGGTAATAGGTGAAGAGGTAAGTAATCCTGTTCATTCTTCTAATGTGCCTGATATAGTAGAGAATTCTGAAAAAGAAGTGGAAAAAGATAATAATAGTAATGAGAATAACGAAACAATTAATCAAGTTGTAGAAGTAGAAGTAGAAGTTCCAAATAAGGAACAAGAGAAAGAGGTTCAAAATAAAGAAGTAGAAAAAGAATTAGAACCAGAAATAGAAGAGGAACCATATGTGGCTCCTCCACCATATGTTCCTCCAATACCATTCCCTAGAAGACTTATGAAAAACCGTATGGACAAACAATTTACGGAAATTTATAATATGTTATCCAAAGTGAATGTTAATCTTCCTTTGCCTAACATTATTAAAAATATTCCAGCTTATGCAAAGTTTTTCAAAGATCTTCACTCAAAGAAACACAAGTTTGAAAACAATGAGAAAATTATTGTTTCTGAAAATGTAAGCTCAGTTTTACAACCCGAACTACCCCCGAAGTTGAAATATCCTGGTAGCTTTAATATCCAAGTTTCCTTGGGAAGCTCTAAAAAGATGAAAGCCATGCTAGATCTAGGAGCAAGTATTAACTTGATACCTTTTGCGGTCTATAAACAATTAGGGTTAGGAGAACTAAAACCCAATAATGAAGTTCACATATTGTTAGGTAGACCTTTTATGGCCACTGCCAATACAATGATTAATGTGAAGAATGGTAAACTCATAATGTCAGTCCTAGGTGAAACTGTTGAAATCTCTGTTTATGATGCTATGAATAGACCTAGTGACATAAATGTATGTTTTTCCATAGATGAAATCGAAAAATTATCAACTGAAACTTTTGAAGAAGATAATAAAGATGAAGACTATGAGAAATATGTATTTATAGTTTATGATGATAGTCCTATCCCTCCCATAAAAATTGGCATTGATGAAATAGAAAGAGAAATAGAAGAAGAAGAAAGACAAGAAAGAGAGAAGTTAGAAGCTCTTAAAAATAAAGATAAAGAAAATATAGAGAAAGAATCATAATCAGAAAATAGTTCTGATAATACAGAAAAAGTAGAAAGAGTAAGTAATGAAATTAAGGAAGATGAAGTAGAGATTTTGAAATCACTTTTTGAAGAAATCGAGGTAGAGAATGTTAAAATAGAAAATAAAGAAGGAAATATCGAGGAGGTTAAAGTAGAAGAAACGATTAGAGCAGAAAATTCTGAATTTATGCCATTTGTTAAATCTCCTCCAGTAGAAGAATTAAAGCTATTACCTCCCCACTTAAAATATGCATTTTTAGGGGAAGGTAAAACTTTGCCTGTTATAATAGCAGTTGATTTAACTGAAGAGCAAGAAGCAAGTTTATTGAAAATTTTATGGACACATAGAGAAGCTATAGGATGGTCCTTAGCCGATTTAAAAGGCATTAGTCCTTCTATGTGCATGCATAAAATACATTTAGAAGAAGGTAGTAAACCTTCAAGAAAAAGACAAAGAAGACTTAGCCCACACATGGAAGAAGCCGTAAGAAAAGAAGTGCTTAAGCTTCTTGATGCATGTATAATTTACCCAATATCAGATAGTGAATGGGTTAGTCCAGTTCAAGTAGTTCCTAAGAAGTCAGGAATTACAGTTGTTAAAAATGAAAAAGATGAATTAGTCCCTACAAGAACAATAACTGGTTATAGAATGTGCATTGATTTGAGAAAACTAAATGCGGCAACTAGGAAAGACCACTTTCCTTTGCCATTTATTGACCAAATCCTTGAAAGACTAGCCAGTCACGAGTATTATTTCTTTCTTGATGGTTTTTCTGGTTACAATCAAATTCCGGTAGCACCCGAAGACCAAGAGAAAACAATTTTACATGTCCCTTTGGTACTTTTGCTTTAGGAGAATGCCCTTTGGACTATGTAATGCACCAGCCACCTTTCAAAGATGCATGGTTTCTATATTTTCAGACTTAGTTGAAAGATGTGTAGAAGTTTCGATGGACAATTTTTCAGTTTTTGGTAATTCTTTTGATCATTGCCTAGAAAATTTTACATCAGTTTTGAAAAGATGCTGTGAAACAAATTTAACTTTAAGTTGAGAGAAAAGTCATTTCATGGTCAAACATGGAATCATGTTAGGGCATGTTGTGTCAAATAAAGGCATTGAAGTTGACAAAGCAAAAATTGAAGTTATTTCACAACTACCCCCTCCAACTTCTGTTAAAGGTGTTAGAAGTTTTCTAGGGCATGCTGGTTTTTATCAGAGATTCATAAAAAGATTTTTCCAAAATCTGCAAACCTCTATGTAACTTGTTAGCAAAAGATACAGAGTCTGTTTTTGATCAAGAATGTATAGATGCATTTAACTTACTAAAAGAAAGATTAACTACTACCCCTATTTTATCCGGCCCTGATTGGTCTCTTCCTTTCAAAATCATGTGCGATGCATCAGATTTTACAATTGGAGCCGTGTTAGGATAAAGGGTAGATAGAAAGCCTCATGTAATACATTATGCTAGTAGAACATTAAATGATGCACAATTAAATTATACCACAACAGAAAAAGAATTTTTGGCAGTTGTGTATGCTTTAGAAAAATTTAGATCATATCTGTTAGGATCAAAGGTGATAATATTTTTTGATCATTCTGCATTAAAATATTTATTAAGTAAGAAAGATGCTAAGCCTAGACTAATTAGGTGGATGCTATTGTTGCAAGAATTTGACATCACAATCAAAGATAAAAAGGGAACTGAAAATGTCGTAGCTGAACATTTGTCTAGATTAGAATTTTCGCCCTTACTTGAACGCCAATTTCTTGATGATCCAATTCCCATAAATGAAGATTTTCCCGATGAGCAACTGTTAGCTATTAAAGATTCAGACCCTTGGTATGCTGATTTTGTCAATTATTATGTGACTGATATCATAAATCCTGATTTTGATCATTATAAAAAGAAGAAATTTTTGGCTGAAACGAAAAATTATTTTTGGGAAGAGCCTCATTTATATAAAATATGTTCAGACTCGTTAATCAGACGGTGTATTCCAGAAAAAAGACCAACAAGGTATTATGGAATTCTTCCATGAATATTCTTGTGGAGGTCATTTTAGTGGAAATAAAACTGTTAGAAAAATTTTACAATCTGGTTTACAATGCCTACTGTTTTTAGAGATTGTGAATTATTTTATAGAACTTGTGATAAATGTCAAAGAACTGGTGGAATAGGAAAAAGAAACGAAATGCCCTTGCATATTAATTTGGTTGTTGAAATCTTTGATGTTTGGGGCATTTATTTCATGGGTCCTTTCCGAGTATCAAATAATTGTGAATATATTTTGGTAGCAGTTGATTATGTGTCTAAATGGATTGAAGCCATAGCAACTAAAACAAATGATGGTAAAACTGTGGTTAAATTTGTAGAAGACTTGTTTGCTAGATATGGAGTACCCAAGGTCATAATAAGTGACTAAGGGACTCACTTTACTAATAAGCTATTGAATAATGTCCTTAAGAAACATGGTGTAACTCACAAGCTAGCTACACCTTATCATCCTCAGACATCTGGCCAAGTAGAGGTTAGTAATAGGCAAATTAAGGCAGTACTAGAAAAGACTGTTAGGCCTAATCGTAAAGATTGGGAATCTAAACTTAAGGATGCCTTATGGGCCTATCGAACTGATTTTATGTGACGACCCGACCCGGACCCCAATGCGAGATCCCGAGTCGTGCCGTCCAAATAATCAATTTACACAAGCATGCATAGTAGGATCATAAAATTCATGTGGCGCAACATCGCATACAAACAACAACTCGGCTACACTTGGCCGGAAAAACAACCTAATTTAAACAAGTCTTCGGCGACGTTACAGCCGGAACCCAACAACTACTCCTACAATTATTAACACATGCTTATAATAACCTCAACGGCCACAACATGCCGGAGACAATAACAACAACAACAATTATTAAACGAGCTTTAGCGGAAGAAAACCGTAGTGAACCATACACATATAAACAGGCTCGACATACAAGTCGGCATACCAAAAGATTACAAGTATTAAGTAGTTAAATTACAACAACATCAAAACCCCAAGCCAAGTCTACATGACTTGCTTCCCAACGTCCTTTCCAAAATAAAAGATTAACTAACAGAAGTCCAAAAGATCAACCTTTATATTACAAACAACCAAACAGGATAAGCGGGTCTAACGCGGACCGTCTCCTCGGCTCGGATCTAAGGAAAGACAAAGCAAACAAATAGGGTAAGTCGAAAGACTTAGTAAGTTACTAAAATGCATGATCATGTTATAACATGGCATTTATCACAATTAGGGTTCACGTTCATCATATAGCACTTAATACATTTTCACGTAAGTGCAAGTAAATACATCATACAAGTAGGATATGATATAGGCACGGCCGCTTCGTAGCTCCTGCAAAATAGTTTGTTAACCCAATATCGTGACTACGATGCTCATGACTTTGCATCGATATACCGAACTCCGCCGGCTAATAGCAGCCAGTGACACACTTATTGATACGGCAAAGGGGCTACTTCCCCATTGCGGCCTACAATGGAGGGGTGTGTGAGGTCCCAGGTACGGCGATCCATAGCGAGCACGAATCTCTCAATTCGTGAAGGCTATACATCATCCTACCCTGACATAAAAATCAAACCAAATAGTGCCAGCTGGACTCAATGCAATGCACAAGTAGATGTTTACTCGTAAAGACCAAATAATGATCGAATTCGACAAGAGCGAACTCGGCCAGGCCAAGTAGGGTATAATTCTCTACAATAAACCAAGTCAAGGCAATCAGTTGCTCATAACCAAATAATCATAACGGGTTCAAATGCACATAAATAAACTCAACTTAAACATTGAGTAAACTTGACCAAACGTTGTCCAAACTTCGTAAGGATTGAAATTAGGGTTTATCGAGTTCAAATCTTCCCTAGAATCAACTCCGTTGAGTCTTTACTAAAAATTCCCAAATTTAAGGTAATTGAACCTATGTGCTTGATAACTCAACCTAGTTCATTACTAAGTTCTTCAAGGTCATAAATTTACCAAGGCATAATAATATGATACATGTTCATCATAGAGTCCAAGAATGAGGATAGAACACATTCAACATACAACATGTCATATAAGCTCAATTTAGGCCATTAACACTTAACAACATTTTCATCAACAATTACCATACATGTTTCTATCCTGTTCAAAGCCCTACATAATCAAGATACAAGAGGTTTATAAACTTTCATAGGCAAGAAACCATCCTATACATGCTCCTAACAAGCTCAAAATCCCAACATACATGAAGATAGCATAGGAAGCATAACATGTGCCCTCATTGACCTCAACCACCATAGGCTTTGTTTCCTTAGGGTCAATGAGAACTTAAAGAAGAAGAAGATAAAGAAGGTAACTTACAAGTTATACACCAAAGAAAGCAATGGAAGGAACCAATCGGATGGAAATGCTCTACTCTTTGAGCTCTACAACTTTAATGAAGGTAGCTTGGGCAAATGATGAATGGATGAGGGAAGATGGAGATGAGAACCTCAAGAAACCATGGAAGAGCTAGAGAGAGGATGAAATTCGTTTTTGGAAGAGTGAGGGTGAGAATGAGGGTCAAAAATCTGAAATGTGGCTTATATTGGTCCAATTCTTGAGTGGGACAAGTGTCAACAACTTGTGGTCCCTTTTCTAATTTGATTTGTGGCTTAATGATCATCTAAGCTCTCTCTCTTAATCCAACCTAAGACTTAGTTAGAGATGTTAGGACTTAAGTGGGAAGGGTTAGGGAGGTTTAGGATAGGTTTAGATATGGGTTCAAGGGGTACAAGTCGTCCAATTCCGAAACAGGGGAAAAAAATCCCGTAACTGACCAGCAGGTGAGGCGGGCGCCTCACCCAAGCCCATGCGGCCGCCTCAACTACTGAGGCCATCCCCAAGTTTAGACCACTATGCAATTACTCCCAGCATCTGAGGCGGGCGCCTCACAATGTGCCACGCGGCCGCCTCGGCTCGGAACCTCTAAAACTTGATCTAAACTTGATCTAAATGGTCCCAAACTTTTGGGCAACCATTCTAAGGTCTAACCCTACTCAAAACAAGTCGGAAACGCTCCAGAACAACCCCCGGAACAAGATAGGACAAGGCGCGAACCACGCGACGAATGAACAACAAATCAAACTACAATCAATCACCAATCAAACTAGGATATCCTGGACATGAAAATGGTTTGTTTCAACATGATTAAGACCTGAATATAAAGCCAAGAACACAACGAACACTTCGTATGTCGAAATAGAAGCAAATACGAGCAACGAGAGGAATCGCTAAGGCCAAATTCAACGCGATTAAACCGGCGATTCAACAAACAAGTTTATATGATTCTAAACATGTTATGGACTTCTAGAATGACTTATGAATGATTCTAAAACATTTATATAACAAGTAAACATGCTCACAATCAACCAAGAAAGTAAGAAAGCATACAATGCACATGCAAGAATACGGGCGTTACACTCTCCTCTCCTTTAGGAATTTAGTCCCTAAATTCTTACCAAGTTCACAAACAAATGTGGATGCTTCTCGCGCATCTCCGCTTCCGTCTCCCAAGTTGCTTCTTCAATGTTATGATTCCTCCAAAGAACTTTGACTAAGGGAATTCTTTTGGTTCGTAGAACTTGCTCCTTGGTATCCAATATCTTCACGGGCTTTTCAACGTAAGACATATCCGGCTCAAACGTGATCTCCTCATACTCGAGTACATGGGACTCGTCCTTCAAATACTTTCGCAACATGGAAACATGGAATACGTTATGAGTCTCCGAAAGTGAAGGTGGCAATGCAATCGATACGCTAAGGTCCCAACTCTCTCAAGAACCTCAAATGGACCAATGTATCTCGGTGTAAGCTCCCTTTCTTGCCGAATCTCCTAGTACCTCTCCTCGGTGTCACCTTCAAGAACACGTAATCACCCACTGGAACTCAAGATCTCGCTTCGATTGTCCAGCATAACTCTTTGTCGACTTTGAGCGGTGCGCAAACGATCTCTAATCAACTTCACGCTCTCAACCGGCATTGTACTAACTCGGAACCCCAAAGTTTCGCCTCCAACTTCATCCCAACAAATTGGCGATCTACACTTACGCCCATACAAAGCTTCATACGCGCCATCTTGATACTCGACGGTAGTCGTTATTATATGCAAACTCGGCTAATGGTAAATGAGAATCGGCTTCCCTTGAAATCCACGGCACAAGCTCGCAGCATATCTTCCAAAATACGAATTAATCGCCGATCGCCATCCGTTTGGATGAAAAGTCAGCTCATCTTGAAGTCTAATCTGGTCCCCAAAGCTTCCCCGCAACGCCCTGACTTCCAAAATCTAGATGTGAACCTCGGATCTCTATCGGATACAATGCTACAGTGTACGCCATGAAGTCTCACGATCTCCTCGAATGTACAAAGTCGCTAACCGAGTCAATGAATAACGTGATAGCTATCGGAATGAAGTGTGCATTCTTAGTCAATCTGTCGACTATAACCCAAACCGTATTAAAACCTCTCGCGTGCACCTGCGGTAACCCCTGTCACAAAATCCATGGTAATGAACTCCCATTTCCACTCAGAATCTCCAATGGTTGTAGAAATCCCGGGTCTCGATGCTCGGCCTTAACCTGGCGACAAGTCAAACACTTTGACACGTACTCATGATTTCCTCTCATACCTTTCCACAAAGCGTCTTTTCAAGTCTAAGTACATCTTCGTGCTCCCAGGGTGAATGGTATACTTCGTCTTATGAGCTTCATCAAGAACCAACCTCTTCAATTCCGTATTACAAGGAACACAAATCACCTCTCGAAATGTCAAAGTACCCTCGTATTAACCACAAAGTCGGGCGATACATTCCTGCCAACCCATCAATAACTTTCTTCAACTCCGGATCATTCCTTTGCTCTTCTCTAATTTTCCCAAATAAAGCAGTATGCGAACATTTGCAAAAATCACACCTTTATCAAAAACACTAGGACTCCAATCTCGCAAATCCTCTAACATCTTCCATTCTTTAACCATCATACCACGACATATGAACTTTCCTACTCAAGGCATCCGCTACAACATTTGCCTTTCCCGGATGATACAAGATAGTACAATCGTGGTCCTTTAACTTTTCCATCCACCTTCGTTGCCTCATATTCAATTCCTTTTGAGAAAACAAGTATTTCAAACTCTTATGGTCGGTAAAATCTCAAACTTAGACCCATACAAGTAATGTTTCCACTTATGCAGCGAAAATAATCGCGACCAACTCCATATGGTGTGTCGGGTAATTACTTCAGTGAATAGACAACTTCCTCGATGCATAGGCGTCACCCTTCCATTACGCATCAAAACACAACCCAAACCTTCCTTAGAAGCATCACTATAGATCACAAAATTGTCTCCTCCACTAGGAAAGCCAAAATAGGTGCCGATGTCAAGCGATTCTTAAGCTCTTGGAAACTAGACTCACATTTCTCGCTCCAAACAAACGGCACATTCTTACTGCGTCAATCTCGTCATAGGAGTCACAATCCTAGAAAACCCTCATAAACCTCGGTAATAACCCGCTAACCCCAGAAACTCGAACCTCGATAGCGAACTAGGCCTCTTCCAATTCATCACGCTTCAATCTTAGAAGGATCAACGGCTATCCGGCTTCGAAACTATGTGCCCAAGAAAGATACTTCCTCAAGCCAAAAGGCACATTTGCTAAACTTGGCGTAAAAGGCTGCTTCTCTCAAAGAATAGACAACACAATCCTCAAATGTTTCTCATGCTCCTCAGAGATTTCGAATATACTAAAATATCATCAATAAAGACTACAACAAAGCAATCAAGATAAGCGTGAAAAACACGGTTCATCAAATCCATAAACTGCTGGCGCATTCGTCAACCCAAGCGGCATCACCACGAATTCAAAATGCCCATATCTAGTGCGAAAAGTCTTGGGAATGTCTTCCTCTCTAACCTTCAATTGGTAGTAACCCCATCTCAAATCAAGCTTAGAGTAGACAATAGACCCTTGCAGCTGGTCAAAAGATCATCGATGTGGGGTAGAGGATACTTATTCTTAATAGTAACCTTATTCAATTCTCGGTAGTCTATACATAACATAAACTCCCATCTTTCTTCCTCAAACAAGGCCAGGTGCGCCAGGCGACACACTTGGTTTAACAAAACCAATCTCTAGGAGTTCTTGCAATTGGGTTTTCAACTCCCAAGCTCGCGGGTGCCATCTATCACGGTGCCTTAGAAATCGGTGAAGTCCAGGAATAAGCTCAATGCGAGAATTCTAGCTCTCATCGGGTGGCATAGCATGGTCGGTAGAAAACACGTCGGAAATTCACACACTAGGGACCTCTTCTAAGTTGAGGACTTCCTCTTATCAACTACATGCAAGATAACAGTACACCCTTGAGGCGGTAATTTCAAGCCCTTAGAGCGAGAAATGAAATGCACGTCACTCGAAGCATGATCACCCACAAAAGTAAACTCAGGCATAAAAAAGGTAACTCTCTTTCTATGGCGATCAACTATAGCATGATAAGCACATAACCGAGTCCATGCCAAGAATCACATCAAAGTCACGTATAGGTAGAACTACCAAGTCCGCATGCAAAGTGTGGTCACCACAAAACATCACAAGATTTAAATACTTGAGCCGAGCATATATTCCCGGCGGGGTAGAAACTTCAAGCAAATATGGCAAAGGTTGAGGCAATACGCATAGATTCTCAATAAAGTGCGAAGCAACATATGAATCACGAAGACCACGGATCTATGAGAACTCGAGCCTTATGATCGAATATAGAAAAGTACCTCCAATCACACGGCCGTAGACCCGGAACCTCGCGATCAAGCGCAAACCGGACCTGACCTTGGGTTTCCCATCTACACTTCTCTGGCTCGGCTGAGCCACATTTCCGGTTGAGTTGCTGACTTTCGGGCACTCCTTCCTAAAATGGTACCATCTCCACAAATTGTACACTTTCAGAGCTTCGCCCGACACCAATCAGCCATTGTGTCCTAGCCGACAATAGCGAAGTCATACTCCCACTACGATGTCCTTGTTGCCCATAGATGAAGAAGTATTATTACCTTGTTTCCCAGGCGTGGCCTACCTTGGCCTCCTCCTTTCATCACGGTTCCCTTGATATCCCTTACATTACTGAATTGTTGCCGATTCTTGTTAAGGTAATCTGCATTACTAGCATTATTCTTGACTCGGTCCTCGATGTCTTGCTCCACCTCATATGCTCGATCAACGCACTCGTGTCGGTGAGCTTAAGCTAAAATACGCTTCCTAAGCTTCGGTTCTTAACCCTTTCACAAACTTGTGTGTTCTCAGGTGCCTCGTGGGAATCGGATACGTACAATATCGGCAACTCTGTGAACTTTGCGAGAATACTACCTTGCAGTCATGCTACCTTGTTCAAGATCATGGAACTCTTCTCCCTTTGGTTCGCGAACTACTCAGGCACATACTCATTCTTAAATTCTCTTTGAAATTGGCCCATTATAATGGGAACTTGTTGCATCTCCCAACTCTCCTTCAATCACGTCCACCAATGCTCGGCTCCTTGAACTTAAAGGTTGCTAACATAACCCTTTCTTCGTCGAAACACCCAACATAGACAACACCTTGATCCATTTCCTCCATCCATAACTTCGGCTTCTCTCGGTTTCGGTTCCCAAGCGAACTAGGCTTTAATTTAAGAAACCTCTCTCTAAAAGAGTAGTGTCGATCCTTGGTCTCGGTGGTGGAGGTGGTGGTGAGTCTTGCTCCTCTGCACGACCTCCTCAGCACGGCCTGCCGAGAAAAAGCTAATGTCTGCGATGTAGTTCGGCCATATCAGAACTAGGATTCTCACGGTGGTACCTCGGCCTCGGGTTCAAGCAGGACCTCTCAGGTCTACCTCTCTGGATTAACCATCGGACTCCTACAAGAATTCACTCGGCGTTAGAATCAACACACAATTAACCAACCCAGCTAGGCCGTGGAACCTATCTGGCCAGGCGGCTAACTATAGCTCGTACCAGCGTGACGACCCGACCGGGACCCAATGCGAGATCAGAGTTAGTGTAGTCAAAATAATCAATTTACACAAGCATGCATAGTAGGATCATAAAATTCATGTGGCGCAACATCGCATACAAACAACAACTCGGCTACACTTGGCGGGAAAACAACCTAATTTAAACAAGTCTTCGGCGACGTTACGGTAGGAACCAACAACTACTCCTACAATTATTAACACATGCTTATAATAACCTCATGACCCTGACATGCCGGGAGACAATAACAACAACAACAATTATAAAACGAGCTTTAGCGAAGAAAACGTAGTGAACCATACACATATAAGCAGGCTCGACATACAGTCGGCATACCAATTACAAGTATTAAGTAGTTAAATTCAACAACATCAAAACCCCAAGCCAAGTCTACATGACTTGCTTCCCAATCCTTTCCAAAATAAAGATTAACTAACGTGAAGTCCAAAAGATCAACAGCATA
This sequence comes from Codonopsis lanceolata, assembly GCA_013146195.2. NCBI lineage: Eukaryota > Viridiplantae > Streptophyta > Magnoliopsida > Asterales > Campanulaceae > Codonopsis > Codonopsis lanceolata. The sequence goes on from CM028379.1 coordinate 157,734,508, forward strand.
TTACAAACAACCAAACGAGGATAAAGCGGGTCCTAACGCGGACCGTCTCCTCGGCTCGGATCTAAGGAAAGACAAAAGCAAACAAATAGGGTAAGTCGTAAAGACTTAGTAAGTTACTAAATGCATGATCATGTTATAACATGGCATTTATCACAATTAGTTCACGTTCATCATATAGCACTTAGCACATTTTCACGTAAGTGCAAGGAAATAAATCATACAAGTAGGATATGATATAGGCACGGCCGCTTGTAGCTCTGCAAAATAGTTTGTTAACCCAATATCGTGACTACGATGCTCGTGACTTTGCATCGATATACCGAACTCGCCGGCTAATAGCAACAAGGACGCACTTATTGATACGGCAAGGGCTACTTCCCCATTGCGGCCTACAATGGAGGTGTGTGAGGTCCCGTGCACGGCGATCCATAGCAAGCACGAATCTCTCAATTCGGAAGGCTATACATCGCCCTACCCCGACATAAAAATCAAACCAAATAGTGCCACTGACTTAATGCAATGCTCAAGTAGATGTTTACTCGTGAAGACCAAATAATGATCGAATTCGACAAGAGCGAACTCGACCGACCAAGTAGGGTATAATTCTCTACAATAAACCAAGTCAAGGCAATCAATTGCTCATAACCAAATAATCATAACGGGTTCAAATGCACATAAATAAACTCAACTTAAACATTGAGTAAACTTGACCAAACGTTGTCCAAACTTCGTAGGGATTGAAATTAGGGTTTATCAAGTTCAAATCTTCCCTAGAATCGACTCCGCTGAGTCTTTGCTCTAAATTCCCAAATTTAGGGTAATTGAAGCTATGTGCTTCATAACTCAACCTAGTTCATTACTAAGTTCTTCAAGGTCATAAATTTACCAAGGCATAATAATATGATACATGTTCATCATAGAGTCCAAAATGAGGATAGAACACATTCAACATACAACATCTCATGTAAGCTCAATTTAGGCCATTAACACTTAACAACATTTTCATCAACAATTACCATACATGTTTCTAACATGTTCAAAGCCCTACATAATCAAGATACAAGAGTTTTATAAACTTTCATAGGCAAGAAACCATCCTATACATGCTCCTAACAAGCTCAAAATCCCAACATACATGAAGATAGCATAGGAAGCATAACATGTGCCCTCATTGACCTCAACCACCATAGGCTTTGTTTCCTTAGGGTCAATGAGAACTAAAGAAGAAGAAGATAAAGAAGGTAACTTACAAGTTATACACCAAAGAAAGCAATGGAAGAAACCAATCGGATGGAAATGCTCTCCTCTTTGAGCTCTACAACTTTAATGAAGGAGCTTGGGCAAATGATGAATGGATGAGGGAAGATGGAGATGAGAACCTCAAGAAACCATGGAAGAGCTAGAGAGAAGATGAAATTCGTTTTGGAAGAGTGAGGGTGAGAATGAGGGTCAAAATCCGAAATGTGGCTTATATTGGTCAACTTGAGTGGGACAAGTGTCAACAACTTGTGGTCCCTTTTCTAATTTGATTTGTGGCTTAATGATCAACTAAGCTCTTAATCCAACTTAAAAATTAGTTAGGGATGTTAGGACTTAAGTAGGAAGGGTTGGGAGGTTTAGGATAGGTTTAGATATGGGTTCAAGTGGTACAAGTCGTCAAATTCGAAACAGGAAAAAAATCCCTGCATCCGATCAGCAGTGAGGCGGGCGCTCACCAAGCCCATGCGCCGCCTCAACTACCGAGGCCTCCCCAAGTTCGACCACTGCAATTACTCCCAAGATTCGAGGCGGGCGCCTCACACAGTCACGCGTCGCCTCGGCTCCGTAACCTCTAAAACTTGATCTAAACTTGATCTAAATGGTCCCAAACTTTTGGCAACCATTCTAAGGTCTAACCCTACTCAAAACAAGTCGGAAACGCCCGAACAACCCCGGAACAAGATAGGACAAGGTGCGAACCACGATTTAATGAACAACAAATCAAACTAAATCAAACACCAATCAAACTAGGATATCTTGGACATGAAATGGTTTGTTTCAACATGATTAAGACCTGAATATAAAGCCAAGAACAACAACACTTCAGACGTCGAAATAGAAGCAAATACGAGCAACGAGAGGAATCGCTAAGGCCAAATTCAACGCGATTAAACCGGCGATTCAACAAACAAGTTTATATGATTCTAAACATGTTATGGACTTCTAAAATGACTTATGAATGATTCTAAAACATTTATATAACAAGTAAACATGCTCACAATCAACCAAGAAAGTAAGAAGACAAGCATACAATGCACATGCAAGAATA
>CM028379.1:157736915-157824816 GCA_013146195.2 Codonopsis lanceolata
AATGTGATATATATATATTTTTATAATAATAATATAACTTTTAGACATTATAATTAGATTGTTAATCTCTTCCATGTTTATAATTTTTTTCTATTGTTACTAATATTAAACGATTATTTTACCTAAATACTTTTAAAATTGATATAAGTTTCTAGCTAACGTGAGATACATATTTTGTATTAATAATAATAATAATTTTTGATCTAAAGACTTTAAAATTAACATTTAACTTGATAATAATATTAGAAGTCATTTTGTTAAAAACTTTTAAAATCATAATTCATTTTTAAACAATGTGAAATACTTATTTTATATTTTTATTGGTAATGAAAGTTTAAGTCTTTTATCTAAAGACTTTAAAATCAAACACCAACATTTTAAATAATGTGAGATACATATTTCTATTGGTAATAACAGTAAAAGTCTTTATCTAAAAACTTTTAAAACTAATATCTTTTTTCTAAACAATATAAGATACACTTTTTTCGTATTTTAACAATGTGAGATACTTTTTAATTTCATTAATAAAAGTTTAAAATTTTATCTAATACTTAAAAACAAAATTTTTCTTTCAACTCTCACCGTGGTATACATCTTTTCTATTGGTAATAGTAAAAACCAACATTAATTTCTAACAAACAAGATATCTTCTATGTAGTGTCATTAGCCTCATAAAAAACTTTTAAAAACATTTTATCCTTATAAACAATGTGGGATACATCTCTTTTCTATTGGTTATAACATAAAAAATAATAATAGTGAAGAAGTATTCTAACAATATGAGATATTTCTTTCTTTCTATTTTCATTGGTAATAAAAGTTTAAAACTTTTATCTAAAGACTTTTAAACAAACATTTTTCTAAACAAACATCTCTTTCTAATCATGTGGTATACATCTTTTCTATTGGTTATAATAGTATTTTAAACCAACATTAATTTCTAACAATATTTTTATATATAAAAACTTTGAAATCAATATCTCTTTCTAAACAATGTGGATACATCTCTTCTATTGGTTATAACATAAAAATAATAATAGTAGTATTATTTTATCTTAAATAGTTTTGAAACCAACATCTCTTTTAAACAATGTGTGATACATCTCTTGTATTGATAATAGCATAAAAATTTGTTTATCTATAAATTTTATAACCAATATATGTTTTTAAATAATGTGATCTCTTTATAACCAATGCATATACATTATCTAAAACATTTTAAACCAATATCACTTTCTAACTAATGTGAAATACATATTTTTTCTATTGGTATTAAGCTTTTATAAAAAAGATTTTTAATACCTACATCACTCTAACCAATGTGTAATACATCTCATCATCATTTAAAATAGTAGAAGTTTTTTTATCAAAAAAAATATCAAAAGCAACATCTCTTTCTATATAATGAGATATATTTCTCTTCTCTTTATTAATGATAAAAGTAGAAGTCTTTTTATTTAAAGACTTTTAAATCAAATCACTTTTTAACAAATGTAAGATTTATCTTTTATTAGTAATAATAAAGTAATTTAAAACCAACATCAATTTATAACAAATGTGTGATATATATCTTTATTGCTAATAATAGTAAGTCTTTTATATAATCTAAAATAATTAAAAATCAACATCATTTTTAACCAATGTGAGATATACATCTTCTATTGGTAATAATGGTAGAAGTCTTTTATCAAAAAACTTTGAAATTCAACATCACTTTATAACAAATGTATGATACATCTTTTCAATTAGTAATTAATAATAGTATTTTTAATACAAACATCAATTTCTAACCAATGTGTGATACATCTCTTCTATTGGTAATAATAGTAGAATATTTTTTAACCATGTGAGATACATCTCTTGTAAAAGTGAAAGTCTTTGTAGTCTAAAGACTTTAAAATCTAACATTTTCTTTTTAAACAATGTGTTATACATCTCTTTTTATTGGTAATAATATAAAATAATTTATAACTCAACATCATTTTTTAGCCAATGTGAGATATACATTTTCTATTGGTAATAATGGTAAAAATATTTTATCATATATATATATATATATATATATATATATATATATATATATATATATATATATATATATAAAGTTGGTGAGGAGCACTATGGTTGTGCCACCTCAGCACCTTTGAATAAATCTTCATTCTAAAGCATCCATGTGGAAGCTTTAAAAACTTTTGATTTTTTAGTGACTTTGAAAATCAACATCACTTTCCAACCAATGTATGATACATTTCTTCTATTGGTAGTTAATAATAGAAGTTTTGAAACCAACATCAATTTCTAACCAATGTGAGATACATCTATTCAATTGTTGAAAAATTAGTGTTTTTAGTGAAAGAAATTGTGCAACTTGAGGCACGAATTTCTTTACGTGTCATTTGTTTGTTGACGAAGGTAATTGCGCAAATGCGTTCTACCTGGTGAGAGCATCAAATGATATATTTATTTGTCCAAATCGAGTTTTGAATAATAAGATATCAAGACTTAAAGTATAATATTTGTTAAAAAATTAGTGTTTTTAGTGAGAGAAATTGTGCAACTTGAGGCACTAATTTATTTACGTGTCATTTGTTTGTTGTAAAGGTAATTGCGCAAATGTGTTCTACTCGTGAGAGCATCGAAATGATATATTTATTTGTCAAAATCGAGTTTTGGATGAATAAAATATCAAGAGTTAAAGTATAATACTTATTAAAAAATTAGTGTTTTTATTGAAAGAAATTGTGCAACTTGAGGCACAAATTTCTTTACGTGTCATTTGTTTGTTGACAAATGTAGTTGTGCGAATGTGTTCTACTCGGCAAGAACATCGAAATGATATATTTATTTGTCAAAATCAAGTTTTAGATGAATAAGATATCAAAGGTTAAAGTATGGTGTTAAAAGTGAGTCATTAGAAGTAATATCTCACCTTGAAGAGTTTTATCCCACATTGGTTAGAAGTAATGTTAGTTGTAAAAAATTTTAAATATTAGTCTTCTACTATTGACAATAGAAGAAGTTATATCTATTGTTATATATAGCTATATAATAATACCCTTTATCATATTGAATATTAATAGGTATTATTAATAGGTAATAGTTGGAAGATAAAAAGTCTTACATGGATGCCTAAAAATCAATATTTATCTAAAATGGGTGAGGTGACACAACCATAATGCTCCTCACTAACTTTAAATATATATATATATATATATATATATATATATATATATATATATATATATATATATATAGATTTGACACTTACGAAGAATTGTATACACTTCATATTTAGCCTGTAAATAGAGGCAATGTAAGTTATATGAGTTCAATCAATATGATTATGAAATACACATTTTATTATTCTCTTGTTTCATCTATCTTTCTTCTTTATTATTATCTTGTCAATGTTGTCATTTGATATATTTCACATCAAAACATATTTTTAGGTTTTTTTTGGAAGATAAAACTTATTTTTAGTTTTTTTTTTGTAGATAAAAATTATTTTTAGTTGTGATGTTATAAAATATAGTCCCTCACTTTTCTAAATAATTGTCTTCATATCATTGTTTGTCCATTCCACAATAAATTGTCCTCTTTCAAAAAAAAAAAAAAAAAGGAAAACACTTTTATCATTTTACTCTTATTTTTTTACATACTTTAATTATAGTCATATGTATAAGGGTATTAAAGGAAACCACACTTATACTAATAATTATAATATATCAACTACTTTATTTTTTAAAAACGGTGTACCTAATAAAAAAAGACGATTATTTAAGAACGGGGAGTAACGTTGTACATTAGTACTAGTAAATGTCCTAATTGAACTTGAGGTTCGAACCAAGAGAATTGATTGTCCTCCATCTATATTATAAAAAGCGGTCTAGATCAAATTGTGTCAAATACAACTGACGGTCCAGATTGATTCGTAAATATGTTAGTTATATATAAACCCCTCAGTTATGAGTTTGGTTTGAATTACCCCCCTCTATAACCAATAATTATGTAATAACCCCTCATTATGCTTTTTTTTAATTATCCTCTCCACAACCAATTACAGTTGCATGAATACTTTCCTCCAACACATTTTTTTAACCACATCCTTTCGTTTGAGTTGACGAGGTGGTTATCTATAATTTATTTTGAGCATTCATTGAGTTGTTTTAATGAGATATTTGTTTGTAAGTTTTGTAATTAATTTTTACAATTTTAAATATTTGTATTTGTATTTTATTATTAATATTTAGTTTGTAGTTTCTTAATTAATTGTTATCGTAATCAACTGAATCTCAATTTAATTTTTATCCGACCTAGATTTATTTTTAAAAAATATTTATTCATAAGTTTTGTAATTTTAAATATTTGTATTTTAATTTTTTTCTTTTTTAAAAATGTGTGCTAAGTTTTCCTTAATAGTCTGAAATATTTGTGATTTGAAAATAGTTTTTTGTTAGTTCACTATGTTTCATTCAATTTATTTTATATTTTTTGTTTGCTGCGATTTTCATTTTTAAGTTTATTTCAATCAACATGTGTTGTGTTAGTGTGTATAAGAGAGAATGTTTTTTTATGCTTAATTATACTCTTTTTGGATGAGTTACAAAATTTTACAGTCAATAAAATGTTTTATTTCTTTAATTTTCGGGAAGTTGTCTTTTTTTGTATAGTGTACATTGATCCGACCCCTACAAAATCTCAAGCATATACTAATTTATTCTCATCATATTCGTTTCATACGTTGATCATGTTTATACTGACACCGTGTCATAGGCATAGGCACGAAATCTAGTTCTTTTTAATTGATCAATTTTAAAGTATAAAAACTTTACAACTAATGCTGCAACCTTCTTTTATTTTTGTAACTATTATTACAATTAACTTTTACTGAAAGACAAAGTTGTATTACACGCATTTGGTCATCATCAAGACTTGGTTGTAGTAATAACTGTAGGAGTTGTCATAAACATATCATTTTTGTTAAAATATAGAACATGCAATAATACGCTAATCATAAACTTCATCTTATTTAATTTAATAATTTAAAAATTACTACTCCCCCGTTTTGGATAAAGAGTCCATCATTTTATTTTGGTATGTTTCACTTTAAAATTTCACTTTCAAAAAACTGTATTTTTCATTTTCATAACATGTTAACATAATAATTATTTTCAAATATTTTTTTAATTATTACAAAGTTGGGTGAAAGTGTAACCGAAGCTGAGGGAGTAAAAGTTTTTGCTCAAGCATTGTAATCATCTAAGCGTAAGTTTCATCGTAAGACGGAGTTTCACTCTCTCATAGCTCAACCCATCAACACGGGATGGATCTGGTAGGAAGATCCGTCTTATAAAAAATATCTATAAAACCATCTTACCCAAGTTTTTGTCATTATCTTATCTTGAGTTATAGTAATAAATAACTAGTATTCTTGCCCGTGCCGATGGCACGGCGCCTGTTTGGGAATTTATCGATAAATGAAGCAGATACTGTATAAATGAGCTACTAAAAATATTATTTTCTTAAAAAAACTTACTTTCAAACGGGGCCTCTTTGCCCGAAACGGAGAGATTAATTAATAATTTGTATACGAAATTGCGGGCCAGAAAAAACGGGCAGGACAAAAATTAAATTGACTAAGTCAATTACGATAACAGTTAAAAAGAAAAAAAAAACAAATATTTCAAATTACAAAACTTACCATTTTTTGTAATTTTTTAAATTTGTATACGAAATTACGGATCGGGAAAAAATTAAATTGATTAAGTTAATTACGATAACAATTAAAAAGAAAAAAAATACAAATATAAATTTTCGCAACCATAAAATTGTAAACCGTAAAATATTAATTGTAAAACAGTAATATCTAAGTAAAAGAGTAATTAATTTTCACAAATGTAAAATAATAATTATAAACCGTCTTGTAAACCGTAATATCTCAATAAATCAATTTTCACAAACTGAGACTGGTGTTGTGATTATCTGATAAATCAATTTTCTTCTTAACATTGTAATGATTAAAATGAAGAGATCAAAGAGTCAAGTAACGTTGAAAATGGCATGCATATAGCATGAATCATGCAAAATGACATTTTAATAATAATAATAATAATAATCATCATCATCATTTTTATCTTCATTTAGTCATTTAGTGATGAAACAAAGTTCAAACTGATACTCCATCCAAAAGTGGTAGTTGCATTTGACAAATCAAGTTTTTTTATATCTTACTTTTGCTTCTTTATATCTCTTTTAAATTGCACAATGTTAAATAACTTTCGGTATCAACACCATGGATACATATCAATATCTTTGAAAGGAAAGAAAAGAAAATGAAAAAAGAAAGTATGGAGATTTGCAATCTAAAGAATTTATCATCTGCTAAGAACAATTTGCTCAACAGTAAGAACAATTTCTCAAAAGCTCAACAGTGAGACAATTTGCTCTAAAAAGTAAAAGATAAAAGTAACGAAAAAACAGTTAACGTAAATCATTTTAAACAAAATGATTCCAGAAATAAAAAATAGCCTGCACAACTACAAACTCTCACTCAGACAAAGTACACTAAAAAAATCACCAAAGTAGGCTCCAATCCACAACAGAACTCACCGACAATCTAGTAGCATCTTTTTCAAGCAATCGATTTCGAGGGTACTTTTACTAAAGTAAACTAATTACACGATATAAAAAATGTTGCAAAAGAAAATTCAAAAAGTTTCACACAAGAACAAAACTTAACCTTCCACGTTTAAAAGATAAATTCTTAGTATTTTATTAACATTTTAAAAAAGGCGCACACATGCACACACTTTATTAAACACGCCTGCAGATTAACCCTAGTATCATAAAAATGGAAAATATACAGATAAATACACACACACAAATAGAAAAAAATCGAAGCAAATAGTGAGATAATTGTCCAAAAATCGAAGTAAATAGTGAGATAATTGTCCAAAAATATCCTGCACAACTCCTATTGACTCAGGGGACGACATTGTCCAACTGAGATAATTCCACAGCCACAGGTGGTGGTTTACTTAATTCTGTTCTTATTTTGGATCCTTCTCAGTGCCACCCTTCACTCCTCATAGGAATAGACAATTGCTAGAAGCTTCAACCGTCACCGCCATGGAGAGAGGTCGATGTGAGTTTGGGGCAGGAAGGAGAAAATGAAGCCAGATTCAGAAAGAGGGCCAGCAATGGTCCCACGACGCTGAAGATGAAGGGATTCGCAATTGGGAGTCTTGCCAGATCGGTTGAGGGAGAAGCTTCAATTGTCACCGCCATGGAGCGAGGTCATTGTGAGTTTGGGGCAGGAAGGAGGAGATGAAGTCGGACTCAGAAAGAGGCCGCAGTAGGCAATATAGGCACCAAACTGCTTTCTTTACACATAGCTATAATGTGTATCTCTGTAAAACAAAGTCAGTTATGGTAGGGAAAGCAAGAAAGGAGGGGAAAGAGTTGGGGAGAGCGGCACGCACGCAGAGGGAGAAGGGGTTGCACAATCGTCGTTCACACATGTGAAATCAGGCAGCGATTATGACCATAGGATGTCAACAAAGGAATTGATCTCAGCCCTGAATAGCTTTTGTCAATTACGAGTGCGAGATCGAGCCGTATTGTATTTATAGACTAGTACTCTTACCCGTGCCGATGGCACGGCGCCAATTTGTGAATTTATCAATAAATAAAGCAGATAATGTGGAAATGAATTAATATTTACTTATAATTTGTCTAAGTTAATTATGATAACAATTAAAAAGAAAAAAAAAAACAAATATTTCAAATTACAAAACTTACAATTTTTTTAAAATTTATTTGTATACGAAATTGCGGGCCGAAAAAAATTAAATTGATTAAGTTAATTACGATAACAATTAAAAAGAAAAAAAGAAAATAGAAATATTCAAAAGTTAGACATAAATTAAATTGGGATTTAGGTTCAAAAAATAAATTGATTAAGTTAATTACGATAACAGTTAAAAAGGGAAAAAAAAACAAATATTTCAAATTACAAAACTTACGATTTTTTTTGCATAAAATTGATTAATTAATTAAAATATTGAAAAGAAAAGGGACGTGAGTTTGGTGGAGGAATGATTAGCGGCCACCAACCGTGAATAGTGGGGGGAGTTGGAGAGAGAGAGAGAGGGGTAGTTGCTCAACTGCCGTTCATACATGTGAACTCGGGGAGTGATAATGATCGTAGGATGTCAGCAAATGAATCAATCTCAACCCCTAAATAGCTTTAGTCAATTATCTTTAATACAATAGAGCTCTATTGTATTAAAGATAGATAGATTGACTAATAGGGATTCTTTTAGTAATTTTGTAACTATTCCGCTCTTTATTTTCGAAAGAAGTCTCTAGAAAAAGCCTTGGCCCTCAAGGCACACAATTTCCCTCCTTCCTCTTCCCTTTCCTCTTCGAATTCCTTTTCCTCGTACAAAACTGCCGGCTATGCCTAATTGCCTATATATACACTCATCCTTTTCCGTTCCGTTTCCAAGTCTATTATCTTCTTTCGTAGAAGCCTGTTTGTCTACCAAAAAAAACAAACTGTTATTCGTCTCCTTCTTTCTGCAGAATATCTCTCTACAATTCTCTACAATGGCTAAAGATCTCGGAGAAAGCCATGGAAGCGTTCGTTGATGACAATTTTGAACTGGCCGTCGATCTCTGTACTCAGGCTATCAACCTCGACCCTCGAAACTCTGCTCTCTTTGCTGACCGTGCTCAAGCCAACATTAAGCTCAAGAATTTCACCGGTACAATTAGATATGATTGTTCAATTGCTCCACGTTTTCGCTGTTTCTGTTTAAATTCCACAATTTTTATGTTTTAGAGTTCACGTCAGTTATCAAGTAAGCAAAAATTGTATGTTAACATAGTTACGTCCCCTCCTATAGGAAGGCTTACGTTTTGACTTAATTATAAAACTATTAATATTAACGAATAATTATTGTGAATGGTCTTGATTCCAACCCACGTACCAACTACCAACAACGAATGTGTCACACTTATACCTATAAAAAAAGATTTTTGTTTTGACTTTCATAGCCAACCTTGTAGCTTTGGAAATTGCGAATAGATGATTATCTAGACAAGATTTGGTACAAAAAGTATATCCTTGAGTCCCATGTTAACCAAACTCTATTTTGAATAGGTGTTTGACAATTGAGATACTAATAGCTATTTGACAGTTTGATACATAGAATAAGTACATAAAAAGTACCATTATACTAAACAAGCAAGTAGGTACATATTATATTGACTTTGATAAGTCAAAGTTTACCTCTTGGTCCTCTATATGGGACATAGAAGTACTTAATTGGATTTGTATTTTGAATTTTGTGCCACAAAAACGTACTTGTTTTATTTGTGTTTATGTTCTTCATGAGCTGATTGTCAAAGGAAATGGAAGAATTAAAAGAAATCGAAGTTTAACTTAGTAAACTCAATTTTTGAATTTCTGAGATGAAGTTTGAGGTGAATTTATTTGTGTTTCTTAAATAATTACAGAATTATGGTTAGTGCTTCTCTTTTTGTAGTTTCTAGGAAGTTGTAGCTTTATTCGAAGAAACTAATCTATTTGAAAATTGGTTAAAGTTGAGACTGAAAAGGTCAAAATTGAAAAGTCGGTTTTACAGCCAAGGATTTGAATGTAATATTGAATTTGGTGCTACTAAATCACTACAATAGTTGTGCATTCACAATATATTTGTTATACTTTTTCTAGAACGCCTTGTGAAAGTGAGTGGAAGTTGGTAATACTGCATATGTTGTGCAGTTAAGGTAGTGCAAATATTCAGTTTCTTGGACTTGTATGCTTATATAGTCATGCTAATTTGAAGGAATTAAATGAGTGATCCTTTGCTTGTCCATACTAGTTAGCATTGATCCGTAAGCCCTGTTAATGACATTGGTCTTTTTCTGTTTCATTGATGTCGTGTTTTCTTTGGGAGGGTGTAGTCGTCCCAAAATACTTGAATGTTGAGTTGAACCGATGGTGGTAGGAACTGCAAAAATATTGAATTTTTTTAAAATAAAATTTGGAAATTTCTGTCGTATGAAAGCTGTCTCTGATATGAAGATGACTGGTAAGTTGCAGTTATCTACTAAATGAGGATTTTATTTGTACTAACTACTAACTGGTTAATTTGGGTCGAATCTGTTGAGCAGAAGCTGTGGCTGATGCAAACAAAGCAATTGAGTTGGATTCCTCGATGGCGAAGGCATACCTTCGGAAAGGGTCAGTAAATTACATTTCCTTGTGGTTGTGCCCACTACTTGTATCACTTTGAATTTATTTATGATCTTGTAGTTTCCCATTTGGTGGCAATTGATATATGCCTATTCATTTGTCCTTTTAATCTTGGTTTCTCATAGAATTCTAGCTCTATGGATTTACGTCTTAAATTTTAAGCTTACAGAGATTCAATTCTTTTAGCTCTTACAATCAGATATGTTTACTTTTCACTTTATACACTTGGTTGCTCATCCTATTTCATAGAATGCTCAATGGATTATGTCTTAAATTCTAAGCTTACTGAGATTCAAATCTTTTAGCTCTTACAAACAGATATGTTTATTTTTCACTTTAGGCACAAGTGTTGCTCACTCTTGGCAGTCTGAATTTTATATTCTTGTGTTTGATATTGGATCCATCTATTTTCCTGCTTCAATCGACTAAGATAGATTTTAATTGTTCATGCCATTTCCTTGTTTGCCAAAGTTGAAAGCTATGGTGAATGCATTCAGTAATCTCTGACCATGTCTTTGTAGCATGGACTGTTGTACATATTGTTAATTTTTAAACTTGTGCTGGTGGGTCTGCTTTGCACATTTGCAGACAGTACTGTAATATAGGCTTCTTAATGAATGTTGTTCTCTTGAAGTCACAAGCACCCTCCCCCCTCCACGTACTTATTGTATGAGCTGCTTGTGTTGCCTGCCTATAGTAGTTGATAATTATGGGAGTTATTTTGCACAAGTAAAGCTGTTGCCTTTCCTTTTTTCACTTGTGTTTATGACATCAAATTGTGTTGCCATATTTCTTCAGCACTGCATGTATTAATCTTGAAGAGTATCAGGCTGCGAAGGAAGCACTTGTGACAGGTGCTTTACTAGTGCAGAATGATTCTAGATTCACCAAACTGATTAAAGAATGTGATGATCATATTGCAGGTATGCTACTTAATCTGGTACTTGTGCTTTTAATATGTGATCAGCCCACTAAGGAAATTGATTGAGATACAAACATTTTAGTACAATTTTTTCATACAAATCTAGGTGTCATGCATGTGATGGATTAGAGGGTGACAGACATGCTAAGTCGTGTGTATCCGTATTACTACACTTCTAATGAATTCTAGTAACTAATTTTAGATTTCCTTGGTTGCATTATAAGGCAGACAAAATTCATCAAATCAACGACTCTATAGATATTCACTACAGGATAACATAGTGCATAATACACTTTGTGAGAAACTAGAGTAACATAATAATGTGGAAAATCTGGACACTAGGTTAAACTAAAGCCTCCTTCACTACAGGATAACATAGTGCATCAAATCAAAAATTCTCTTTGTCGACCTATTGGTTGCTTGTGAAAATCCTGGTCCAGATGTATTTTCTGCTTTATGCAATTGCTGAACCATTTAGTGATTTTCTTCAATTTCTTGATTTGTACTTGATTATATGCTACCTGAAAGAAAGATGGCAGAATATGAAAAAAATTAAAGTTTCTCAAGAATTGCACTTAGACAAATTGTCCTTTTGTTACTGATGCATCTTTGCCTCTTCAGAGGAAACTGGCATTGTGAATGAGTCCTCGAAGCTTAATATGTCACCAAATGTTGTACAAACTTCTAATGGGTCTGAAGCATCAAATGGGACAGCAGAAAATTTGAGTGAGTCAAGGCAAGGTAACGAGTCAAATCAGAAGAAAGAGATGGAGTTAGTCCAACCAAAATACAGGTAGGTGGACAATTGAATCAGGATTGCACATTTCCTTGTATTTAAATTACTTTCCCAGTATTGTATAGTTCTAACAATCATTAGTTTATGCAGGCATGCATTCTACCAGAAGCCAGAAGAAGTGGTCGTGACTATATTTGCAAAGGGTATACCAGCAAAGAGCATTGCCATTGAATTTGGTGAACAAATAGTATGTTGATTACCCAAGGCCTCTTTTTCCTACCCTAACCAATCCCCTGGCTAAAATTTCATCTATTATTTCATTTTCTTTCCTCAATTTTATATCTGCTCACACATCACAATTTGACATCTCTTGTAGTTGAGTGTTATCATTGACATCCCGGGTGAACAGGCATACCATTTTCAGCCACGATTATTTGAAAAGGTACGTCATTGAACTTTATTAAAGCACACTTAGGAGAAGGTGCCCACAGCTTCTCCATAGAAAGGCTTTTTGAAATCCTTTTCTTGAACTGAATTACCTTCAGCTATGTGCAGAAACATAATACAAATTAAATATCATGTGGAAGATATAATCCCCCCTCTTCTCCACCACCACCACCAAAAACAAAAAAAACATATATACTGATGTGTAACATTGCTATTTAACCTTTAACCCCTTAGAGGGTAGGCCAGACTGGCCAGTGATATCTTATCATGTTCTCTCTCTCTCTCTCAAATGCACACAGACACTCAGAGACATATATTTGTTATTCTTGCAGTGCTAGCTAGCCAGCTTATATTAATGTTGCAAGATGATTGGCTATCTAGTTTGTGTGCTTTAAATCTAACTTTCCTTGCACTAAAGCTTTAATTTTCTTGATATGGGAATCATAATATGTCGTTTTCACTGTTTGGATGGACCAGATTGTACCCAACAAGTGTAGATACGAAGTGCTGTCAACTAAAGTAGAAATCTGCCTTGCCAAAGCTGAAGCTATTAAATGGGCATCCCTTGAGTACAGCCAGGAAATTACAGTCAAACAAGTACATTCATCATCAGGTATGTCCACAAGGCATTAGCTCATCAACTTACCACCTTTATTATAAGATGGTGAACAAGATAAAATGAAGTAGTGTGAAAATGTTGAGGCTTGTGTCTTATTATGACATTGTGAATTTGTGAACAGTTGTTGGATCTGGGAGGCCTACATATCCTTCTTCGAAGTCACGGGTTGCTGACTGGGATAAGTTAGAAGCACAAGTTAAAAAGGAGGTACCGCCAAGTCCTTTTTCCTTCCCCCTACCCCCCAAGACCTGCCAGATTAGGGTTTTTTACTTGTTTTTGATTTCTGAATGATGCTCTTTTCTGAAACACCAGAGATATTGACTGCTAGATTATTTAAATTTCAGGAAAAAGAAGAGAAATTGGATGGTGATGCAGCAGTGAACAAGATGTTTGGGGATATTTACCGAAATGCAGATGAAGATATGAGAAGAGCCATGACCAAATCTTTTGTAAGACTTCACGACTCCTTATTTCTATAGTGTTAGCTCTTCGGGCTGATACTGCATTTAACAGTGGTCTCTAGTTTGATTTCATTGTTTGTTTTGCGCAACTTTGGATTTCTTATTTGATTTGAAATTCTTGCATTGAACTTGCCATATATGTTAGTGCTGTGCCCTCAACTAATATCTGAATTTTGACAGAATGAAGTTGGTCCTGAGCACTTTAATCCTTTCATAGAAGATAGAAAGATTTGTTGTTCATTTGTATTAGTACAAATATGACTGGTCGGTAGAAGTACTGTATTTATTAGTTTAAAGTAGGGTTTAAATCTTGTTTGTTACATAGATTGCTTCTGTTGAACCTATGTGACACAGGATGCACTTCATGATGGTCTGTTGTGGTTAAATATGGTCGAAGTGTCTGCTATGTGATGGTTTTGTCTCGGTTCCTGTAACTTATTAACGACGCTAACATCCTAAATGTGCATTGTTGCTTTAAAAAAAAGTAAATGTAGCTAGCTGGTGGGTCTTGAATCCTGGTTAAAACAAATTACGATTACCCAACCAACAGCCATTGGTTTAGTTACTGTTAGTTGGTAACTTCAATACAGTTAACCTTTTAAAGCCTTCATTATTTATTTCAATAGAATATTGTAACACTTTCATGTTATAATTTGATTGATACCATGTCTATATATCAGAACATATCATCAATCTTCTTTAAGGTACTATGTTATCAAAAAACGAGAAATAAAAATATGTTGACCTACGATTCTTTCTGTTAGTATCTAACATTCACAAGACATCTAATTAGCAATTGTCTTTAGTACCATATCAAATACAAAGAATAATTTTTGATTGATAAAAAATTTAATTATCATAAAGAGAATAATTTATATCATTTTCTATCTGAAAAATGATAAAACTCATGATTCTGGGAGCGTGAATTTCAAAAAGAAATTCATGCTCATGCTTTGGTTATGTAACACCTTACGCCCCCCACGTACCATTATTTAAATCCTTGGTTTGAAATTTCATTATTTTGAATATTGGTGTTCCTTTTGCAGTATGAATCAAATGGAACAGTGTTGTCAACGAACTGGCAAGATGTTGCTGCAAAGAAGGTCGAAGGGAGTGCCCCAGATGGCATGGAGTTGAAGAAATGGGAGTACTAGTTAATGAAGGAACACTAGTGGTTTTTAGTTTTTGTTCACATCAACTTTTATCTTTTACTCGTGTAAAAAAGACGTAGTTGAAAGTCTTGGAAAAAAAGAATTAAATGGAAAGGGTTGTCTATTTAACATAATGGTACCTCTCTCTCTCTCTCTCTCTCTCTCTCTCTCTCTCTATATATATATATATATATATGTATGTATCAATTAGAATGGCAAGTTTCAATATATAGCCCCTTTTTGTTGCTTTCTTTCTTTCTCCTCTCTTTGGTCGGCAATAACAATGACCAAGTTGTACAGTGGGAGGCCAACTATTGGGTCCGGTTAGTTCTTGTATGTTACTATGGAGAATGGGAACATAAGGGAAACAGTGACTGAAAAATGTAGGTGCCATTTGGTATGCTGGAATTGGATTATGGCTACATAGAATTAATAAACTAAGTTGTCTCATACACAATAGGTCGGGACTAATAGTATGAGTTACCCGTATAATATCACTATCTTCTCACTGTTAATATTAAGGGATATGTGATATTATAAGTGCCCTTACTAGAAAAAATTGGAATTAATATTTTTTTTATCTCAAAACTACCTTTGATACACAAGTGAGGTTTAATAACAATGACACTAATAGTACAGAAATTAATAATTTGGCAATTTGCCATGGGGCCCTGCAGTTGCATGGCTTGGGAAAGATCCAACATATAGTCTTAAACACTTCAGCAAATCAATCGAAGATATCAACAAAGTTGTCCCTCAAAATATAACTCTAAAGAAATAAGGAGTACCATGACATAGGTTACCTCCATACACAAGTCTTATCCGATACCAAATCTAAGGTATCACCAAAACTAATTTAAAAGAATCACTGTGATCCAAGGGATTGTCTCACCCACCTATATATATTCATTGCAGATATCAGCAACAACAACAACAAAATCTTCTGAAAACTGAAACAATCTCCAAATCCAACAACTCCTTCGGGGAAAACATACATATGCACATAGAAACAAGTTGAAGGAAACGTCTTTTTGCAGCACCATCTGAAGAAACATACACCCAGCCAAATAACTTAGGAAACGGCCATTAGAGAAACAAAACTGGCCATACCTTGCACAGTCTCAATAAATGCGGTATCATTGCTTTCCGGCAGACTGATCAAGAGAGCATCTGAACCTCAAGTACTAGCCTCTTTCTGTGCCTGGGCCTGCACCTGCGGATTCCTATTTGCCATGAGAACTTGGAGCTGAGATGGAAGCACAGATGGGGGAGAGGTAATATTTGGTCGGGCAGCTTGGACCGGTGGAGTTGGCTGAATAATATACTGGTTTAAGGCATCAGAGTAAGCCCGGCCAGACAAACTTCCACGCATACGGCCGCTGGGCCGCCAGTTCTGTTCTGCAGATGTATCCGCGGTATCCGCCCTTGCAACTGGTTGAGCTGTTACTCTCATATTACCTGGTCGAATGTAAACCAAGTTCATAAGTATTGAGCTTCTAATCATTGAGGTGCTTTAAACATATCATATCCATATGTAACTGATATTACATTGGTAATTGATACAACTATATAGGTGTCTAGGGTGAGGGATGTATTGCGTGAGATTATTTTGCCTCGACTGTAAACGTGCCGAGCCGAGCTGAGTTTTGATTGTCAAGCTTGACTTTTATTTTTTATTATTCAAGCTCGAGTTTACTGGAGCTATAAACAAGACGATCTCAAGCTTTCAAGCCCAAGTCAAAAATATTTTAAAATTCATACTCCATTCGACCCCAAAAAAAAGGCTTGTTTGACAAGTAAAACTTTTAAAAATTGTAACTTTATTTGCTTGTAGCTTCTTCAAATTGCACTAAAATTATTACTCTAAAGAAATGGGACTATTTTTTTTTGGGACAACCAAAGAGGAAAGAGGGACAATTTTGTGGAGACAAAGGGAGCTTAAAATATATATTAAAGGTACATATATTTTAATTACCAAGTTTAATTGTGCCGGGTAGAGCTGTGCTCATTTATACCTTGAGCCTCAAATCATGTTCGAGCTTACTCGAACCAAAAAAGAGTCGAGCTCAAGCCAGCTTCGTATATGACATAGCCCTAGGTCGTGAATCATCCTATAATTAATGTCGACACTTATTAAAAAAATGTCTTTATTCGCACATTACCTCTTTGGTCTCTTACTGCTCCCCTAAGAGCATCAGCGGTTACTGATTGCACAGATGGTGATGGTCTTGATGCCTGTATTGGAGATGTTGTAGATGACTGTAGCATTCTTTGATGCTGGGCAGATCGCTGAGCAGCAGTTATATAGCGGGCTTCTGGGTCACCACCTACAGGACCCGAAATTGTACCTATCCCACTTTGCACACCTCCTTGATGAACTTGACTTCGAATAAGATGGGGAGCTGGCTGATTAGCAGATGTCCGCACCATGCCTGGAGACTGAGTCACCGGATGTGGAACCCTTTGGTTTAGGGATCGCTGTGGATGCGAGCGATCAGTTGGAATAGCTGAAGAAACTCTATAAGCATTTGGTGGTTGAGCAGGGATGGAAGAACGATCTTGATGACCCCAGTTCTGCATGGAAAAAGGAAATAGATTACAGCCTCTCTACTTCGGTAAAGCCTTTATATATATATTAATCCTTCTCTCGCGCACAACTATAAAGACAAAAGTTAACATGTTCCCTTAGGACACATCTTAAGCACCCATTTATACTGTCTCAAGAACGGCCCTAGTGACATTGGAACTTGTGAATGTTGGTCATCAAGACAAAACATGTGACATCTTTCTTAGCTCTAAGGGCACATGTTAGCCAAACGCAAGCAAACACAAATAATTCTCAGTTTTTTTCTCTCTTCTCTCCTACTTCTGTACCATGTTTTCACTCTTCTATCATGCTTTTCCCTTTCTCTCTCTATATTCTTTCTCTTATTTGTCCCAAACACATTCAAACGTAAAGTTTCTCTTTTTTCTTCCTCTTTCATCCTACATGTCACTTCTGTAGAAAGGTTCCAGATTACGAAAACTACTGGTATTAATTGGCCTATTCCCTTACAGATAGAAAAGATGAAAATATACCCGTGCCAATGTGAGTGGTAAGAGTTAGCACTCATTAACTTCATACACAAATTTCACTTGTAACACTAAAATGAACTTCAAGTTCATATATGATATATTGGAGTGACAATATATCATCACGTAAGGGAACAGACCTAGCAATTACCAATTGAGTCGTTAAATTCATGACTATTATAGTTCTCTAACTTGAGGATAGGATTTAAATTTGAACAAGTAATGACAATGAGCATGATTGATACCTAGCATTAAGTAACTATTGTAGCAAACCTGGGACAAAGATTGAATTATGGGTCTGTTTGGATGCATCGTTTTTGAATTCTATAAACATTCAAATTCCATAAAATTTAAATAATGTGAAATTTGCTTTCAAAATCATACAAATTCATTGGTTTGGAAAATGTGTGGAATTCAATTGTAATTCTAGATTGTACTTCAAATAAGAATGCAATAATTTTTCAAATATCTAGTCTAGCCTAGTGGTAGTGGTGGTTAGTTATTTCAAAATTCAAATGGACCCCAAGGGGTGGAAGAGATGGCAAGGACACTCAGCAAAGACCTTGAGGTCTTTGGTTCCAATCCTCATACCATACCAACAAGAGGTCACACTTACCTATCAAAAAAAAAGTTACTTCCTCCATCCCAAAATTATTCCTACTTTTTTTTTTCGTCCGTCCCAAAATAATTGTCTTGTTTGAAACTTTCCTTTTTAGGACAACACTTTTACCATTTTACCCTTACTTTTTCATCTTACTTTAATTATGGGCCACATACACATGGGCTTTAAAGTAAACTACACATCAAACTAATATTAATAATCAAGTAAATTATTTTTTTCTTAATCTGTGTGTCGGGTCAAACAAGACAATAATTTTGGGACGGAGGGAGTATTTCAAATGACAAGAGTTTAAACTTTGCTAAAAACAAATATTAAAAATTTATATTTTTAAAATAAATAACATATAATGGTGGTTAACAACGGCGGTGGATGTCGGAGTTGGCGGCGGAGGGTGGCAGCCGACGGTGGTGGACAAAGGAGGCGGTCGGCGGTAGTGCTCAGAGGCAGCGTCGGAGGTGGTGGTTGATGGAGGTGGCAGCCAGAGGTGGTTTCCGGTTGTGGGGGCAAGTGGAGGTGGCGGCCGGAGGTGATTGCCGACGGCGGGGTCAATGGTGGTGGCCGACAGTGATGGTGGTGGTGAAAGAAGGGTGAGTTATCGTGTGAAGTAATAGAGAAAAAAAGGGAATACAATTTTGAATTCAAATTATTAGGTTTTAGCATAGAATTAGTTTCATGGAATTGAGGCATTTGGATTTACAATTCAATTCCAATTCAAAATTTTAATTGTGTATCCAAACAATGGAATTGGTTTTGGATGCTCTAATTCCAATTCCAAGCCATTGAATTGGTGTAGCCAAACACACCCTATATGTCAACGAATTCCATTACCCCTATCTATATTATAATTTCACTTAACTACTGATCAGGATTCATTTTTATCAAACATAACTACTGGTCAGGATTAAATCTTCTCAAAAGTTAACTAAGATTTCCACAAGCATGTGCCCTAACTAAAATTTACTATTTTACGGTTTTACTAGACATTTATAGTTTTACTGAAATCTTATCGCCTTAATTATCCAGTTTCTTCCCCATCTCCATGATTATCTCCAATTTAATTTTTTATTTTTGTGCAGCCTAGATTTACTGTTTTACAAATATTTAGTTTGTAGTTTCTTATTTGATTGTTATCATAATCAACTAAAATCTCAATTTAATTTTTGTCCGGCTTAGATTCAGTTTTTAAAAAATATATATTTGTTCGTAAGTTTTGTAATTAATTTTGTAATTTTAAATATTTGTATTTTTAATTTTGTTTCTTTTTAAAAAAATTGTGCTAACTTTCTCTTATTGGTCTGAAATCTTTGTGATTTCGATTTCGAATAGCTTTTTGTTAGTTCACTCTGTCTCATTCAATTTATTTTATGGTTTTTGTCTGAAATTTTTATTTTTAACTTTAATTCAATTAGTAGGTGTTGGGTTGGTGTGTAAGAGAGAATGTTTTTGGATGTTTAATTATACTCTTTTTGGATGAGTTACAAAATTTTACAGCCAATAAAATATGTTTTTCTTTAGTTTTTGGGATGTCGTCTTTGCTTTGTGTAGTGTACATTGATCCGACCCCTACAAAATCTCAAGCATATATTAATTTATTCGCATCATACTCACTTCAGACACACACACCGATCATCTCCATACTAGTACCGTGCCATAGGCACGGGTACGAAATCTTGTTTAAATAATGGTTACACAATTATTCCCTATGTCCCTAAACAAGTGTACACTTCTTTAATTTTCTTGTCCCTAGATGAGTGTCCATTACCTTTGGCACTTATCATGGCCTAGGGACATTAATGTACATGTACTACTAAAATGACACAAAAGCCAACTTCCTTAATTTTAGTGAAAAACTAAAAATGAACACTCATCAAGGAATGGACGGAGTGATGTTTAGGCATAAGAGGAATACTTAGATGTACGGACACCAGGTCTAAACTCTGAAGACAACCACAGCAAATTGTCATTATACTCCTTCCATGCTCAAAGATTCCTGCTTTCCAATTTAGTTTGTCCTTAAAAAGGAGCTCCATTCCAAAAATGTACAAAATTTTCATTATTTGTCCTTTTTTCACTATCTTTTCAAAAAGGGAATACCACATTTTTTACCACCGTACAAATTGGGGAAATCCAATTTGACCAACGACGTTTCATAACGACCAAATTAACCAACCAACTTTTAATTTGGTTGCAATGTCGTCTTCAACCCTCCGTTCAATTTGACAATTCCACGTAGGCACCACGTAAGGAGTCAACTAACGGGAAAAAATCAAATTGAACGGAGGGTTCACGGCGAGGACGACATTGCAGCCAAATTAAAAGATAATTGGTTAATTTGGTCATTATGAAACGCCGTTGGTCAAATTGGATTTTCCCAATTTGTACGGTGGTCAAAAAGGTGGTATTCCCTTTCGAAAACATAGTATTTCTTTTATATGTCTGCAGAGAGAGATGTCATTTTAAAGCAAATCCAAGGAAGTATATATAGGAATAAGAGTTACAAAATTATAAAAATTAAGACTTTCAAAATGAGATTCTTTTGTTTTTCTTTTATTTTGGTGGTGGATGGGGGGGAGGGGAGGAACTCGGGATAAACATAAAAATATTCTTACTTGTGGCCCCATGTGTTGCTGCTGCGATGAAGAAGAGGTCATACGTGACACCTGAAGTGGATTCAAATAAGATCTGGAAAATTGCTGCTGCCTTTCCACGTTACTGGAAACACCTGCTGACATCTGAGCTGGAAGGGCCTGCACTGCAATCGGCGTTCTGCTTACCTGTCTGGCAATAGTAGGGAATCTCGCATATTCGCTGATATTTGAGTTTCCATACTGCTGTAACTGCATATTGTTGGGAATAGCAATTTGATTCTGAGCACTCAAGGTCGGTGCAACGCCATTCCTTTGAAAAGCCTGCAGTTCTCGATTAAGAGCAGGAGAAATGGCATCAGTTAGCACAGTCGAGAAGATAGCATTGGTCGGTGCGGAGGCACCACTGGTAATATTTTGGGTATCTGATTAAGCATGAGATATCACTATCCTGGCCAAAAGCCATCTTCAGTATGCAAAGAAGAGTGTCGATTAACCTCACTAGAATTGTTGGTAACTTGGTACACTGATGGATTGTTGACAGTAGATTGACTACGGAAAGTAGCTGGAGAAGGCTTTCTATCTTCATTTTCACGATTACTTGTTGTATCCATCTCACTATCTCCATCGACATCGGTAAGGTCCAAAATATCTACAGGAGCATTGGGGAAGCTTGTAGATTCTTGCTGCAAAGGCCCAGTAGGTGCCTTGTCATGTGGTTTATCTTTGTGCTCATCACTCTCTGTGACAGCTTTCCACGAGCCATCGGCAGAGAACCTCACGTCAACAACATTTTCTCCCACCTCTCTCAGGACCTGTGATAATTGCTTTAATAAGAAAGCAAGAATTTCAAACAAAATGGAAAATGGTGCAGATTATAGACTACTCGCCTTGACCATATTCTGATCAATACGGATGTCTGTGAAGCAAATAAATTGATTACAATGCGGGCAGCGCCATGAAGGTCTTCTCGAATTCATTTCCACAAAGTTGTCAAAATCAAAGCACTTCAAAACAACACCAAAGGGTGACATTAATGCAGGAGTAAAAGAGAAAGCAAGAGAATATGGAAAAAGCTAAATGAGAAATTATAAACTTGGGGGGAGGGGGAACGACACTCAGCTTTAGATGAGGGTTTATTGGCTTTTGGTCTGTTGGAGTTAAAATATACTCCCGGCTCAAACAAATGTTCCCATTTGAAAATGCAAACTTTTAAGTATTTGAGATTTACATCTGTATCTTTTGTGTTGCACTAAAGTTATATTCTTTCTTTTTTTTTTCTTTTTGTAAGACACTTGAAAGAAATATCATGTTTTCAAACAGAATTGATAAAATAATGAAGATTAATATAGCTTAAATTCCAGTAATGGGACCAAAGAAAAAGGAAAGGTTGACAATTTTTTGGGGACTGAGTATGCGAATATATAGCTCGAAAAATTGGATTGAAATCGGTAATATTGGTTTCAGTTTGTAATTAAAAGATAAAATATAACAGAAAGTATAGCCATACCCTCAAAAAACATATCATGTGTTTTTTCAGATCCACGTAAATAAGGAGGGGGTATGACTTTTGCTCTAAAATCAATCTAACGAACATGCCATCATCATAGCACTACCTATTCCACAGCCCCCAAGTCACCAATAATCACACCATTATTTACACATCCATCGGAGAAAAATGAATTTACAGATGAAAAAGGGAAGAGGGGTGCAATGGCACAGACCCGGTGAAGAAGAAATAGAAACATTGGTTACGAATAGCAAGAAAGGGAAAATTAGAGTAGCCATGGTTGGAATGGAACAGTGTGAGTTATGACTAGGAGAGAAGTTTATTTTATTTTATTTTATTTTTATTTATTTATTTGAGCTTCTACCTCGTATTTTTTATGTATGCAAGTAATTTCCAATTCAATAGTAGGGCAAAGGTTGCAAATCTGGATATTGTCTGCAATCTCACCAAAAACAATGTTCATTAACATAAACCTAAATTTTTTGAACTTTATTCTACTTATTTCACCTCCAACGGATTAAACCAATAACTGTTTAGATTAAGAGATTTTAAGGTGGTTCATCGCTTTGTTCTAATATTAAGACTTCCCATTTTAGGTATAATTTAAGTTACGAACGATCAACAAATGCCTTTATGCATGACTTCAAATCTCAAGCAATTCAATTTAGCTACACTTAACAAAATGTTCAACTGACTTCAAGAATCTGTTGCTACTTCACCAGATATTTTTTCTTCCCTCATTTTACTAACCAAAACTTCAGCAAATTTAGTAACAATAGATACGTGTACTCCGGCTTTCTTCTGTTATTCTCTCTTCGTCCTTGTATACGTTTGGGGCAAGCCTTAGCTCTGTTGAAACATTTCTTGAACTCCAGCAACTCAAACACATAAAGTCGTAATCAAATTATAATGAACTTAATCATAATTATTGTGTACAAATATTGACCTGAGAGGTACAACATTTGCAGTCCACACAACAAAGGTCAGCACAGCCAATATGTTATTCCCGTCTGCCAGCACATACAAATTGAATAGAAGGTGCTACTAGTATCTCTGATCAGACTGACGTCTCTATCCAGTCGGTACTCAAGCATCACGGAGAACTCACTCAAAAATGAAAAGAAAAAAACAAAATGAAAATTAGAAACTCACCTGAAGATGCTTGCACGAATGTCCTTTGGCAGGGGTGTTTATACGTTTGAAGCTGTTTAATATTGAGAACCAACAAACCAATGAGATAAAAAACACTATGCTCCAATCAAGTATAGTGATGCATACTTTTTATTTTACTTTAATATAGAGTAAATGACAAATGTAGTATTAACCAGTTTGATTTACAAAAAGAGTTGCAGAGAAGTAGAAAAATGTGATCAATGACCAGGGATCCGCTATGTTTTCTTTTTCTTTAAATTTTATCTTGAGCAACATTTTTTTTTCTTTTTCGTAAAATTCTTACAACGGAACTACCACCACACTTGATACCCTTTCTAAGAGGAACAACCAATGGAACATGTGATATAAGCGCAAGTTTGAGAATATTTGTACACTTTGTTTTCTCATTTTCTAGGTCATTCATAAGATGCTGATTGTGCAATTGGTTAGACTAGAACCACAATTGGTGCCGTCCATGGTGTTTCAATACCATCATTTACTTCACCCATGAGAGTTGAAACCCAATTAAATAGGGAAAAGTTTTAAATGTGGAAGAATGTTTCTCTTTCTAATTTTTCAACTCGAGTAAGAGTCGTCCAAACACTTGCACAAATAAGATATTCATAACAGCAAAGGCGCCTTCAGAATCGCCATTACGTTATATCAGCTGTAATATGCTCCATTAAACCACAATCCACCATATCTAGTTAACCATCTTCATCCATGTTTTATTTGGTCTTCCCCATCTCTAGCTTGCTTCTGGTGATTAAATATGAAAAATGCAAATACTTGAATCTTAATCATTTTCCATCATTTAGCTCTGTAGAGCTATATACTATGTTTGGACAGGCATCAAAGTCTGAAAGGAGTGTCACAAAAATTCAAACACCACATTAGTGAACTGAAAGAGCGGACTAGAGCTTTGAAGTACTTCTGACTTAAGGGATACCTACTGGTTATCCCCAAGGAAAGGAACAATAAGAAAACTGAGCTACTATATATTCTATTAACTGAAAGATGTTCTACTTAACTCAAAAAGGAGTACGAAATAAGGTTTTTAAAAAAATGTAATAGGGATCCAACAGTTGTCCATGCAGCTATATTGCACCCAACTTGGCATACGCAAGCTTCACATTTCTTGGTTCTCTAAACAAAGAGAAGGCCCATAAGCACCTCAAAATCAATCACTCAAACAAAGATAGTCCAGCTTTCAAAAATCAAGCTGACTTGATGAGGCCAATCCTTTACAAAATTAGCCTGACTAGGTGACTCAACTCAAATAAGCATTGCCCCAACTTGTTCCAGTCAAATACATGGATCCTTTTCCGCTATTGAATAGAATAGAACTACATCACTTTTATCAGCATAGTAGCGTGCCAAGAAGGATGGACTGGAAGAATTGAAATTTTTTCTTATCATTTTTGCCTGTGAAATTGAGTAGTCACTGGTACAGAGGCATAAACACTAATAAACAGAGAGAAGACCGTGCGTAAGGCACGGAGAGTTGATGATCAGAAAACTATGAATTAACTGAAATGAAAAGAAAAAAAAGGTAATTTTAAGGTCGAATAAGTAGGTGACAGGATCAGGAAACCATAGAAAACATGTGAGCTAAGGATTTATATTTGTCTAGTATCAACGATTCTGAGTAAGAGGTATATTAACTGGTAGTAAATGACAATGTGACAGTAAAATTATGTAGTTTCATAGATTTTCCTAATGCCTCTTGAAAAGTGACACTAGGTCTAAACAAAAATGTTATAACTTCATTAAGGAGACCTTCAACAGTTGAAGACAGAGCGTTTTACTAAATAAAGAGAGGAGTGAGTAAAATTGATCTGACCACAGAGGAATATACTCCACATACAAGTTAGAAAGATGTGCAGGAAGGAATTGAAAAACTTTAACACGACATCATACCTTATAGGACAATTTAAAGATATTCGAGATGGACCTTCGATTATCTCGCTATCTATCATGAAGAATAAAAGAGGAAAAAATATGAACAGAGACACCAAAGTTTAGATGGAAGTAGTCAAATATATTTAATTTTCCTGTAGATTTCATGGGTATATATACCTGAATCAAGTGCATTTACAGCAGGCGGAATGTAATCTGGAAGCATAGGATGGCCAGATGTTGAGTTCATACTCATAAAGGCAACAACTATGATATAATTCCCTTCATAACGATTTACAACAGGTGTCAGGCAGAGGATAAATTTTAAATTGCAAAGAAGTGAAGCGTATCGTGAGTCTGTCATACTATACCATTAAATTGACCAACAGCTTGAAGAAGGTTGGTTCCATATTTAAGCATATGGGTTACAGTTGTCGGAATCTGCGGTCCAGTGTCCTGATAGGAATATATGAGCACGAAAATGTCACAACCACTAAACCGTATTAGGCAAAAGACTTGCTCTAAATAAGTGACAATTTAAAAGGCCAAAAAGGTAATACACGAACCATATATATATTGGTTCTCCTTTCTACTCCCTTGCCATTTAACAGAAAGCTACAAAAGTTAAATACGTGAGAACAACTGTCAGAATACGATACATGTCCACTCAATTAAAATAAGACTGAAGAACATAAGCGCATACTTTACTTGTGGGGGACTTATGATGCACGAAGAAGTCTCTATATTGTCCGTTTGAGCTACAAGTAAACGCTGAAGAGAAAATGGGACAAGCAACCAAATATAACAAAGCAATGACTAAACCAAATAAATTCTGTTATGTGCCATTTTGCATGCACGAGGAAAAATACTAAGAATTTAAGAACAAAAGGAGAACATATAGTATAATAATGAAGAAATAGGACAACTGTCTGATTGTACTCAGTTGTAGCCTCCTTAGTACAGCTTCGTGATGAGGCACCAACCCTTACATATCCCAGCAACACCATTGACGAACATTCGCTCTGTATACTGACTACCAGAAAGAGATATATTTGCCACAATGCCATTGACAAATTTTCACTACGTACACAGCAAGCATAATGAAAGGCCAAAAATACAGTAAATAGAGGAAACTGGCTGAGATCTCAAAGGACATCCCTCCCTCCCCCACCCCCATCCCCCGTGGAAAAAGAGGGGGGGAGGGGGTTTGACATACCAATACCATGGTGAATGATGTTTGTCAATAATATTGTCCTTATTGATGAAACAAAAGAGAGGGTGAATGCTAAACCAGAAAAAAGGAGAGAAGCTTTAAAGTTGAGAAGAATCAAAATATGTACGAAAAGCGAGAGATTCCACAAAATAATCACAGATGGAGGCCCAGTTTAGTTAGTCAACCAAAGTAATCAATTTCGTTATACAAGGCCAATAATTAATCAAAGGAGAGGTGATGTCAGTTGCAGAATTCAATCAGGTAGAGTGAAGGGGAGGTGCATCCCGAGTTTTATGTAATTGAGCATTTCCACAAAATTGAAAGTAAAATTTTTGAAGAAAACTTTTTTGTATTATACTTTCAGGTATTGTAAGAAATATTGCAAATAAGAAACAACATGTTTCCTAGGTGAATATAGCCGAAATGAGATTGTTAACGTCATGTAGGGGTAAAAGACAAAAAGATGAAATCCAAAACAAACAGACTCGGCTATGGATAAAGATATAGATAAATTGAAAGTTGTCTTTGAGAAAAGAAAACAACATGAAGATATTATTAACCATGGAATGCCTAAAAGAAAATTCAAGATCGTCAAAATGTATTCTAGAGTGAGAAGCTCAGACGTAACCCTAGGTTTTTGACTACACTCTAACTACATCCTGTTACCATATATTTAACTTTTAACCAATCTACACTCATGTTTGCAGGTACTACCCGCCTATGCAAAGTCAAATAATCAATCACAGCTCAAAAGTGATGAGAAGTTAATGGAATAAAAACACAAGTATTAGTCTAATCTCTCCAAGGTAAGTATATAATTTTGAAATGTTGAGAAACAAATGCCTAGATATATTGCCTCGTAGGACTTGTAATGTTTCAAGTACTGATTTTAATGTTTTCAATTTCTTTCCTAGGGGAGCTGGGAAGGGAACGCCCCCTTTCTCTCTCTCCTCCCCCAAAGGAAAACCAAAATAGCATATTCCTTCCCATGTTTTTCCCTCTTTCTTGTAATCACGAAGTCCTGCATCATTCTCAGCCAATCTAGAAGGCAGCAGCCTTTACTAAAGCACAAGCGAACACGCTCCTGAGCCCCCACCCCACCCAACCGGTGGTAGTGAGGCACGCTGGCAGGTAGGATGAGAAACACAATTTATAATCATCTTCCACAAGAAGGAGCACAAAATTAGATCAGATTTTGCAGCCAGTTGACCTTTCACATCTCATATAGACTTGCTCCTATCGACAGCATTATACGTTTCGCAAAAGAGCAATTTCTCAACAGATAGCAACAACAAAAAATGGACTTCAAAAGCTGAAATATAGCTGGTTAACATAGATTTAAGATATCCAAAATACATGATAAGGCCTGGGGAATCTGGTCAGCCACTATGTTAATATATCAAGTCATCAAATGATAAAACAAAATGCATGAGCAAACAGGATATGATCACAAAGAAATTCTTACTATTTTATCTTCCGGAGAAGATCTCCCATTCTTCAAAATCTGGAAGTCCTTCACATATGCGCCGTAACCCGGCTATGATCAAACAAAAACATATTAGTACTTGGCACCTCAATTTAGCTAAACAACGAAAAGCAAATAAAGTAATAGCTAAATAAACCTACCTTGGCTTCAAGAAAAGCAAGTATCTGACCCATTCTCATTCGGGGATAGAATCTGGAGAAAGGGAGAGAAAAGAGGTTTTATACATCACTATAAAATTGTGTACGTACATGACTGAAAATTAACAATTCAGCATGCTGGCATAATTCAAGTTTGTGTAGTTTCTTTCATCAGACCTTCTGGATATTTGATTTCATCATACACTCGAGCAGAGCAAACCAACAAATCACACATTAGCAAAATGAAGCAGCAATACATGCCTTAACAAGCACCAAACTTTCAGATTTAGTTTCCAGTAGAAACTAATGCGCATCTTTCTAAACATCCAATTCTTTGCTGCTGGGAGCATGAGAAAGCTATTCAGACCATCTCCAACAACTTAAGCATTATACTGTGAAGACCAAGGTTCAAGTCTTCCCACTTCCATTTACTACTCTTATTGTTTCGATGGAACTACATTTGTTCTGATGAGCACTAGACATCCACCGATTCACGTTTATGTCTACACAAGTAAAGGTATTCAAATGGAAAAGTGAAGCTCTAAAACATGGTACACATAATTGGTCCCTCTCTCAAAAAACTTAAGCTTGTGCATTTTGAAGTAATTCACTATACAGCGTATCCGAGTTCTGATACAGTAAGGTCATAATTCACGTCTTCCTTAGTAAATTTATCAGCACATGTGGGGGTCAGTCAGGAAGAAAGGTGTCAAGAGAGTTTAAGATTGTAGAGCAGTAGATGATCTGAATTCAAACAGCAATATGAAGCAGAATTTTAACCAGTAGCAGCTAGCCAGCTACGACAGGATGTTACCCATAACCCCGGGGATGAAAACAGACAATGTCCATGCAACTACGAAGTGTTTGTTCTCCCTTTAATTTCTATTCAAACTCGATCGGACTCAACCTAGAGTGAGATTGAGCGAAAGAAGGACAATTTAGGCAATCGGCATTCTGTGGTTGACACTAAATCCATAAAAAATAGTAATCAAGAAAAGTTGTTCTCCCTTCTGGTAGCTTAGCACCCAAGACTATTGCATACGAAGCCACTAGCCACTATTTAACATCGCTGTTGATAAAGACGTAAAATCGCCTCATACTTGCATTTCGATCATGATAGGGTCATCTGGAATCCAGTTTTTAGAAGGAATTTTCATGACCGGGAAGTGGAGTTTTTTGTGCAATTCTCTGAGCTTATTTATTCACAGCAAATTGACAGAAATTCCAAAGATAGGGTCTTCTGGAGGAAATCAAAAGGTACCAAGTTAACAGTAAAATCGTATTTCGCTGACCTGGTGCATTTTGGCAGAGACACTTTTCCTAGGAAAGCTATTTGGAAGTCTAAAGCTCCGGCAAGAGTAGCCTTTTTCATGTGGGAAGCTGCGAATGAGGCCATTCTCACAGGAGATAATTTGAGGAGGCGGGGCAAGGTGCATGTGGACAGGTGCTACATGTGCAAAGGAGAAGGCTAACGTGTGAACCATCTACAGTTGCATTGCACGGTGGCAAGGGAGTTATGAAGTATTATTCTCAGCTGTCTCAATTTGTCATGGATGATGCCTGGTACTGTAATAGATCTGCTTATGTGCTGGTCTTTAATTCTTTATACAACAGAGGGAGAAGGAATCCCAATTGGCGTTCTATTCTCCTGGGCGTGTGCTGGATTATACGGAAGAAAAGAAATAGGAGAGCCTTCATAGATGAGGAAAGACCCTAGTCTATTTTGAAGAATGCGATTCTTCAGTTGCTGTTTTTTTGGTGCACAGATACAACAGGGCCTATGGCCAATTCTTGATAGATTTTATGGATAGCTTTTTTATTTTATAATCTTATGAGTATAGGATGCGACACCTGTTTTGTCGCTTTTTATTAATATTACTTCTTACTTATAAAAATAACCAAATACTTGGAACTATTTCTACAGTGTAATAAGGCCTTCTGTCCATATGTGACCACACTCACAAATTTGAATGGAAAGATAAGTTAAGAAACTCACTATAAAATCATCTCATCTCAAAGAGTTTAATAACAAACAATCACTGAAAGAAGGTCATGCAAAAGAGCAGGACAGAGTAACCACCTTGACATAATTGTTGAAATGGTGGGGAGAAAACTACTCTCTTCAGTGTTCATATCTACACTGCAGAAGCTGCTTCCTATCTACAACAAGGCAATAGAAACATTTACAGGATGGATGCATAATAAAACAAATAAACCAACATAAGTTGCTAAAAAGTGAAAAGAAACTGAGGAAACTGTTTAAAAACCTCGTTTGAAAGAATGTCAAGTTCTTCGTTATCCTTTTCTGTAAACCATTTATTTCTACAAGCATTCTGTCAAAATGAAACAAGGGCACAAGCAAAACTTCAATAAAAGATTAAATCTGAATGGGCATTGGTATTTACTGCAGACAATAGGCCTAGATAAAAAGTAAAGCCCAAAAAAGAAAAACATAATATCGGTAAATTTACAGGAAGAAGTATATAATGAGAATTGACAAAGATGTTAGGTTCATTAGACAAGCATCGTATCGATGACTAGTAACATGCTCAAATTTGGATCCACAATTCAGAAATCAAATGAGAGACTAATATAAATGATGTCGACATGATGCAACACAATCCAAAATCACGAGACACATAATCACAAGCCAGCGCGATTGTATGGATCCTCCACATCAGAAAACCAGACAGATGTGAACATCAGACCCTTAGGTTGACATTCAGCGGGGACAATCATCCTCACCAACCGTAAGAGATGATGACATACAGAGAAATTGAAATTCTGTCTTGTTTTAAGCCGCATATTTTACTTTTTGTCTTTGCTTCCTTTTGTTTTTACCTACCAGTAGGTTGACTCCTTTACTACCTAGTTTGTCATTTTATTTATTATTTCTACTATTGATTAAGGTTGTTTTCAGTTGAAAAAATTAAAATTAAGATGCAAGCTACATTCTCTAGAACCCATTAAATCTTAAGGATACATCAGACAGTTTTTTCGCTTACTAAGAATATAAAGGAAGTACGTTATCAAAAACTACCGTCTCTAGACTCTACCCAAAGAAGTTATTTCTTTTTTTTTGATAAGTAAGGTATAGTATTATAAACAAGCGTCAAATGAGGTGACGCGTTCTTGTACACCGGGGGTATACAAGATCAATAATAGACTAAACAAAAGAACTGTCCATGCTATCTACAAAAAGGATCTTCTGAGTTAGGATCAGCTATGGAGCACCAAAATCGCAAAGACAGAAGGAAATTCTTCTTAATTCCATCAATATCTGATTCGACAGTCTCAAAAGCCCTCCTGTTCCTCTCTTTCCGGATGGTCCACCAAACTGCTGCAGGAGCATAGTCCCAGAATTCGTTCTTCCTCCTCCTTTTGAATAACAACCATCCTCGTATCAACTCAATGACAGATCTGGGCATAGCCCAAGAAACACCAGCAGAAGATAGGAAGAGGAAAATCCATAACTCCCTCACAATGGGGCAATGCAAGAGCCGGTGGTTCACATTCTCCTCCTCATTCTTACACATATAACACCGATTGGCGATTGACGTAAATCATGCCACGAGATCTCAAATTCTCCCCTGTCAAAATAGTTCCCCTAGCTGCCTCCCAAACAAAAAAAGCCACCCTGCTAGGTATTTTAGCTTTCCATATATCCTTCCATGGGAACAAGATTCTGCCTCTACCATTCAGCTTTGAGTAAAAGGATTTAACAGAGAATATTCTGTTCTTAGAACCCTCCCACAACAATGTATCTTCTCTCGAAATTATTTCTTACCAAACTAAATTCTATGATCAAGCTAAGACGAATACATCATTGAATGCCATGGTATTTAGAAGTTAGAGCAAAGCATAAGAATGAGACATCAACACCATGACAAAAATGAAGTTAGAGACAATCTACAAATTAACTCAGCATCTGCTCCTCTAAAATCACAGAAAGAACAAGATGGGTCCCAGTCATACATGTTATACATGACATATTGAATGAATGACCTATCAGACATTCTGTGTTGTGGGGTAAGGGCGGGAGCAGGGGGTACTGTGGGTGTACCTTTACAGAGATCATCAGCACCATGATAGCTGCTTGTAGTAAGGGATCATTTTTACGTTGACACACCTGAGCATATAGTGATGGAATTAGAATTATATGCAACATAAAATAAAAGTATCCCGTGTGGGAAAAAATCTGGAAAGCTGTATTCCACAAGAAAATATGGAAAACATAAAGAATACCTAAAAAATAATAGCATAAAAAACCGACAGCAAAAGAAGCATGAAGTTAGAAACTATATCCAGAATAACAATGGCAAATAGAATCTTAAATCTTATTCATCTCTTGATACATCATCCTATATGTTGGCAGCTAGGGATACTACTCGTAATAAGATCAATACTGTTGGATACCACCTGGCTATGGTCTCATTAATACTATTATAATACAAATTACCATTACAGTTCAAGGCACATCCAAGTTTTGCGACATGTGATCAACTCAGTGATCCTTAACAGAAAAATACATGTCCCCTGCAAAATAATAGGAGCATAAGTTTTCCTTTTGTTCCTTCATAAGGAGGCGAGAATAGAGCCCATAAGAAACTTCCACTTTCATAGGATGTTAGTAAAATACAAGCTAGTTGCCAAACTCCAAACTGCAAGCCACGAGTCAAATGCTTTGACATGCACACAAAAATCAGCAAAAAGAAACGCCGTAAGTATTAAAATCCAAAGCAACAGTGCTGGCCCTTTTTCACCTCATTAGACACTACCGATATTAACTTATCCTTCAGATTCTCTAATAAGAAAAGGGGGCACTTTATCAACTAATAAACCCATGGAGTGGATATACTCTAGCAGTATATTTAAATAAGTTGCTGATTCAGAATCATCAAGATTCTCCAGCAAATAAAAGTTGATGCCACTTATTGCAGCTAACTGAATAGCCTTCCACAATTTATGGGCAATAAGATTACAGGACTTATAACAGAGTAAGGTTATCTTGGATGCCTTTAAGAGTAAAAACAGTTAGAAACACGCTCTTGCTTTGGCAATGGCACTGCCTTATTCATCTGATATGCTACCTCGTGAAGCTTTTATTCAAACTGGTATTCCCCTCAAAAACTTATATTGGAGATGTAACAGTAGTTAAATCAAAGCCTATACCAATGATTGCATTGACAAATTGAAGCAAAAATTATGACTAGCAAAGATCCTTTCAGCATAATTCACTTTTTTTTCTTCTACCCTATCTTAGCAAATGGCAATTAAGGACAATGACCATCAAATAAGCGATAGATGAAAGACAAGAAGAAGGGTTAATGAAATAGTAAGTTTGTAACTAGAGCATGGTGAGAGGTAATAGAAGAAGATGAATGGATTCTATACATTTTGGAGCAGCTGAAGAAAAATATACCAAATGAGTCGGATAAAGTACACAAATAAGTGGAAAAGTAGCCAACTAAAGGCCCAAAAAAGTAAGTCTTGTATAAAATATATACGATACAAGTTAGCGATCATCAAAACATAAGGAACTTCTGTATCAGGACTTCGTGCAAGATGCTAATATTTTGATATGTAATTGAGTACAGTCAACTCTTAACACTGTTCTTTTGAAGATCAACCTAAAGACTTTGAAAATTTGAAATTCAAATTAACTGAAAGAAGTCACCTGCTTTAACAACAAGGGCAAATCTGGAGCTCTGCTTGGTACCTCATTGTTTGCAACAGCATAGTCAATACCTCTGCAATTGTCAATGTATATATGTACTCAGTGACACTGGATATGAATACGCACACAAAATGGATGTCAGCTCAATTTATGCACCAACAAAACAATAAAGAGAATTAAAGGCATAAAAGGATGAAAGACCTGAGAGATCGCCTCATTTCATAAGGTATATCAATCTAATGGAAAAGCAAACTTGTACCCACAAACGCAAAGCACATTCGATGTATGAACCTCATTTCAGATGTGCAAGTGAAAGATGGGAGAGTTACAAAAAAGAGAGCAAATGAAAGACTGAATGCCAATAGATAATAGAAGATCATTCTCAGAAAGAATCTAACCCTTACTGCTCAACTATTATTAAGGGAAACAATCGTTAATAAGGATTTAACTACACTAGCTTCACTCAAGGATTTGAGCCTCATTAACAAGGAAACAAGCATCAACAAGGCTAAAACTAGGGCTGGTAATTGAGAAAATCGGGGCAGATCAAGATCTGGATCAGAACCAATTACCCAATAAATTGAAAATTGAAAAAATCAAAATAAAGGGGCTTCAGCAACTCATTTCACCCCTCTCCATCAAATTCCAAAGAGGCCTTCAACATCAACCATAGCCAATTGAGTAACCTAGTTTTGAAATTCCACCATTCGTTTGCGCTAGATTCGATTATTCCAAGTTAGGTGGAGCTCTGGAAAATTAACTGCATTTGCAGATTCAAAATTTGTATCTAGAGAGACTTTGACGGAGTGGCAAGGCATTGTGTTCGACATAGATGGGATTGGAAGATTGGACCACATACCATTTGTCTATCAGTTTCAGAGCAGAACTGTGAGAACCATGTAATTTAATTTCATATAAAACCAAACCAATGGAATCAAACAAAACATAAAGTTCACTAGAAATAATAGTTTACATAGTCAAACATTTTGAGGAAAGGAAACTAGAACCTAGATAATCTGGCCATAGCATAAACTGGAAGAAACCTCTTATCAAACCTCCAGTTAAATAGTTATACTTATACATCGCTTAACTGGTTTTGGAAACTTGCAATCACGGCAAACGAGATATTGCAACAATCGTATGCTCAACCAGTCAAGTCACCAAGCACAGACGGTGGCGGGAAGGGAACACCTTCCAAAATTTGGATTTTATACACATAAACCACATATTTACTAACAGGATTCTAAGCTAACACCCTCCCACCCAAAAAAAAACTCATACAAAATCAATGTCTTATTACTTTCCACTCATCATCCTCCAAAAAAGACTTCATTAGAATGAAGAGAAGATAATGGTGGATAATTACAGACAACCGGAAATATAACCTGAAAAGGCAGAAAGAAAGACTCCAACTAAACTAAAAAACACGAGCTCCCCCATCTCTCACCAAATCAGTCAATGGCAAACCCTTAAACATCCCCCACCAAAAGCAGGATTGTCATCCATGTATTCAACACCTCTTGATAAATCATATACTCTTAAATGACTTTAACCTTTTACAAAATTGAATATTTTCATATAAGTTGCATGATTTCAACAAGAAATAGAATTAGAAAGTTCTATCTTCTTTTTTTTTTGTTAATGGTAATTGTATAGATATCAAAGCGTCAAAACAGGTAACGCGTCCTATGTACATAAGAAGTATCTACCAAAAAACTAAGATATAGGGAAGTTTTGTAGATTTGACAAGGGGATGTGAGAGTGCTCAGCCCCTGCACACCACGTAAACACACCACGTAAACAGGAGATGAAGCAAAGCACTCTTCTACTTTGTAATGGACCCTTCCTCATTGTCAAAAGCCCTATGGTTTCTTTCATTCCAAATCGTCCACCACACCCCCAAGGGAGCAACTTCCCGGATAGTATTTATGTTCTTCCTCCTACAAAAAAATTTCCAGTTCCACAATAAGTCTTTGGAAGTCTCCGGAAGCACCCACGCCACATTGAACAAACGGAACATAAATTCCACAATTCCCCTACCATCGGGCAATGCAGAACCAAATGATTTACACTTTCCTCACTCTCTTTGCACAAAAAGCATATGTTAACATATATAATCCCTCTCTTCCTCGGATTATCGCCGGTTAGGATAGCCTCATTCGCCACTTCCCACGCAAAAAAGGCTACACGGTTTGGAGCTACCGTCTTCCAAACTGACTTCCATGGGAACAAAAACTCCTCTCTATCAGACAGCTTAGAAGTAGCCTTTGACTGAGAATTTCTTGTCCTTCGACCCTTCCCAAACCACGCTATCACTCTCACAACCAGCTTTTTGAGCGTAAAGAAGCTCAAAAAATCTAGTCACCAATTCCATCTCCCAATCGTGAAAGTTTCTTCTAAACATTGGATTCTAGATCACACCCGACCTCCCTCTAAAGATAGCACCGAGCTGATCAAGCAATCCTTTTCCCTAGCCATAGAGAAAAGCTTAGGAAAGGATCTTAGCAACTCCGCATCTCCGCACCATAAGTCTTTCCAAAACTTCACTGTCGCCCTTGTCCCGACCTCAAAAGATATGTTTCTACCAAAAGCATTCCATCCTTTTCTTATACCTTTCCACACTCCTACCCCCAAAAGCCTCGGTGGTCTCTGCCGGAAACCACAGATGATACCTTGATCCGTTTTAATGAAGTTATAGAAGCTCTCATAGCATAAACCACACTCTCACGAGGCTTGATCCTGTGTCGTTGAGAAAATAATAGTAGCGCTTTGATCAGTTAAGCTGACACTCAAAATTGAATAACAAAACTCAAATTTAGATTTTCTTATTGATAAAGAGGTTCCTTTAATTCTTCTTGTGTCTATGTGTGTGTCTACATATAAACTCCCCCCCCTTCCACACACACACACACAAAATGGCCGATTCCTGCCACAAAGAAGATTAATAGACAAGAATGGCAACTTAGATTGAAAATATCATCTCAACTTAAAATTAGCTAGGAAGCAGACCATAAAGAGGAAGGAATTGTGAATCTTGTGAAAATAAAGAAACATAAGCATCTACATAAGAAAATCAAGGTAGAAGAACCTGGAAACATTGATGAGGATATCCCGAAACTCCTTGGAATATAAATGCACGCTATCTTTGTAACGCTTAAGGGTAGAAATATGCTCACCAAAATTTTGATTAGAATAATGGCCATTTTTGGCCAGATTGACTAGTGTTGTATCCATGCAAACACTCTCTCTCTCTCTCTCTTAACGCCTACCAATCTATCTATCTACCTCTACCAACCTGAAGAACAGATCAAAGATCCTGGGTTGGGGATGGAATTAAGATATATGGCCTCTTCTATTGACAAGTAGCCTGGTTCATAAGAAAGAAGCGTTTTTTTTCCCTTGTGAGATTTTGGGAATCCCCTGCCCTAAGGTACTAAAATGTAGTAGTGACAGTAAAACAGGGTCAAATGGTCAATTATGCTAAAGTTTCCTCGGGGAAAATTCTCAACACGCTATAAATGAGACTAAACAGATTTCCACACAAAAAAAAAAGGTACTAAAAATGTGGTAGAGAAAATATATGGGGTTAATTATGCTAAACTTTCCGCTGCAGGGAAGATTCTAGATGTGCCATAAATGAGGTTAACTGCTTTCCATGTATAAAAAGAGTTCACCTGAGAGGGATTTGTCTCCCTTTCTTTCCATAAAACAAAACCGGAATAAAATACCATTCACCAAAAGTATATATTAATCCCTCCGTTCTTAAAAAAGTGTTATGTTTGACTCGGCACTTGGCCCACAAATTAAGAAAAAATATTGACTTTATTATAAATATTGGTATGTTATACATTATCCTTTGAAGTCAATGTGCAAGTTGGCCCATCATTGAAGTAGCAAGGAAAGTAAGGGTAAAATGGTAAAAATAACTACCTAAAAAGGAAAGATTAGAAAGTGGACAATCTTTTTGGAACGGACGATGGACTCTTTTTAAAGGAACGAAGAGAGTATTTGCTTGTATCCATCTTTCTATTAATCTAATTTACTTTTCTTATAAAAAGAAAATATTACAGTGAGAGAACGCATTGTTATTACAGGTGACCCCTGGGCAACTAGGCCTGCTGTCTTGGCTGCTCTCAGATTCATAGAGGGCCTTGATCGCAGTAATGGACCAGCTAATTGGGCCATTAGGTTACTTTTTTGTGCTAATCAGGTGAGTAATTAGGTGGTAGAATAGTCTGCTTCCTTGGTGTTCGGACAGCTGCTCATCTCCAATTTTAAATTTGAAAAATCTAAAAGCTGGGAGACAGATGGCTGCTGGGTGCTCTGGGAACCTCTCCTCATAGTTGCTTTAATAACCGAGATCCCAGCAGAGCTCCATAAGTTCCTCAGGGTATATAGTTCCCAGGGTCAGTGAGCAACAGCAGTTGCAAAAGTCGCATAGTGTGCATGATGTCACATAAGTTCATACAAACGACAGTGTTGAAGTTATAGTCTTATAGATACACAACATAAAAAGTCCTTGATTTTGATCGCAGTAATGGGCCTGCTAATTGGGCCATTAGGTTACTTTTTTGTGCTAATCAGGTGAGTAATTGGGTGGTAGAATAGTCTGCTTCCTTGGTGTTCGGACAGCTGCTCATCTCCAATTTTAAATTTGAAAATTCTAATAGCTGGGAGACAGATGGCTGCTGGGTGCTCTGGGAACCTCTCCTCATAGTTGCTTTAATAACCGTGATCCCTGCAGAGCTCCATAAGTTCCTCAGGGTATATAGTTCCCAGGGTCAGTGAGCAACATTAGTTGCAAAAGTCCCATACTGTGCATGATGTCACATAAGTTCATACAAACAACATTGTCGAAGTTATAGTCTTATAGATACACAACAGAAAAAGTCCTTGATTTTCAAACCACTGCCACATTTCACGGAGATACCAAAACTAACAGCAGCAATTGCATCCCCTAAAACCTTCTAAATGCAGGACATTGCTTCCAGTACGGTGGGCCACCTCGGAGCTGACATGGCCAACTGATGTGGTTTGATGACACTAATCTACGCAACTTTCTGATGACGCTTTCATTTCTTGTAAAGCCACAAGAATGTCACACTCGCCATAGGCAGATGAAATGAGCAACTTGAGAAACCCAAGTGATTGCCTCACAAAGGCAATGAGACAACAACCTATGAAAAAAAAATCAAAAACAAAAAGGTCCCCAGACCACAGGAAAATATACACAGCACATGACAAATTCATATGCGAATCTTAGTTCTTTTTTAACACTGCTCACCAACAGCCAATCAAGTATACACGAACAAATTTAAAGAGGACTGTTGCACACCGTCCATGAAATTTTAGGGGAAAAACAACCAACGGAAACAAACAATAAAGAGTTGGTAAATTGGTAAATATGTTGTTATTATGGTAGTATGTAGAGGATGCAACAAACAATAAAGAGTTGGTAAATTGGCAAATATGTTGTTATTATGGTAGTATGTAGAGGATGCAACAAACAGTAAAGATAGGTAAATTTGGAAAAAATGTTGTTATTATGGTTGTATGTAGAGGATACAACTTCCAGTTCAGCTTTAATGTGATTGTCTGTTGAGAATAATGAAACAACTTCTGTAAAACCGTGTGATACTCCAACAGAAGACTTACAACAATTAGGCATTGTCCACCTACATAACTCAATCAACAAAAAAGACAATAAAAAGCGAAGTATAACAACACTACTGCAACTAGTCCATAAATTACATTATAATGCAAGAAATTTGAAGTCAAAAGATCTGCTTGCAAACATCCAAAATTCAATGGCATTTTTCTGCATCCGATTTGGGTAAAGGTGGATAAGATACTCTGAAAAAGATGCCAAGGATGAGCCTAATGTTCAACTATTGCTAGTGGTGGACAGAATGACCATCACTCTACCTATTCAAACACTCTTACAGTTCCTCTCATTAATGATGTTAATATTATAGAGGAAATGAACAAATGGCCCAGGGCACTTGTTATTGTTAAGAATATAAATGTCACAGAGGAAATAGTTAGCATTCCATTAGAAACATTCACCAACTTATTGATGCTTATTGCCAATACACAATATATCCAGATTTAGATCATTAACAGCTGCCGCAAGGCATTTGTTAGCAAAACAGATATTATACCTGGGGATAGAATATTGAACATATTCATAAATAGTCTAGGTATCAGTTCGTCGAAGGAGTCATCACTCAGACATTAAGAGTGAGAGCTGAGAGCTGAGGTTGAGCTCAATGTGAAGGATTCTTTAGCTGAAAAGAAGGGTGAGCCCAACTTCACTTTAGCAGCTCTTTTGGCTCCACTCTTTAGTATGAATAAATATACACACACATATGCAGCAACTAATAATTATACCAAATCTGAATCCATTCAAGAACTTACAACTATGTCAACTATCACTATATATGAATCATAGAATAAAACCTGACATTTTACGCAATCAACTTTGTGTCCGTTTGTATACATTAGTTTCCATTCAAGTAATGTAATAAAATCATAAACCATTTATGCAATCTTAGTTCAAATATTTATCACTTTATATGATTTTGTCAGCAACAGCGCTCAAACACAATCTGTACTCTCATTTTCTAATGTTGAGGTCGTCATTGGGATATATCTGTGTATCAATTAATAGCTATTTAGATACACAT
Organism: Codonopsis lanceolata; assembly: GCA_013146195.2. Taxonomy (NCBI): domain Eukaryota; kingdom Viridiplantae; phylum Streptophyta; class Magnoliopsida; order Asterales; family Campanulaceae; genus Codonopsis; species Codonopsis lanceolata. Next base: position 157,777,555 of record CM028379.1, read on the forward strand.
GTACATGCTTCACTAGACAGGTTTTTGAAGCACTTTCAAACAAAAAATCTTGTTTCTTTCGTTCTCATTGTTTTCATCCACAAAAGGGTAGTTAACAATGACTTAGACCCCATTTGGGAATAATCTATAGAAAAAGAAAAGACGGCTTCATCGGTGATTTGCTGCGCCAAACATGTTGCAGTACAGTCATTGCAGAGATATGTGCTAACAAAAGAAGACTCAACTAAAATTCCCTCCATCCAAAAAAAGGAAAAAAAAATGTCACTTTTAATTATATCATAACTTTTCGGTATTAATTAATTCAAGCTTATATCAATCAATTCAAACTATCAGTGACTAAGCATTTTTGTAACAAGTGTTAAACTGAGAATAAACACTCATTTCAAACGAGTTGTGCTGGTTATCCAATTATTAGTTATCAAATTCTACCGCAACCTGATTTGTCATTCATGCACCTCATATTTTACAGTAAAAACAATGGACATGACCTATCAAATGGACGATGCATCACATTACAACATACTCGAGAATTATAATTTCACAACCAAACTGGCAAGTGTTTGTCGTCAAAAAGACCAAATTCACATCTTTGCTGGTGCTACGGAATTGAGTAGCGTAATTAGGTTCAACAAAATTGAATATACACATACATTCCACACAAAAAACGGAATTAAGCACGTACAACCGTTTGATGAGATAAAAAATGAAAGACGATTAGCGACCTGGCAAGAGAGAGGCAGAGATTGAAAAACTCTATGCTGTCGTGTTTGGTTCCGGTACGAATGTGCGTGAATAACCGGTCGGTGACAGCGGAGATGCGGAAAGAGTTGACGTACGACGGAGTTAGCGAATTGGACGAAGCAGCCATGTCAGCTCCCGACACCGGTGGCCTCGATACCGCCGTTCCGGCCATGATTGATGGTTGTCACTCACCTTTTCTACCTCGCTCGCTCGTACGGAATCAAAAACTGCAGTGACGAGAGAGAGTGTGGGGGGGGGGGGTGGAGCTGCAGTTATATAAAGGCAACGTGGATTTCGCCAATTGGTAATCAGGAACTGGGACTACAGTACTTGTTCTGACGACAGGGCTAAGGCTAACCTTCTTTTCTAGTTTCTACGGTCCTTAACTTTGTTTTTAGCTTTCTTTTTTTTTTTTTTTTTTTTTTAGGCTAAACCCCTCATTTGACCACCCAACTTTTCAAAAACTTGCAAGACGATCACCGAAAGTTTAAAACTTGCAATGAAGCCACTAAACATTAGTTAGGCTGCAAGCGAGCCCATTTTCTGACGGACGTTAGACTCAATCGTTAAATTAAGGGACAAAATAGGAAAAACAATATTGAAAAATGAAAATGTAAAATTAACGTCGATTAACTTGAGACAAACCCAGATGAAATTGGGGAAGAACTAAAATCGGGGATTTCATATATGTCGAAAGAGAGAGAGTTTGAATCGAAGACGGTGGGGTTGGCGTCATCGATGGAGAGAAGGCGGAATCGAGCTTGTTCTTGAGGGCCGAGAACTACGCTTCTGACAACTTGTTTCAGTTATGGCGTGACTCAGTAACAATCGGAGATCGTATGGAAGGTCCGGTGGGCCACCGCCTTGTCGCAGGGATGGGGATGGGGATAGTTCGTGGGGAAGCAATCGGAGATCTTATGGTGGATTTGAGAATGATCTGGAGAGGTCCGCCATCTAGGGTTTCGGATTTTGATCGGCCGCTAGGGCGATGAGTTTGATAATTGGGCAATGGCGAAGAAGTCTATGCTTGGCGCTTGATTCAGACGGCCTAGGTTTAGTTCAAGTGGAGGAGGTGGTGGCGGCTATTGGTGGTGGAGGTTTTTCTAGGGGCGATGAAATTGATAATTGGGCTCTTAACAAAGAAGACATTGGCTCTAGCACCCAGCACTCCATCTAGATCTTTAAGTTTTGGTTACGGTTTTAGGGATTCTGCGGCACCGAACCCGATCGTTGGGTTGGGAGTGGGATTGCAGCGTGAAGGGGAGCAAGAAAAAGGCGTTTGGTATTGGATCTTCCAGGGGTGAGAGTGCTCGGTTGAGCGTGGTGAAGACCAATAAGCCAAATCCGCTTTGGGGCGCCGAGACCTGGGGAGGAGATCTTGGTGAGAAGGGGTTTGGATTGGAAGAAAGTGGACTTGGACCTTGAGGCTAAGAAAAATACCAGCAGGCCGACTAGCTCACAGTCAAATAGCAGGCCTGGAAGTGCATTGTTACTGAGTCGAACATGATACTTGTTAATAACAAGGGGCAAAATAGATATTTTACATAATTTAACGGCCAAATTTAACGGTCGTCCAAAAAATGGGCTCGCTTGCAGCCTAACTAATGTTCAGTGGTCTCATTGCAAGTTTTAAACTTTTGGTGGCCGCCTTGCAAGTTCTTGAAAAGTTGGGTGGCCAAATGGAGGGTTTTGCCTTTTTTTTATACAATGGCCAATTTCTCACTAAACCCAACTTCATAAATAAAGTTTTGAAGAATCCGATGGTATTATAAGGAATATTTTGGTTTTGAATTTTGCTTATGTTTATTTGTTTGTTGAGTTTTACCAGATAATATGAATTTTATTATACAACTGCATTGTCATTATTTAAGGTTTAATTAATTATTTGATCCCTTGATTTGGTCGAATTTTTTTATTTGGTCTTACATGTTGTATTTTATTGTTAGATTCTTCTCTTTCCCCATTAACATTTAAATTTTCGTTTAATACATTAAGGAAAAGTCTATAGTACCCCTAACTTTTGGTTGGTAAAGTCCAAACTACCCTTACATGTTTTATTGATATAGCGGGGAAAGAGGGGATCAAACACAACTAATTAAGTGAAATCAAGATACGACTCTTACCTGCTTCGAAGAATACGAACTCCTATATACAAATATGCTGTGAAATAGTGAGTTCAATCGAAGAGATTGAAGTGAAATCCAAATAAATTGGTGACATAACTGGCAATTGGTACGACATTATCTCAAATTTTGATCAATTTTATAAGAAATTAGGGTTCTTGTATTTCGTTAAATTTAGGGCTTTCAAATAAGGGCTTCACATAAATATTTGGTCAAATGAAGTGGATTATTTCAGTTCTTATTGTCTGATAAAGTAAACTTAATTTTATGTCTAAAGATGCATGATTTAGTGTGCAATTGTACAAAAGTCCTCATGTACAGTGTTGAGCGAAGGAGTTTTTTATAATTGTTGTTGTATATGAATGTTGACAAAAAAAATTGTTGCTTCTCCTTATTTGCTTACAAAAATTATTCATAGTGGGGGACAAAAGGTAAACCCCAACAGTATATAATGTTGTTAATTTTGTCTTGTCCCGATTGAATGTGATTTTTTTTGTCTTGTCTGCATATAATGTATGTAATTAATTAATTCTGTAATATCTATGCATTTGTTTTTGCAGAATGGGTTTGTTTACTATAGTTGTATATCGTGGGGGTAACTTTGTGAATGATGGGCAACTTAAATACAATGGGGGGGGCATATGATGTAATTGACTATAATGACTCTAACACCATTTCATTTGTTAGTTTGTGGTACTTAATTCCATGAATGGATTTAGCTAAGGATTCAATTGGGAGGATGTTTAGTGATTCTGAAGCTAGGATGATGTGTGATGCAGTAAGCAATTCTGAGTTCATTCATATATATGTTGAAAATAATATTGATACATATGTTGAATGTGTTGGTCATATTGCTAGTACACATGAAAGTATGATTGGGACTAATGTGAATAAGTCAAAAATGGAAGATAATCCTGAAATTGAAATGTAAATGGTGAGGGTGATGATAGAGATGGAGATCCGGGCAATGATAGGAATGATAATATGATAACTCATAATGACAGGGATGATAATAAGTCAAACATTGAAGATGAGACTTATATTCAAGAAAAGGAAGAAGAATCTAAGAATAACTATAGTGATGATTATGCAAGAGAATCAAGTAATGAAGAAGTGGCTTATGCTACGAAGACGTTTGTTGATATTAAGAGAAAAAATGTAGAGAATTAATGTCCAACACTTCCTGTTGATAGGACAAACTTATTTGTAAACGCCGAAATGACTGAGGAGGAACATTTAGCCATGGAGATTGCATTCATGGTTGGCACTGAAGATGAGTTGAGTATAAGTGAAGATTAGTCAAATCCTAGGAAAAAGAAAAGGCAAAAAATTGGAGTATTCAAACTAGAAACTGATCCCAAGAAAATGATGTTGTCATTAGGCATGGAATTCAACAATTCAGAAGAGTTTAAGCAAGTAATTAGATTATATGCAGTAGGTAATGGCATAGATTTCAATTTTTTGAAAAATGAAAAAAAAAAACAAAAAGAAGGTTTGTGTAGTTTGTATGAATTCCACCATATGCCCTTGGAGGATCTGGGCAAGTGAAGATAAGGGGTGAAGACTTCAATACAATGAATCCAAACCACATGTGTAGCACAAGTTTAAGGAGTAAACAACTTACAACTAAATGGATTGCCTCCAAATACTATTCAAGAATTCAAAATGATCCTTCTTGGAAGTTTGAAGAAATGAAGCAAGAGATTTTTTATATGTATCAATTGGATGTAAGTTTGGGGACTTGCATGTATAAAACTAACTTAATGGTTGGTTGGTACTTATCAATTGGATTTTTTATCCTGGTTGGTAAAATGGAGTTGTATATATTTTTGTGATACAGTTGGTCCTTTAAGGTCTATTGGTTTTACTTGATGTATAAAACTTTAACTTAATGGTTGGTTGTATACTAGTTGGTTTTAATGGTAACATGAAGTTGTTATGGTTGTGTAACTCCATATATACAGTTGGTTTGAATGTGAATGTAGTCCCTGCTTGTGGTCCTCTGGTTTGTAGAATTTGAGTTTCAGACAATGATAAGAATTGTTCTTTTGTGGTCACAATTGTTTACATAAACTCAAATAAGCATTCATTGATCACAAAGATAGTGCTTATGAAAGAAATGAGATTAAAGCAAGGATAAAAACAGAATAATGAAATAAAACGAAAATAAAAAAGTTGTTTTGTATGATCTAAATAACACTAACACCTCAAACTACCTAGACTAATATACGTTCAATAGCTTTTATCAAAACAATAGGAGACGTTCACAGAAAAACTGTGCTGGTAACAGAAAGGTCGCCCGGACTGCGCCCGCGCCCCGCGCGCCCTTAGATAGGGGTGCGCGTACGTGCGGATGCGGGACACCACTGCTCTCATTTCATCCTCTCTTGTTTAGGGGAGAACGAAATTAAAAGTGCGAGATGAGTGATGTCTAAGATAACGCGTTGGAATGCGCCTCGGTTGACTTTCAGTTGATTTTTTATCCAATATGAGAACTTTGGGTTTCCCGCATCAAGTTATCCCTTGTTTAGGGGATACCAGGATATGAGAATGCACCACCCCTTCATTCCCATTTTCCCTTTTTTAGGTGAAAATGGAAAAGTGCAAAAAAGGATGTTGCGACGCCCCCACTATGGATTTTATAAAAATAGTCTTATGGTCTATTTTGAATCACTATGGGAGCTTTGGGTTTCCCGCATCAAGTTATCACTTGTTTAGGGGATACCATGATATGGGAATACATCACCCTTTCATTCTCATTCTCCTTTTTAGGAAAAAACGGAAAAGTGCAAGAAAGGAGTGTTACGAGGCCCCACTGGATCCAAAATATTTTATAGAGTCGCCATCTTTATTTTAAGGCAAAAATAAAGCAAAACCAAAAAAGAAAAACCAGAGATTATAAAAACGGGTTTGGAGGCTAAGTTACGAGTTGGGAAGGTGCTAGGCACCCAACTCGCCCTTTCTGTCTCAAAAGAGGTTTTTGGCTAAAGTATGTTTTTTGTTATATTTATCTAGCAAATAAACAAAGCATTAAAAGACAGGAAAATAAAAGCAAATACATCCACGGCTACATTATTTACGGACTTGCAGTCGTCTCTTTACAATAACTACAAATATATTTAAAAATATTTGGTCATTATAACGGCTCTTTTACATAACATTTCCTAACTAAATCCGGGCGGCACAACGGCTTATATTTGCTACATTTGGCCGGATTTAAGGAAAAACATTTATAAAATAAATAACGCCCTTAAAGGCTATTACCTTTTAGAGCGGGGTGTGCTCGCTCTGTTCTTCAGGGAGAGAGAGTCTTTTTTGTTGTTGTTGTTGTTGTGATTTGGGCGGAGTGACTGCTTATTTGTGGTGTTTTTGGCTCGATCACTCAGGCAGAATGACGGCTTATTTGTGGTGTTTTTGGCCTTTTTGGTTGGGCGGAACAACGACTTATTTGTGGTGTTTTCGGCATGCTTACTCGGGTAGAGTAACGGCTTACTTTATGGTTTTTGGGCCGGTGAAATAAGGTGGATACCTAACTAAAAGGCTAGGGATCACTTTAACCAGTTGGATTTGTGTTTGGAGAAGGTTTGACAGAGTTTCGAGGCTTTATAGGAGAGGGGGATCACTCTCGCTCACTGATCGCTCACTGCGTTAAAAATACGCAGAGTTTATCTGGGCTTCAAGCCTTCGTCGAATCGTGTCCCAAAAGCGTAGCCAGGCACCTGTATTTATAGTTGGATTTGTGTGTCATCGGCTTGTACCGCGCGCTTGAAATTTTGCACAATACGTTAACTCTACGGGCACTGTTTAGGACCTTGGCGCGGACAACAAGCTCCCTTGGCGCGGCGCCGAGCTACTATTCCAGCTTCAATTTTTGACATTTTACCCCCTGTAGTTCACACTATTCATGCATCCTACTTTTCCTTTTGCATTTTTAACCATGTAACTTGACATTTTGTTAAGTTTAAACAGTTCTTGATATCACATGCCAGAGTTACATATCAGGGGTACGAAATTGAGGTGTCTACAACAGGATGAATGAATGTTTCGATATAGCTTCATTCAACAATACATTCAGAACATGACAGCATCAGTTTTTCGATCTCTCTCTCTCTCACACACACAATATGTGTATAGTATATGTTCAGCAACGTCTCTTAATCTTCACAAATATGTCTTCTCTTATTTATACTTGCATCCTTAACTTAGAAACCTTGGATTTGTGCTTCATCGGCTTGTATCGTGCGCTTGAAATTTTGCACAATATGTTAACTCTACGGGCACTGTTTAGGACCTTGGCGCGGACAACAAGCTCCCTTGGCGCGGCGCCAAGGAACCATGTTGGCGGCGCCAAGCTACTATTCAGCTTCAAGTTCTTGATATCACATGCCAGAGTTACATATCAGGGGTACGAAATTGAGGTGTCTACAACAGGATGAATGAATGTTTCAATATAGCTTCATTCAACAATACATTCAGAACATGACAGCATCAGTTTTTCGATCTCTCTCTCTCTCTCTCACACAATTTGTGTATAGTATATGTTCAGCAACGTCTCTTAATCTTCACAGCTATGTCTTCTCTTATTTATACTTGCATCCTTAACTTAGAAACCTTGTAAAATAAGAAAACCACTTACCATAAAAGATTAATAGGTTAGTGCAATAAATAAGGACTAAATCTTATCAAACATAAACTTATCAAATATGAAGGATTCCTTGTCTTAATTAATTAGGTCAACCGTGTCTCATAGAACAAGGCAAAACGGCACACATATATTATGTTACGAGAACACACAATCCTACTAGAATAATGATTCATATAAACCCTAAAAACTAATTAAAGTATATTCTTCAAAATAACATTACTATAAAAGGTGTAACAATAATAACTAATCAAAGTAAACACCAAAAAAGACAAAACAAATAATTGATTAAAATAAACACTTAGAAAACAAAATAACTCAATAATTAGATATCCAACAATCTCCTTTTTTTTCATTTTTTGGAAAAAACAAACATAACAAAATAATAATCAATTAAAACAAGCAAATAACTCCCCCTAAATAAGATAATTAAATTCAGCCCTAAAGAAAGATTTAAAGTGTTCTTCATGATCTACAATTTCCCAAGGAAACCGACGTTGATCAACACTGGGACAAAGATTAGCAACAAGATCAACTCCCCCAGAATCATTACTTTGAGTTATGTTGAGCATTCCCTAATTCTGAGCAACTTCAGCCACAACAACATCTTTAGCAGCATTATGATTGTCATCTTCATCATCACTTGAATCATCAATTTTGGCTTTGCCCTTGATCTTAAAACAGTTACGACACACACTTTCACAAGTGTTATAACACTTGGGTGCTTGCCCTAAATTACTAGGCAACAATACAACATCTCCCCCTTTGGTTTTGCTAGATATAAGCAATTCATTGTACAACTCACTCGTTTTGCGAAGATAACAAAGATTATCGATTAACGAATCATACTAATTCAAAACGTTGACAATTTGCACACCAATATCTATCATACTCTCATGAAAGGACGAGGCATTGACACAAACCAGGGCAGGATAGGCACAATCTCTAGAAACAGCTTTGAAAAAGAATTAAGTTTTGAATGAAGATTTGGATGAAGGTACATCCAGCCTAGAGGGTCCAAACACATGGACTGAACAATATCCATGTTTACAATTAATGAGAGGAATACGAAGCACAAGTTCATTCTGAGAAGAATCTACATAATGCAAGGGGCACGAATAGTCAGACTTTGTTGACATGATGGGAGACAAATATGAAATAGGGAGGAATAATTTGCAAAATAAGGAAATAGGAATATAAGACTAATGAGAGTTACGATATATATATACGTGATAAACTAAAATAGGGTTACAAAAGAATCAAAAAACTGGAAGGATAAGGAAGTTTAAAAGCCAAAGGAAACATGTATATGTTAGATATGGAAAATAAAAGCAACTGTTGTCCTAATAGATTAAGGATTAACAAATTTTATAAGGTTATAGAAACACCTAATATATCACTCTTCATATACACAAATAAACATGCAAATATTTATCACAAGACATATGAAACTTCTCTAAATCAGCCCACATTCTAGTAAATATCAAATATTGAAATTCTAAAGAAAATAAATTTCATACATGAACAATCACAGATACTTCATCTCAATGATGGCACATAATTACCAAAAATGCATTTCCTATTAGATGACTAAAAATATGAAAGTATATAACCAAAAAATATATATATGAGAGAGTTAGAGAACTTTTTTACTTCCAATAAATTCATCAATATCACCTCATTGAACACTATATTCCTCAAAACATCTTAAAATTTGAAATTTTGTTTCCAAAGTCATTATTAAGAGATATTGTTGCTCTCAAAACAAATTAGAATATATTCGGTAAGTAGCTTTGACAATGAGCATATTTTACTAACAAGTGTCGTCATTATAACACTTATTAAGGTACCACAAATAGAAAGAAGTGGATTTACCATAAAAAGGGATTTAACCAATAGTAGATGAATCTATCATGAATCATTAAGAAAAAAATCGAAATATGATTAAAATATATGGTCCTCGAAGTGTAATCTGCTTAAAGGGTAGGCCTCTTAATAGCCTTGAAGGAACGTTAAGAGTAGCAAATCATTCACATAAATGTCCAATCATACCAAAATATAATATATAAAAAAAAACACAATAAATTAGTTAAATACCCAAGAAAAACACCTGCAATTACAGTTCCAGCACAAGGTGTCTATTTCTATTTTACAACGTTAACTTAAAAAAATATATAAAAAATGGGCTGAGCAACTCCAACTTTAGTGATATTTCATAGAGTAGGCGTTGCGTGGCAAGGATGGAATATTTGAAGATTTAAACGCAGCAGTATAGTCATGAGGGCCAAAAACGAAATGGCTCTGTCTGCCGTGGTCTTGAGATCATCAGATAATTTCATAGTGCACATCATTCAGATTCAGCCCTTCCCACCCTGTAAAATGATCATGAAATAAGCTTGTGGTCATCAGACACTTATTTTGGGGATGTGGGGAGTAGTACATATACATGAATGACTTTAGTTTACACATTCTAGTATTGCAATTGGGACGATGATATATATCAAGTGTGAATTTTAGTAGCTTCATATAAAAACATCACTTACTCGGGGATAAACAATTCAAAAAAGGGACACCCACAATTTGGGACTAAGAAGTACTATTTTTCCACATGACTCTAACATGCTTGAGTTCACCTCACCTCGTAATGTAAATGAGCAGAGCTTGAGCTTAGGTAGATCATTTTGAGTCAACTTTGAGTTCCGCTCAAGCCCTACTTTCTTCTATAGTCCAATTGTCTCTCTGTCTTGCTGGGAAATTGGTTGGATTTTTCACAGAAACTAATCACAACTTTCCCTACCAAGCAGGTTATGATATCGTAATGCACCACGGCCAATCACTTCTTTTTTTTGGAATGTTCCCTATAGAAGGTCCCTTCTACAAGAATATCATGCAGTTCCGAGGTTAAATGAGTAGAGCTTGACCCTAGGCTCATTTCGAGTCAACTTCGAGTTCGAATTTGAAAGTTCAGAGCTCAACTCACTAGCTGACAGCCCTACTTTCTGCTATAGTCCAATTGGCTCTTTGTCTTACTGGGAAATTGGCAGGATTTTTCACAGCAACTAATTACAACTTCCCTAACAAGCAGGTTATGAAAAATGCAAAATAATGCACCACAGCCAACCGGCAGAAATACAGGGAAAACGGAAACAATCTACTTTTTGGGATGTCCCTTCCTAATTACACTAAAGCAAGTCATTCTTCTTTGTGCATTGAACATTCACAGCCCATAAAAAAGTGTTTGAATTATTGGGGCTTGCTATATTACATAATTAACCTTGGAACTTGAAAGCTCAGAGCTCAACTCACTAGCTGACAGCCCTACTTTCTGCTATAGTCCAATTGGCTCTGTCTTACTGGGAAATTGGCAGGATTTTTCACAGCAACTAATTACAACTTCCCTAACAAGCAGGTTATGAAAAATGCAAAATAATGCATCACAGCCAACCGGCAGAATACAGGGAAAACGGAAACAATCTACTTTTTGGGATGTCCCCAATAGAAGGTCCCTTTTACTTTTAAAAGTGAAAATATCATCAAGTTCCAAGGTTAATTATGTAATATAGCAAGCCCCAATAATTCAAACACTTTTTTATGGGCTGTGAATGTTCAATGCACAAAGAAGAATGACTTGCTTTAGTGTAATTAGGAATTTGACACATAATGTGAATGTATCCAGTGCATAGACCAAACTCATTCAGTGAATAGAGGGAAGCATTGGTATAGTGTGCCACAATCCATGCAGTATACTTTACCTAGTGGAATGAGTGGAAACTGGAAGAGTTTAATCTTATTTAGTGAGACCAACTGTTTTCGCGATACGTGGAAGAACGAGACTCTCGCTTTTTGTTCACCAACACCCATGAGAATAATAAAACATTGTGCAGACCATTGTGATAAATTGTCACGCAAGTAGGGTTGTAAATGAAAAGTGCTTTAAGTGATCGAGTTAGATATTTTTTATTTTTTATCGAGCTTGTGCCAAATCAGAGCTTTACTCAAGCCATGGACCCTGTAAATATACATAAAACAGTATATATTTTAGGGAAAATTATCCAAATCGTCCCTGTACTTTTCATCTTTTACATGATTCGTCCTTGTTCAAAAAAAACTAACCTTATTGATCCTTGTACAAAAGGTTTTAACGCAATTGGTCCTTCTGTCCAATTTTCGTTAGTTTTTTTCCGTTAGGTCAAAGCACGTGCATCTCACGTGATTATTGTCAGGGGTAAAATAGTCATTTAGCTATAAAAAATGGTACAAGACCAGCCATGGAGAACAAACCATATAAGTTAGATTTAAAAATTATTCATTAATACTTTATATTAATGAGCACAGATTATAAATATTTCTGTTCTGATAGGTGAGATCTTAATTTCTCACTAAGCAAAGCCTTATAGGTGAGGTCTTTATATATATATATATATATATATATATATATATATATATATATAATGATAAGGGTGAATTTCTCCCTCCAAAATCTCACTTTTGAATTATTAACTTTTGAGTTACCATTTCACTATTTCTCTCTCCTATCTTCTCTGGTTGTATTTCTCTTTCTCTTTTCCGTCTCCTCCATATTTTCTCTCTCATCACCACCATCGCTCTTTTAAATATGTTTAAACATTTTTCTCTCTTTAAACATAAAAATAGTAACTAAAACAAAAATAATAGTAACGGAGTCAAGAAAACAAAAATATAAGAGGTTAGTAAAATAAAAATAATTTATGGAACAAGCCACTATAAAAATAAAAATTACAGAATCAACAAAACAAAAATAATTTAATGTGGAGGTTAGTAAAATAAAATAATTTACGGAACAAAAGTCTAAAACAAATTCTTAAAAATATATATGTAAAAAAAATACGTTAGTAAAATAAAAAATTTTGATGGAACAAAAATAATAGTTACAAAGTCAATAAAAACAAAAACAATTTAAACTAAGGTTACTAAAAGAATAAAAATAATTTACGGAACAAAATTTTAAAATAAATTCTTAAAAATAGCTATGTAAAACAAAAATACATTAGTTAAATAAAAATATTTGATGGAACAAAAATAATAGTTACGGAGTCAATAAAACAAAAATAATTTAAACTGAGGTTAGTAAAATTATAAAAATAATTTACGGAACAAAAGTTTAAAACAAATTCTTAAAAATAGTTAGGTAAGACAAAAATACGTTAGTAAAATAAAAATATTTGAGGGAACAAAAATAATAGTTACAGAGTCAATAAAACAAAACAATTTAAACTGAGGTTAGAAAAATAATAATAAAAAATTACGGAACAAATTTTTTCTGTAAAACTAATTTTTAAAAATAAAACAAAAATAATAGTTACGAAGTCAATAAAACAAAAAAAATAATTTACAAACCAAAAAAATAATTGTTAACGGTAAAAATAATTTCGTTATTTTGATTTTAGCTTATTTTTTTCTCAAAAATTTATTTATTCATAAAAAACAAGTATAATTTAATAAAAATAATCATTCAAAAGGAAGAACTTATTTGAGTTCACATTCTATTTGAAGGCCAGAAAAAATTTAAGTTTGTTCGAAAACATTCATTATACATAGTTTTTTAATAGTATAAAGTGTTCGGAGTTGTCAGGCCATGAATTGACACTTAAAATTAGTGTTCCAGTAATGCTATTGAGAAACATTAACGATGTTGTAGGGTTGTGCAATTGAATAAAACTAATCATCATAAATCTTGGGGATCATATTGTTGAAACAAATTTTTTGAAAGGAAGCAATGTTGGAGAAAATGTTTTTATCCTAAGATTGTCATTAACTTATCCGATGTAAGACTGTCTTTCAAGTTCCAGAAAAGACAATTTACATTGCTGGTATCATATGCAATAATAATTAACGAGTTTAAAAAAAAACAAGTATTTAGTCGTAGACAATTATATGTCGTAGTTTCTAGAATAACAAATTATTTTGGTTTAAAGATATTGATATGCAGTCAAGATGAAAAACCAACTAATAAGACAACAAATGTTGTGTATAAGAATTTTTTTTAGAATCTATAATGATTAGTGATATACTTATATATAATTGTTAATAAACCAATCCTCCTTATTTTGTTTACGTACGATTTTGTTGACGTGTCTTTAACGCACGGGTTAAAAAACTAGTTTCTCACTAAGCAAAGCCTTATAGGTGAGATCCAAAGAGAAAAGGTGGTCTAGTGACTATGTGGATTGTGGACAATGTTGTCAATGATAACTAACTCTTCAAGGAGGACAATCGCTTTTCGTTCCTCTCATCCAAGACATGTATATCTATGTGCAAACTATCAAGATTTTTCTAAACACCCATATTATGTACGGGAGAAAACCAAAGGATTTCTTCTCGACTGTTGCCCACCAAGGAGAAGAAAACAAGTCGACTCATACCTTGCGGAGTCACGGCTCCATCTTTTCAACACACTTAGCTATGTCCAACTGGAATCATCCCATCTCTTTCTCTCTCTCTCTCTCTCACACGCAAGCACAAACCCAAATTAGGAATTTTCCATCAATTAATCACACACAAGCTCAAACCCAAATCACAAATTCGTTGCAGAAGTTGAGAGGGAGAGAGGAACCCGCGTCAAAAAATGTTTCAAGAACTCAGAGTTGTTGCTTCCCGGCTAGAGCAGGAACTCGATGGCGAAATCATAAATCGACGGCGAAATGGCAAACTTTTGCAGCAAGATGTCGGAGGGAGTGAGGAGCGGAATTCATATTTTCTGGAAATTTGTTTGAAACGGAAAAGGAACGGGGTCTGGTTATTGGAATTTTCCCTTTCGGAGCGGTTGCAATTTAAACAGGAGAGAGAGAGAGAGAGGGAGAGAGAGAGAGAGAGAGAGAGATGAGGGCATTTTTTATAGATAAGTATGACCCTTTGTTGGTATGGAGATTGGAACCAAGGACCTCAAGGCATTAACTGAGGAAGAGCCGAAGAGAGATGTTGGAAGGAGTGAGGAGCGGAACTCACATTTTCTGGAAATTTGTTTGAAACGGAAAAGGAACGGGGTCGGGTTATTGGAATTTGCCATTTCTGAGGGGTGCGATTTAGATCGGAGAGAGAGAGAGAGAAAGATAAGGCATTAACCTGAGCCAAAGAGACATGACAAGGGTGGTGTGATAAATTTAAAATTAAGAGGATGAAAGGGGTATACACAAATTATAATTTAGCTAATTACTTTGGTACCCTTATATTTAGTTTTTAAAAAACAAAATCATTTAGAGTATTTTTGTCTATTCAAAAGAAAAGGCTGCATGGACAATTTTACCCCTAGCCAATATCATGTGAAACACACGTGCATGGACCTAACGGAAAAAAAGTTGTGAAATATAAATGGAAGGACCAATTGCGTTGAATGTTTTAGTAAAGGGATGATTTTTAGGCATTTGGGACGAATCCGGAAAAAGGTGAAAAGTACATGCACGATTTAGGTAATTCGCCCTATATTTTAGGGTTACTCAGTTTATGTGAGCTGAGCCAAGCTGGGTGCATTTATCCATCAATTCTAAATCATGTTTGGGCACGATTTAACCCATCATGATTCAAGCTCAAGCAAGCCTGGCTTTTTAAGCAGTCCGACACATAACCAGCGATTCCAAATTGAGGATAGTATATAGGCTTAGGTCCCCACGCTTTTCTATTTATGTAATTTTGCATGAACTCAAATAGATAGTCTTCATCCTTCAGTATTAGAAAGCGTAGCTAACCTTGTGAGGTGGTGTTCCTGGTCTCAACATGTTGCTGCCAAATCCAAACTTCCCTTTCTTTTCTGAAGCCTTCAAGATCTGAAAGGAACATGTCAATGTATCATCCACACTCATCATTGCACCAGCATTATCAAACTCGCCACAGTAATTTGGAGCTGAGAATATGGTTACAAGTTGCCGCTTTGCGAAAAATTCGTATCCATCTTCAACAACCTGAGGAGTAATTGCAAATATAAAATAGTGAGCACCCGATGATATAATTGTTTCTCTACACAACAAACATAATGAACACATCCAAAATATGTTCCAGCCTCCAAACAGAAAAGGAAAACATTAGAGCATCGACAACCAGCTACGTGGAGGATACTGCAGAATAAAATGCACATATGGACCTTAAAATCGAGGGAGGGGCAAGGGCTCCACTCCAAAAGGCTTTCCACTCAACAAAAATTGACAAAGAACATTGGAATCTACAAATATTTTAGTTCTCACAAAGCAAAGCTAGTATCACAAAGGTAAAACCACAATGTTCTTGATACACCAAACCTATTGTAGGAAGCAAGGAGCAGCCTAATTAAGATCATGACACCAAGGGCTTGGTATATCTGAGCAACCGAGATGAAGAGATCAATAATAGAAATATGATAAATAAACACACACAAAAGAAAAGGGTAGGCACACACTACCACGAAATCTCTCTCTCTCTTACACAGGAGTCATCAGCAATTATTGCTGGCCGAAACGCCTTTAACTGAATGCAGAATGGAGCATTTATAATCAACACCACTGAGAACAGCCAAAGAAACTCTATGGAAATAACTTTATGATCATTCGTAATGATCATCGAGTATTTAAGGTCATTAATGATGCCGATGGCAAGTCAAGAGGCCAATACAAGAATAATTTGAACACATACTATATATGTTACCTGGTGAGCACGACAAACGAGATCAAGATCTTGCTTTTGGAGGAATTCTGCAACCTTGTCAGCTCCAAATGTATATGAAACGCCCCTATCATTCTCTCCCCATCCTTGCATGTCTTTTTCAGGATCAGCCCATAGTAGGTCACATAGAAGGCCCTGATCTGGTACATCAACCGGGCGCGCTATATTTCGGATCTGATCCAAGTTAGTCAATTCAGGGGACAACCCCCCATGCATGCAAAGGATCTTTTCATCAATAAGAGCGGCAACAGGAAGACAATTAAAGCATTCGGTAAATGTCTTCCAAACGCGAACATTGTACCTTCTCTTGCACTCATCAAAAAACCCATATATTCTATTAATGGAAGCACATTCATGATTGCCCCGTAGAAGAAAAAAGTTTTCCTTGTATTTTATCTTGTACGCAAGCAGAAGGCATATTGTTTCTATGCTCTGCTTACCACGATCAACATAGTCCCCTAAAAATAAATAATTTGCTTCTGGTGGGTAGCCACCATACTCAAACAACCGGAGAAGATCAGAATATTGTCCATGAACATCACCTGCAGAGTAATACTAATTAGACCTCATAATTTATTATAAAACCAACCACAAGAATGCATACATTAAAAGGAGCAAGTAATGCACATTCTGTATCAAAGAAACAAAGCATAAAATTTGATATAATGTGATATGAAAGAAACAGAACCCATGTAAATCTCAATGGTTGCTGGAAGATAGTCCATTAATCATGTGATATGATGACAAAAGGTTCTTATACCATTAGCCAGTACATTTATTCATCTTATTTCTATCATTCAGATTGTCAGATCTCATGGGCTCTAACAAAAGCAATCTTTCTGTTTTCACAAATTTTGCAAGGAAAGATTGAGACTTGAGAGCATGAGTGCTTGTCGCTGCCACTGAAAAAGAAGAGCAAGGCATAAGTCAAAATCGGGACTCCATGCGCTTGCACGCAACCTATCAAAGACAAAACACACAATATTTTAAGGTTGCAAAAATCAAAGGTTTTTTCTAAACACTCATGAAAAAGCATCCTACATGCCGAAATAACATTGCAAGTGCTAGTAAATGTTTTCCATCATGTACTGACTGCACTCCACAATTCATTCTTTGTGCATGTGCCTATGTAATGTGATGCAAGGTTCAAGTGCATTACCCACAGCGTAATTGACCAAACATGCAACCGGGGAACAGCAGGGAAATACACCATTATATTGATATAATGTAACTTATATGGAAGCTTGACATGATAGAAATGCTTCAAAAAGAAAAATACCAC
Source organism: Codonopsis lanceolata (assembly GCA_013146195.2). NCBI lineage: Eukaryota > Viridiplantae > Streptophyta > Magnoliopsida > Asterales > Campanulaceae > Codonopsis > Codonopsis lanceolata. The sequence goes on from CM028379.1 coordinate 157,795,010, forward strand.
AATGGCAAAAAGAATTATGGATCCAACAAAACCAGTCTTAGTAGAGCAAATAAAAGAAAAAAGATAGGAAGAAGAAGAGGAGAAATAGAGCAAGGTTGATAGGGTAGCAAGAAATCATCAATACTAGGAAACCACCTGGCATTAGACATGCATCCATAATTTGGAATAGGATGCCAAGCCTAATTTACTAGATCTAGGCTGTCTAACTGAAATGCTCCTACCACGCTAAGAATAAGATCCGGGATAACTCTAGACACCAGAAAATCTCCGTTTAAACATATATTAAATCATTGTTACCAACTTATCTCAAACAGTGAGTGCATACCAAAAATGGAGTTCATGTGTCTATACAGTTTTTACTAATCATGAATATCATATCCAAAGGTAACAACCAACTAAAACTTTTCCACGAAAGCATGCTACAAACTAGATGCTCTTACAAATGTCATCACGTTGTACTTTCCACTTCAAACTCTATTTTTCCTCTTATCTTCTCTATATTTCCTAACACCATGCAATATGTAAGAATATACATAGTGATTACAGCGATTCGGCTGCTTTTTCTTTGGTTTCTTCAATAATTTAAATATAGAAATAAATGACTGATACCTCACCAACTACATACTTAAACGTCCGATGAAATGCTCTCGGCTAGCCAGGATGTCTAGCCTGGATGTCCATTTATGTTAGAATCCAAACTACACTGGCTGGTCTAGAAGTGCTTCCTTTGACATACACACTTCCTGAGGAGGGGGGGGTCATGGAGGGCCATTGCCACAACAAAAAAATTGGGAAAAATATCCATTGGCATGTTCAGCCACGTGCGTCGCTTATTATATGTAGCCCTTTGTACCGTTGCCCCTTCAAATGAGGCTCTGTTAAAGGTATTGCATCTATGCATAAATAGTCTTGCTAGAGATCCTAGATTTGTATCTCCATAATGTGCCGTGGGTGGAATTGGCTGATATAGCCACACACCTCAACCATTGGACTCCTTCAGAAAGTGAGGAGCCAAAATCAGCCATCTTCATTAATGACACAAAACGGATAGCATTGATATCTTTCATAGTTGAAACATATTCTCATTATAATTTGTTTACAAGCGAACATTAAAAAACTCCAATTTACATCTACACCTCTAAGTTTCTTGTCTTTACTCTTTAAGACAATTGCAAATATCATTTTGGTTGGCATTTTCAATGAAAGGGGGCCCCTTAGTATAACTTCAAACATTATTTGGCACTCAAACCCAACTTAATTTTCTACAAGTTGTACCATAAAACAGTTTCCAGCCAAACTAAAATAAGCCAACCCCACAAATAGCAAAAAATTTACTCCTTCCCGACACGCTTCAACTGTGGAGGATATCACATTCCCAATTTCTTATCAAATGTGATTTTGTTGGAATATCAGAGAAACTAATAGAAGTACACAAGCAATAATTGACAGACTTCACTCTCCTTATTTATATAAATAGAAAGTCATTAGAACTGAACTATTATAAGCAACCTCAAACTGATTGTTACTAAGCACTAAACAAACATTGATATGGATAATATTATTTCCCAATAAAATATTTTTGGGTTGGAAAATTTTAAAATGGCTTTGGCAGAACACAACACATTCCCTTGCTTATTAACATACAACTAAAATAACTACCCCAGTACCCCCCCCCCCCAACAACTAATGAATATCCCAATTATCTTCTCAGAGCTTCCATATTTCAAAATAATCCATCATTCTATCAATCTTGTAATACCAGAAAAACACTAAAAAATAACTATATATGCATTTAAGTTGGTACTTAAAAGTTACTCCCTCTACCAGTCCTAATGTCCTATAGTTTGACTTTCCAAAGTCATCTTTGATCATTTTTCAAATAGATAGTATTACCTCTATCTAGAGGGAATAAAACTATAACCGTTATAACTTATAACGACGCAAAAATATCACGAACTGCAAGATTACTAAAAAAAAATTGTTCAAACAAGGTTTTCTATGTCCTGCAATGCTTTTAAGAACAACGAATTTGCAACTTTCATTAATCTTTATTTCTCAAATATGTCTATAATCAATTGTAACATGGAAATCTAAATCTAAAAGACCTATATCTGTGGATTTTTGGCATTCGAACTGATAATTTCAAAAAATAAAACAAATTCAAATAAAATTATCATTGGTAAACCCGGCTGAGTTGAAATTAATTAGCCAAATTGGTAAAAAGGAATGGAGTAATAGCTACAAGTAAAAAACATTCCAACCACAATGAAAATATACGAAATAAATTGATTAAAAAAAAAATTACCACAGATCTTGATTGGAGCTTCGAGCTCGAGAAGGTTAGGCTGGCTGAGGAAAACCTCCTTCGAAGCAACACAAAGTTGCCGTATTTCCGCCTCCGTCAGCTGCACCTGCTTCGGCACCCGCCCGTTCTTCGCTTCCAGTAGCCGTCGAATTATATCGTTCAGTAAAGTCTCGTCCATTGCACCACACCAATTCACACAAGTAAAAAACCTAGCGCTCTCCCTCTCTCTCTCTCTCTTCACTCTCACAAATATATAATCAAATAAGCCTTTCGAAAATAGCCACCCGTCCGTTTCTCTCTCTAATGTAATATCTACCGCCAACGGCGCACCGGCGCGCCTTCGCCGGCGTACAACGGTAACTTTTCTCTCTCCCTCAATCTATCTCTCTCTAAGAGTCGGGTCAATGGACTCTAGTGGGGATAGTGGCCGCCGTCTCTGTATCTGTTTATAAACAGATGAGCACAATTCGACCGGGTAACTTTACTATTACCAGAGTAAACGCAAATTTGAGTTGTAGTTTGTGCAATTGTTGTTGTGCGTTAACGGAAATTATGGTAATTAGCCTCGGTGTGGAGGAAGTTGCGAGACCAAAAGAGCCCTAAAAGTTTTACGAACCCTATCTGCACGTTATGATGGAGCATGCCGAGTAGCACATGTGTGACCAAGTCAATTCAGTGAGGTTGACTTTTATATAATGAAGATGAAGATGATTTGGATAAGTTTTGGGCAAAACCCTACATTTGGCCACCCAATTTTTCAAAAAATTCCAAGGCAGCCACCGAAAGTTTAAAACTTGCAATGAGGCTATTAAACTAAATTTATATTGCAAGCGTGCCCATATTTTGCATGTCCGTTAGCTCCACCGTTAAATATGAGTGAAATCCCTATTTTGCCCCCTCTTTAAATAACAATTATTCCCTTTATGTGATATTAGAAACCCAAAGGGGTCTAATGAAAAAAAATCACATATAAACCCTCTTCGTCTCCCATCTTTCTCTCTCTCTCTTCTGCTTGATCTCCAGCAAATCACATCTGGTGGATGGAATCTTCGGGTCTGTTTGGGAATTGGGTTGCTGGGTGTCTGAATGGCTGGGGAGATGAAGGGACCGGTTGTGGATTTGGGCAAAAGGGGCGACGCCGGCGGCTATGTGGAGGCTAAACGAAGGGAAGGTGGACGCCGGATGGCGGTGAGGATGCTGGACATTAAAGACGGAGAGAATTCGGTAAGTTGATTGGGGATGAACGGAGATGGAAGCGGCTAGAAATTAACTGGAAGGGGTTATCGGCAGTTGGACCTTGGTGGAGCTTTTTTTATATGAAGGAGATGGCGGCAAAGATAAAGGATTCAAGCTAGGTGTGGAGCTCGGCCAGACATGGCGGGTGGCGAATCTGGGAGATGAAGCCTGAGCGAGGGAGATGGAGATTAAATGGAGGGCGTCGGTGATGGATGAAGGGAGGTAGAGCAGGGTGATGGTGGAGATCGGGGTTACAAAAAGGGTGGCGGCTGTTGATTGATTGGGCAGAGGGAGACGATGGCGGGCTTGGTGTGAACGAATTAAAGAGAAAGAGAGGAGGGAGATGGCGTCGCCGGCTGGTTCACCGGAGAAGGAGGAGCTGCTGGGTTTATATAGGGGCCGGACCAAACATGTATCGCTTCGATCTGCCTCAATAGAGGTTTAGTAAATTTAGGAAGTTGTGTGACCAACTCTTCGCATCGGTGCTCACTTGTGCTTGGTATATATCGCCGACCTCCTTTATCTTCTCCGGCGAATCTCCATCGCCGACGTCAGATTCGCCTCTCCCTTCACCCACATCCGGCCAAACCTCCCCCACTCTGCATCATCGCCCCAGATCCATTCCAGATTTGGCCAGCGAGACTCCATTGTTGGGCTAGCAACCTCTTTTCTCTATCTAGAAATCCAGCAAAGCAAGCCTACCTCTGTTTGTTCCGATCAAACCCACTAATTATGTTTCGAAAATGAAAAAGTAAACATCAAACAATCCCAAATCTAAGAGTGTAAATCGACAACACTGTCGAATGTTCGAGATCGAACAACAGTGGCAATCAAAGATGCGGGGCAAAGAAAGATGAAATCAAAGAAAAAAGAAGACGACATATTTATGAAATCAAAGAAAGATGAAATCTAGTAGTAGTAAGGAATAAGACGACATATTTATAAAAAAAAACAGTTAGACCCTTTTGGGTTTCTAATATCACACAAAGAGAATAATTGTTATTTAAAGGGGGCAAAATATGGATTTCACTCATATTTAACGATGGAGCTAACGGACATCCAAAATATGGGCACGCTTGCAACATAAATTTAGTTCAGTGGCCTCATTGCAAATTTTAAACTTTCGGTGGCCGCCTTGCAATTTTTTGAAAAGTTGGGTGGGCAAGTGGAGGGTTTTGCCTAAGTTTTGCAATGAGCAGTATCACTTGGAATTAGTGATATCGTATTGGCGTTGCTGCATCGAATTCTCTTTCCTAAAGGTTTAAGACCTTATTCGGATAAAAACGGCGCGTATTTAAAAAATGGGAAATCAAGCGTGCCCATCCCTATTTTGGACTTCAATTGAAACATATGCAGATGAACACGTGGACGTTTGAGCTCCTTACTCGGGCAAGATGAGATAGTACTTAGTCACCCGGAAGTACCTAGATAGACTTAGATGACCCCCCCAGTGTCGTACCCCACCCCCAATGATTGAATCTACAAACAACCCAAAAGGCCCGGAAAAACCCCACACCCTAAAGGGTGATAATGTCGTCTGTAGGGGGAAATTCCCTTTGGTTACATTTGGGTACAAGATGGGCATGTAGACCCCTCTAATATCACCTAGGTAACGTGTAGATTGCAACATCAACCCCATTAAAAAAAAAAATCCTTCTTATTCGGTACTAGAATTAGTAAATATGTAAATTAATTTTAAATTTAGCTAAACTCATCATCTATTTAGGTTAAATGGGGTAAATTTTAGAAATATCAATGTAATTCCTTAATTTTGAAAATTATAATGTCACTCATCATATTTATATATGAATAGTGTCACTTTTTAATATTAATAGTGTCATTTTTTGTTTTAGAAGTGTCACTTTTGGCTTTAGATGTTTCACTTTGCATTTTTAATAAAAATTATATTTTTTCCAAAAAAAGTTTTTTTTTGTTTAAATGTGTCGCTTTTAGCTTTAAATGTGTTACTTTTACTTTAAAAAGTGTCTCATTTTTTATAAATGAAAATCATTACGTTTGACATTAAAGTATCACTTTATAGCATTAGAAGTATCATTTTTTAACATTAAATGTGTTACTTTTGACCCTAAGAGTGTCATTTTGTCTTATAAATAAAAATCGTCGTTATTGACATTAAAAGTGTCACTTTTTAGCATTGAAAGTGTCCCATTTTAGAATTAAATGTGTCACTTTTTGGCAGTTACCGTCAGTTTTAAAATGATACTTTTTAGTATTAAATGTATCACTTTTTAGTATTAAGAGTGTTACTTTCTATTTTAATGAGAATTATAATAAATTTCCATTTATAGTGTCACTTTTAACCTTAAAATGTGTCACTTATATCTTTTAAATATGTCACGTTTGCCTTTAGATGTATCACTTAGCATTTCGTCAAAGTCCGTTAGGGTCCGTCAAACATTCCAAGACAAATGTGGCTAACAGAGGGCTAACGGAGTTGACAGAGGATTAAACTGCAAGGCGTGAGAAACAAAAGAATTTCGGTGACAAACCTTGAAAGTGCAGGGGCATCGGAGCAAAATAAGAAACTTTAAGAAACTTATGCTCTAAACCATCTTGGCTAACTTGCTATTATGATTTTTAGTAACATGTTATTTATTTATTTATTATAACCAGTGAATTTCTAAATGGGGCTCCGTCTTACGGATTTAAGATCCTTAAGACCGTCCTACACAAGTTTTTGCCACTGATAATAACACCAACGATTAAAAAAACAAAATAGAAATCAAAATGAATGCATCACATTGCCGCCACACTCTTTTGCACCACATTAGTTGTTACATCGGGTAACACCTCATTTGTTACAAAAACTTGTATCTCACACGTGCGATGCACGGAGTTAATATTGATATAGGTACAACAATTAAAAACTTGACAAATGATAGTTTCCAGCATTACATATTAATGTTCATCATTCGTTAAATCAATAATTTATGAAATGTTTGGGTCTGTGAGTGACAAAAATTGATATAAATGAGTGACTACTGATGTATTTGTCATAAAAAAATTTATTATTGTAAAAATCATATAATTAATAAAATTTAATAAATACATATATATTATACCGCTTGTGATATTTGATAAATGATGAATTGAGGTTGGTATAGTACACTTTGAACAAAATCTGAAACACTACATTGTTGGGAGGACACTGTTTTTATACATCAATGTTTTCTTAAAAAAACGAACACACAAAAAGATCACAAAATAACATTATAAAAACTAACAAACATAAATATATGTCAATTGATAAGAATTTGTTATTCAATTTCAACCATCAGATGTTAAAAATTATATCATGTCTTAACCCACTCCTTATTTGTTGAAAAATAAAATTATACTCCCTTCATCCAAAAAAAAAATTGTATTACTTTCATTTTTTATCTGTCCAAAAAATGATTGTTTTGTTTTTAAGTTTCCTGTTTAGGACAAGAATTTTACCATTTTACCTCAACTTTTTATCAAATATTTTTTTTAGGTTTTCGCCCCTATCAAACTGAACCTCTCTAAAGCTTTCATGGTCGAAGGGGCTAGGTTTGAAGAAAGATTCATCTCCCGAAAAGTGAGATATTTTATTTCTAGTTTTCCCTCAAATGAAATTTTAGAGTATCCATCTCCAAAGTCTTCACAAAAGGGTGAAATTCCTTTATTTAACTTCAAATTTATAAACTACATCCATTCAATTTTTTGAATAAATATAGTGCAAAGAGTTTGGTTGTTCAGTGATTGTGACTTGTTTCAATCATCTATACTTTTTTTGTTAATATGTTAGATCTCCATTTTAAATATTATTTGCACATTAGTAGCATGTAATAGTCTAATAAAATCGAGAGAGAGATAAGTGTTTTGGTGTTTATTATGAACCTTTTCACTTAAAAAACCTCATAGGAGAAGAATTGGATAAAATAATTATTCAGATCTCATGAAATGACATAGCAAATATCATATCTATATTTAAATAATTTAGAAAAAAAGCCTACGTATAAAATAAAACTAAAACAAAAATTAAAAATTTACTGAATAATATAGAAGTTAACAGTCTAGAATTAAGAAGCCAAAAATAGCATACAAAATTATCGTCTCTAAGTTCCCATATTTGCCAAAACGGCGGAACATGAAAATTGGACATCTACTAATTAGATCAAAACATGTATGAATTAATCATATGGCAGATGACATTATTTACCCCTAAGAAAGGGTAGAAATCTTGTCTTATAGTTTGAATAAATGTCACTTGGGATCCTTTGGTTGGTAAAAGATTTTTGGTTCCAAACGACTGAGCATTGCATTGGCCATCAACACAGTCCCCTCTTTCAAAAACACTAATGACTGTGTCTACAATTATTAAACCACTTCTAAACGTTAGTCTTGAAAACATAAAAAGAAATTGTAATGTTATTGTGAGTATGTGTCTATTTGATGACCCCCCCCCCACACACAAACTTGAATAATATAGCTTTACAAATTTTGGGGTATTGATTAAGAGAGCAAAATAAAGCAAGACAATTCCAAGCAAATAACGTAAGGCCAGTAACGGAGATGGGGAGTGGAATAGAGAGGGAGAGACCTATGCACGGCATCAGTACGTGACTTGATCAATCCATGGAACATGCAGTATGTGAATGAATTAATATAAGTTTGAGATTTCGTGGGGTCGGATTATTGCACACTACACAATAGAAAAAGAACAAAACCCAAAAAAAAAAAATTTGCTTTTAATCAACTCCAAAGTTTGTGACTCATCATGTATGTTTGAGAAAGAGTCTCACTATTTTTAACACACTTACATAATTAAACATCCAAAAACTAATACACTAACACATGTCATAGACGCAAGCATAAAGACTGCGTAAATTAACATGCATGCTTGAAAAACTCATCTCGCAACGTGTATAATCATAGAAACAATATACTTGAACTAAGTACCACATTCATACTATTACAAATTCTAAATTAATAAAAGTCCTAAACACATTCATCACTTTTCTACATATCAAGTACACGATGCACAAATGACCTATGGTTATAGTGAGAGATATAGTCCCTTAGGTGTTGCTTTTTTTTTTTTAGGCAAACACGAATGGGAAATGGCTATAGTTAAAGGTATAGTCCCTTAGGTGTTACACAAACAAAGGGATGCCCGTCTTTTTGAAGAGCTGACATTGTCATAATGTCTTTCATATATACTGGTAAACTCATCCTTCCAATACCGTTTGTAGCACTTGCACTTGTGCACGTACATGGGTTTGACTGACATACCCGAAAGACTCATTTTGATTGTAACATTTCTATTTGTTATCCCTATAATGGGAAAAAGTGAGAAACATCATCATCAAAATGATCATAAACATATACATGTATACACAAATACTCATGTTCTGCGTACAAAATTTCAAACAGAGATCCATCATTGTTACAATGGCTCTTTACAAATGTCTCTTTATTTATCTTTGGTATTGCCATGTTTGTAAGTACATTATAGTATCATCACTGTCTCTAAATTGCTATTTTTTGTGTTTAATTTTAAAGCAAACCTCCAGCCACCTCCCCTCTTTCCGTCCCTATTTTTTGAATCATTTTTTCTCAATCATCTACGGTACAGAGAGAGAGAGAGAACAGTTACTAATAAGAGCGAAAATTGGAAGTTGCTAGCTCCTATAGTATTATTGCTCTCTCTCTCTCTCTCTCTCTCTCTCTCTCGAAGTCAAAATTGGATGCAATTCCTCTTCAAAATCGAAAATAGATTTGATACAATTCTCTCCGACTCTATCTAACACAAACATACACGAAGAACCAACTCCCAAACAATTTAATCATCATGTATTGAAAATAACAAAATACAACCACAAAGTCATTTAATCCTCAGCCAAAGAACTCCAGTATATCACTAATTGATTGCCCGTAATGTTGTTTAAACAATATAAACTACCTTTTTACAGGCAGAGCTATTGAGACTTGCAACTTATAAGATTATAAAAGTATCAAAGTATTAAATCTGAAACTCAATTGAATACGAAGAAAATTCAAACTATCTTTTTACCGGGCATAACTAATAAGATTTGCGGCTAGAGGGTTCTTTACAAAAGTATCAAAGTATTAGGTTAAAATTTGAAGCCACAATTGGTACAATTCAAAATTTGCTTAAGATTGAGGGATGTCAAAAATTGAATGAGACAAGGATTTACAAATAATAGACAGAGAAAGTTTATAGATTTTAGACAAGTAGAAAGTTAAAAGATTTACACACTCACTTACACTGTAAGTAGAAGCAGCTGGGGCGGTACGAAAATTTGTTGTCGTCGAAGCCACAACTGCTACTACTTCAAAAACTAAACATAAGGAACACATATGTAAACATACGTTTGAAATATTATTGTTCAGGAATATAAACCGAAACATTTACCATCTCTAACCATGAAGGAATCTAAACATTTGAAACATTTACAATCTAAAACTAAAACAAATCAATTTTTTAACATAAAAGCCACTATTACAGCCTAAAGTAATGCAATTTCAGAAATATACAATCCGTTGGAGACTCGAAATTTACAGCGTACAAATCAAACTGAAATCAAATCTTAAAATTTTGTTTTATAAAAGTTAAACAAAACATGTTGGAAAGTGTGGACAGTGTTTAAGAAAGTGCAGGAAGTGTTAAATAAACTTAAATTTATTACACAATCATTAACTGGTGGGTGGTGGCTAGATAAATAATGACATCAGGTGTGAGACTAACATGGAACCAAATAGCATAATTGAAATCCTCTGCTTATGACTGTCCCTAAACACATTGGTCTCTTGTAGAGTCACCATTAGCCGCCAAACCTCAAATCTTGACATCGTAGTAAACTTCTTCAACTAATCTCAGGTCATACTTAATCCATGTCACATATTAAACTTCTTCAACTCATCGCATGTCATATTTAATCTATGTCACATATTAGGGAAGAAACACAAACTTAGTGCAACACAAAAAATAAAGATAATGAGGATATATAAAAGATGCAGTCCTACACAATTGTTATAATTCAACAAAGAAAAAAGTGGTTTATCGTCAAACTTTTTGCATAAGAAATCATTTCAGAGATTAAGCATGCGTGATATTCCCGGCCCAAGCCGGGTCAGGAGCAAAGCACGAGCTAGCATCACGTGCTGGTCACGAGCATAATTAATATGAGGCCCGCCGGCCTAGTGGACAAAGTAATTGAGGCATCAAGCAACGAGCAGGGCAACTCTCGTCTAAACTTTGCCGGGCACAGGCCTTGCGTGTCCGACCAGGGGCCATGCTCGGGGACCACACTCACATCGGGCAAAGAATCAGATCCGTCCCCAAACTCGAGCACACCCCCACCCCGGATCTACACTTACCTCAGATAAGCACACATCAAATAGCTGGGCAGAGCCTTGCTCGCCCGGGCACATATCGGGTAAGAAGCTCCGGAAACTTGCTCTCCAAGACAAGTCAAAGGTTTCCATATCCAAGCAGGACACTTGCCTTATCTGCTCCTGCATTTATGCGGGCAGCCGCTTATCATGCCTAAAATCAAGGGATTCTCTCCTTGATTGATTGGGTATCTAAGGAAACTAAATCTCACACGGATTCTAAGTCAATGGGGACCTATAAATACCCCTTCATAAGCCACAAACAAGGTACACACTCTTTCTTGAGCCTAGAAACTCTGTCAAATTGCTTTTTGACTATCTCCTACGATACTTACTCTCACGCCGGAGGGGTTTCACGAGGCTCTGCCTTGCACTTCCACTCAGGTTTTCTGTGCTCTTAGCTAGGTTCAAGGAAGTAGATTCAAGCCCAGATATCCAACCCAACACACAGACGGCCCAAGATGTGATTTTGCCACATCAGTTTGGTTCTGTTGCCGGGAAATCGAAGTTTCAGCACTTTCTTCAAGTTTTTCCGGTGTAAGTTTCCAGAAATCTCCTTATTGCAATGGCTGGTAAGGGTAACAAGCATCATGCCACCGTCAGCAACCACCAGGCCGAAAGCCATCAGGTTGGAAACAATAATCCACCACCGCTGGTTGATTTGCCACCAAGGGCACCCCCAAGGGGTACAAACGAGAATTAGAAGGTGGCTGCTTGGCACGCAACTCATGGCAATAATGTGCCATATGTGGAGGAACAGTTGTTCCATCACGCCAGCCAAAGCCATGCCAGCCAACGTGATGCCAGGCAGGTTATCAATGAGAAGCGCGATGCTCGCGCACTAGATCTCAGAACGTAGCTAAATCGCCAGTGGGAGAATGTCCAGGATAGTCACGTGAGTTTGCCCGGGCAAAACCCCGACCAGCAAGCTGCTGCTCTGCAAATCCAGGTAGAGTATTATAACAAGATGTATGCACTCAACCAGCAACTACTCGCCTTGGGCCACGCCCCGGTTCCAGTTGCAAATTTGGTGCTGCCCGCTCTCAGCAATCCAACACTTGTTGGCGATGGCCATGCCTCCCAACATTTGCCCGCTCCAAGCAGATGGATCTCATCCGTCATTCACATACCATCGGAAAGAGCCGAGGCGGTGAAACAAGCAGGTGACCAGGCGGAGAGTAGATACAGCCGTCAGAATCTCTCCCACAAACACCATCATCAGCAGGAATATCGTGCTCGGGAAGAGAGCCATGGCCACCGTAGCCCATAGGGCCCGTGAGTGCGCAGAAGCAGATGCGCAATGACCAAGATATAGAACACGTGTCGAGCAGGAAGCTGAAGCTTCTTATGAGCCAACTTTGCCCCAGTGCGTAGCCACCAATCGAGACCACTCGCCGCTTCTTCCCGGACTCACGATGGACGCGAAAAGGCCGCTGTCCGAGAGAACGGAGGCCATGAAAAGAGACATGGCCAAACAGATGGCTAACCTAGCCGTGGTCAAGCCCGGCTATGTGGCCACTAAGTCGCTGGAGGGCAACCCGTTCACTCCTGAGATTGAGAATGCGCCACCCGCGTAAGGGGTTATCTTCCCACAATTCGAAAAGTACTTTGGGAAGACGAGGGCAAGCGATTGGCTCCGATCATTCGAGGCACAGAAGCCTTGAGGGAGCTCTTCAAGGAAATGCACAAGCATGGTTGGGCAGAGTCCCCGCGGATCGATTGGCAGCTGGGCAACGCTCCGGGAAAAGGTCTTGGAGGAGTTCGGCACTGCGGGCCCAACACCCAAAAATCGTTTTGACCTTGCCAAAATTAAGCAAGGTGACAACGAATCCTATGGCAGCTACTAGAAGAGATTCGAGGAAATGCTCGATCAGGTGACCGCCACCAGTGACCCAGAGATCACGTTCTGCTATTTTAACAACATGAAGGCAGGGCCACTGAAGACAATGCTAGCAATGAATCCAGGGGCTTCGAAAGCAGAGCTGCTAGCAAGTTCCCATCTCTTCTGCTCGACTGAGAGTGTCAAGGGCGACAAAGCCAAAAACAATGACAAGGCTCAGGACAGCTTGGCCACGCCAGCAGACCAAGCCCGGAGGGCAACAACTGCCCACGCAGAGACAGGAAGAGATCGTCTACCCCCGGACAAAGATTCAGGGAAGCACAGTTCACCCCGCTAAACACTACGCGAGAAGAGATTATGTTCCAAATTGGGGATGCGCTGCCAGTCCCTTATGTGTTTGACCTTGAGCTCGCTCATACCTAGGACAATACGAAGTACTGTGATTACCATCATGGTAATGGCCACACTACCGAGGAATGCTTTGTCTTGAAGCGAGAGATACAAAAGCTGATCAACGCAGGCAAATTGGACCGCTTCAAAAGGGATCAAGACGCGAGCAACAATGTCAATAATGACCAACAAGGAAGACCCCCAAGAGGAAGAGGCGGCCAGGCCCCTCAGATTCGAGGGGTGATCAATGTGATTTAGAAGGAGCTCCCGTCTAACACACAGCTCGGTAAGCACATCTATTCCTTGTCTAAGGCTATCAATACACCATCGATACAGCGGGCAGGAGAGCAGAGAATCTGCTTTACCCGCAGTGAGCTGGCAAGCACTCCTTTGGCGTCCGAGCAACCACTGGTTATTTCCTGTCTGGTGAACGACTGGCAAGTTCATAGGGTGCTGCTCGACACTGGAGCATGTAGGGACATCATGTACTACTCCTACTTCAAAGGATTGGAATTGCCAGACGCCAGGCTCAAGCCTTATCTGGGGAAGCTTGAGGGGTTCACCAACCACCAAGTAAACGTCAAAGGTACTATCGAGCTGGAGGTATTCATGGGAGATGGGGCACAAACCCGGATAGAGATGATCACATTCTTAGTGATCGATCTAAAATCCACATATGACTGCATTCTGGGTGCTCCGGTAATGGCCAAGTTTCGGATGGTCACATCCATTCCCCACCAGAAGGCTAAATTCTACACCGACGATGGAGTGGGCATCCTCAATAGCAATCCCCGGGCAATATGGGAGTATGTTTGAGATTCCTAGCGGAAGAAGCAAAAACTGATCGTGGACATTCCCGACCAGATTGTAACAGCTCCCGAAAAAGAGGTTCCTACCGACACTGCCTTGGCCTCCATCCCCATAAACAACATCGAGCTCGGGGAAACTTCTAAATCGGCTGATCCCATGGAAACAGAGAACCTCGAGCCCCGGCACCAGTGCCTTCCAGGTGCAAGACTAGACGCCTCGAGCCACAACCCACAAGACATTGAGATGGATACTCTACAAGTTCACGATGAGCCCGATATTCAGCCAGAGGGCGAGCTGGAAGAGATAATCATCAATCCCGCCTACCCTGAGCAGAAAATTAAAATCGGGAAGGCCATGCCTCCCGAAGCTCGGGAAAGGTTGATCGAACTGCTGATGAACAGCCTGGATGTGTGTGGGTGCCTCGGAATATCCCGCGCCCCGCGCTCCCTTGGTTAGGGGAATGCGGCATGCGGATGCGGACACCACGCTTTCCATTCCATCCTCCCTTGTTTAGGGGAAGACGGAATTAAAAATGCGGAAATGATGCTGTCAAAAAACGCGTTGAATACGCCTCGGTCACTTCAGTGAATTTTTGGTCCGTTATGGGAGCTATGAGTTTTCTATATCAGGTTATCCCTTGTTTAGGGGATAACAGGATGCAGGAAAGCATCACCCTTTCATTCACATCGTCCCTTGTGTAGGGGAAAATGGAAAGTGCAAGAAAGGATGTTGCGGGCCCCACTACAAACTTTATGAAAATCGCCTTATGGCCTATTTCGGATCACTATGAGTGCTTTGGGTTTTCTATATCAAGTTATCACTTTTTTAAGGGATACCAGAATATAGGAATACATCACCCTTTCATTCTCATTCTCCCTTTTTTAGGGAAAAACAGAAAAGTGCAAGAAAGGAATGTTGCGATGCCCCAATGCGATCCAAAATGTTTTTATAGAGTCGCCATCTTTATTTTAAGGAAGAAATAAAGAAAAACAAAAAAAAAACCAGAGAATGCAAAAACGGGTTCAGAGACTAAGTTACGAGTTGGGAAGGTGCTAGGCACCCAACTTGCCCTTTCGGTCTCAAAAGCGGTTTTTGGCTAAAGTATGCTTTTTGTTATATTTATCTAACAAATAAATAAAGCATTAACTACCTATAAAATATAAATACATTCATATTTACATTATTTACAGACTTGCAGCCGTCTCCTTCTAATAATTACAAATACATTTAAAAATATTTGGTCATAATAATGTCTCTTTTAAATGTTATTTTCTAAAATAATCCGGACAACACAACGGCTTATATTTTTACATTGGGCCGGATGGAAAATAGTTTTTTTATAAATAAACTCCCTTAAAGGCTCACCTTTAGAGCGTGGTGTGCTCGCTTTGTCCTTCTCGAGAGAGTGAGTCTTTTTCTTTTTGCTCGGCCGCCATGTTCTGGCAGAGTAGCTTGCTTTTTCTCGCTGGCGGCGAAATTGGGCAGAATAAGGGCTTATTTATGTCTGATTTGGCCTTTTTACTCGGGCAGAGCAACTGCTCTTTCCGAGGATTTTGGATCGGGAAAATAAGGTGGATACCTAACTAAGGGGCTAGGGATCACTTTAACCGGTTAGATTTGCTTTTGGAGGAGTTTTGGCAGGGCTTCGAGGCTTTATTGGAGAGGGAGCTCACTATCACTCGATCGCTCACAAATATCACAGCGTAACAACAACACTGAGAGTTTTTGGGGAATTATCGGTGTGCTGAAAGCGAACCCAGGGCCTCTATTTATTTGCTGGGAGAGGGACATCGAAGGAATTAAAATTCCTCCCTTTACGCTTGAATTCCTTTTACAGTGTGCCGGAAAATTGATACATTGCACGAACTGTAGCACTCCTGTAGCACTTTGGGAATCACTGTGCACAAACTGGGTGTTGCCATAAGCCCATATGGGCGCCACGCCGGATACTTCTTTAGGCAGCGTCAACTTTTGATTTTCAGCTATTTTTGACACTTTAGCCCCTGCATTTCATTGTTTTGCGCATCCTGCTTTATCTTTTGCACTTTTAAACCCTGTAACTCGACATTTGTTAAGTTTTAACATGTCTTGATATCACATGTCAGAGTTACATACCAGGGGTACGAAATTGGGGTGTCTACAATGTGTTCGTCTGGACTATCGAGGACATGCAAGGTATCAATGAGAGTGTTGCACGCCATGACTTGAACGACGATCCGACTTTTCGGCCTATCCAGCAACGGCCAAGGCAATACTCCCCTGAGAAAAATACAACTATCAAAGTAGAGGTCGAGAAGCTCCTGAAAGCGAGTATCATCGAGGAGATTCAGTACCCGACCTGGTTGGCAAATGTGGTAATGGTCAAGAAGGCCAATGACAAATGGCGGATGTGTGTCGACTTCACAGGCCTCAACAAAGCCTACCCAAAAGACTGCTACCCGTTGCCCCGCATAGATGTGCTCGTAGACACTATAGCCGAGTTCGAAATGCTAAGCTTCTTGGATGCATACTCAGGGTACCACCAGGTCAAGATGAACGAGCAAGAAAAGGCAAAACAATTTTCCGAGCAGCGGGGGGCCTTTACTGTTACAAGATGATGCCCTTCGGGTTGAAGAATGCAAGGGCTACCTATCAGCGCATGGTCAACAAAGTCTTTGGCTCTCAGCTCGGCAGAAACATGGAAGCGTACATAGATGACATGGTCATCAAAACAAAAGGTCGCGACCATACTCTTGACCTGGCAGAAACGTTTGCCAATTTGCGCAAACATAACATGAAGCTGAACCCGAGCAAGTGCGCCTTCGGGGTCCGAGCAGGAAAGTTCCTCGGGTTCATGGTCAACCAGCACGGGATAGAGGCGAACCCGGAGAAGATCCAGGCCTTACTCGACATGGAGCCGCCTTATTTCATCAAGCACATCCAGCAGCTAAACGGCAAAGTGATCGCCTTTGGTCGCTTCATCTCCCGATCAGCGGAAAAATGACTCCCATTCTTCAAGGTCCTGCTCGGCAACAAGGGTTTCGAGTGGAACGCAGATTGTGCCAAAGCCCTCGAGCAGCTCAGGGAATATCTTGGCAAACCACCTCTCCTCGCCAGCCTGTGTCTCTGTGAGCCTTTATATGTGTATTTAGCAGCCAGGACCGGGCCGTTGTTTGAGTTAGGGAGGAGCTAGAGATTCAAAAGCCTGTGTATTATGTATCCAAGGCCCTAAATCCTATTGAGGGTCGTTATTTTAATGTAGAAAAATTAGCTTACTCGCTTGTCATAGCTGCCCAAAAATTAAGGGCTTATTTTTCTGCACATGTAATCATAGTATACTCGGACGCACCACTGTGCAAAGTTCTCCACAAGCCCGACTCATCGGGCAGACTACTCAACTAGTCAATCGAGCTCACAGAGTTCCACATAGACTACTTGCCCAGGCGAGCAATCAAGGCTCAAGCCTTGGCCGATTTCCTTGTAGAAACAAGCTTCACCCAGCAAGAAGAACCTGAAGCCCAGCAGCCTAATCGAGCTCGGGCACAAGCCGCTACCACAACCCTACGGCCATCTTGTTGGGATCTTTATGTGGATGGAGTAAGCGAACAAAGTTGGGAGCGGAGATGGCATCCTTCTCATAGCTCTCGACAAAATCACAGAGTTCGAGCTGGCACTTCGGTTCAAATTCCCCGCCTCAAATAACGTTGCCGAGTATGAAGCAATGATCGCTGGTCTTGAGCTCACAACTGACATGGGCGTAGAAGCGGTCACAGTGTACTTGGATTCACAACTAGTAGTGAACCAAGTCCAGGGGAAATATATGGTGCATCACCCTTCCCTGGTCAAATACTGCGAGCTTGTCAAAGAAATCTTGAAGAATTTCAAGTTACGGGAGATCATCGAATTGATCGCCCGACAATACGCGAAAGGCACTATTTGTCCAAGATCGCCGAGGCAAACCTAGCACTGTTAAATCCCTTAGTAATGATTGAGCATCTGGAAACTCCAGCCATTGATAGGCCAGTAGTCATGGAGATCGCAAGCCAGCGACCAGAAGTTGGATTGATGACTACAAGGACTATATCGAACAAGGTGTCGCCAGGGACAAAGTTAAAGCCACCACGATCGAAGTCAAGCTTGCAGATACTCAGTAGTCGGGGGAATCCTGTACAAGCGATCTAAGGTCAGACCTATGCTTCGCCACGCTCCCTGAGCTAAGCGAGGGTTTTATATGAGGTACATGAAGGGGAATGTGGCGGACACCCGGGCACCCGAGCTCTAGCGGAAAAAGTTTTACGCACGGGATATTACTGGATAACCCTCAAAAGGGATGCAGAGAAGTATGTCCGCGAGTGTGACAAGTGCCAAGGATACGCGAACATACCAAGGCTTCCATTTACCGTACAAACTCCAATCGTTGCAGCCTGGCCCTTCGACATGTGGGGAATCAATTTGATCGGCCCATTCCCGCTAGCACAATGCAAGTACAAGTATGCAGTGGTCACCATAGATTACTTTACAAAGTGGATCGAAGCAAAGCCCTTGGCTAAAATTTCAGAGGCAAATGTCATCAAGTTTGTCCATGATCAAGTATGGTGCAGGTTCGGACTGCCCCGAGCAATCATCTCCGATCACGGCACCCAATTCTCGGACAAATTCATAGCTAAGTGTGCTCGCCTAGGCGTCAAACATTGACAATCATCCGTCGCTTACGCTCAAGGTAACGACCAAGCAAAGGCCGGGAACAAACATGTGTTGCATGTACTAAAAAGAAACCTAGAGAGGCGAGGGCTGGAAAATGGGCGGAAGGCTCGGTCTGCCTGGGCGCCGTGGGCGATCGAACCGAGGACCAACCGGGGAAACTCCGTTTGCACCTACCTATGGATCTGAAGCAATGATCCTTGACAGGCTAAAGTCGCACGCCTACAAATTAATTACCAAGACAAGACTCGGCTACAAGACTGCAGCTAGGACAAGTCCAGGGTCGATCCACTGAAGAACGGTTATTCGGTTGCACAATTGTCACTTGACAAGATTGGGGGTTTGATTTGTGATTTATTAACTACCTAAGACGAGAATTAAAACTAAGTTGTAAGCAATTAAAGACTAGCACTTCGGATTTGTCTCCGTCCCCGTTTATCAATCCAATATCATCGGTATAATTTCTTTCTCTTCCTCCCTATTCACTTGATCCGAGATGTATTTCAATCCCTATTTCTTCCTTATTAATGGTTATAAGCAGTGACACACTCACTTATTCCCCTAATCATTACCTAAACCTAACTGACACAGTCTAGGTTCACAATAACGATTGATAAAACTTTAAGAAATTAAGATCAAGGAATTCTCTATTCTTTTGCAAATAGAACGAAATCTAGTTTTACCCCCTTTTCAATTTACCATGACACATGCATAAATCTCAAAGATGCTACTTGTGTAAAATCCTAATCTGACACAGACTTAAGATTAAACTAGCATTAAATCAATTGCAAGGGAAAAGAGGGTGATCAAATCTCAAAACCCTAAAAATCGATCTAGCAATTTAAAACAAGTAAAACTATGAATAGGGATTCAGGAGTAAAGAAATTAATACCTCAATTGAATTAAACAAACGGTTCGGGATTCAAATCCAAAGCAACGTAATTAAGCTTCCATGAAAACAGATGAAATCTCTAAGGAAGAAAATTCGTAGGAGAAGAAGATCCTAATTCTCAAGTTAAAACAAGTATATATACTTGTTCCCAAAACCTAATTCTAAACTAAAAAGGAAAATCTCCAAAGAAAAAGGAAAGAGAATATTTAATAAAAGATATCCAAATACTCCTACCATCTATTACCAAAAATAACTAGTTTCCAAATCCTTATCTTTCACTTTGGTCCCTGAACCTCCAACCTTTCTCTTCTGATCCTCGAACTCTGCTGCTTTGTAATCTGATCCTTGAACTTTCAGCTTTTCGCAGTTTGGTCCCTGCACTTCTGATACTAGCAATTTTATCTTCCACATTAATAAACTTTTGCAGGGACAACACAAAATACTCAAAATATGTCTCGAAATTACAAAGGTTTCCCAAAAACTTACCAATTCATAAACTACTCAAAATTACATCAAACTAAACTAAATTACATTAAAATAATGATAAAATGTCTAGAAAATTAGGGAATTACATATAATGAAATCCACCACATCAAATTCCCCCACGCTTAGACCATTACTCGTCCCTGAGTAATATCCTATCCCCACTCTAAGCACCGGTCTAATCAGCGTAGCATGGGAGGAAAATGACCCCTAATCTCCTCTAAACCTCCAAATCAACAGTCAACAAACTCAACCCACTCAAACAACGAACTCGGAGAATGGAACTCCGCTCCTTATCACTCCAACAATAGCAATGATACCAATGGCCTTAGCTCGACCCCAACTCCAAATATGCAAAAACGGGACATCCAAGCTAAGGCCCACACAACAAAAAGCTAGGGGGAACTAAATATGTCCTAAGTTTCCCCACGCTATTCTCGCACTACTACTCCCTCAAAAATAAAGTCTATGCCCAAGCAAAGACTTACCTCGTGAATTACACCAACACCCCCTTATATCACCAAAAAGAAAAACCGAGGATTTTCTATCCTAACGCCTCTAAACCAGACCTCCTACGCCAAAAATAAATAATCCTACCCTACACTCCAATCCTCCCTTATGTCTTCAACTCCGGTGATATAAAAGATGGAAAGAAATTCACTCACTCACCTTTTTCCTAGGTGTCGTTTCCGGTTTTCACCTAGACTCTCATTTTTTTTTTCATTTTTTTTTTTATTTTTTTCACACCCTCTCCTTTTGCCTAAGCGCCCTCTCGGGTTTTCACTTAGCCTCTCTTTTCTTTTTTTTTTTTTTTCACACCCTCTCCTTTTGCCTAAGCGCCCTCTCGGGTTTTCACTTAGCCTCTCTTTTCTTTTTTTTTTTTTTTTTTAAAGAAATTAAACAAATACAACAACCAACAAGCACAAGCACATGCACCCCACCCCCTCACTAACTCATGCATAGTCCCATATGCATCCCAGAAGTAAAATATAAGTGAGACAGGGGTAGGGATACCTCTCGGAACTACTGAGGCGGCCTGAACTGATAGTCCCATGGACCTCGCCGATGAATCGCTCGGAATGGCCAACTCGCCATCTCCGTCATCATCATGTGGTGCCATGCGCACCAAATAATCGTGGATCTGCCTCGACGATCCATAGAAATAGCAACCGCCTATCCATACGAGTAATCAAACGATTCACGCCACTATCACCCAGACTCGCAGCCCCAGAATCAACATCCTCAGCCTCCTCCATATAGTCATCATCTTCATCGTCATCCTCCTCTTCTTCAAACTCAGCCTCTTCCTCAACCTGCTCATCGACAATTCGAACATTCATCCCTCTTACCTCCCTCTTATTGCTTTCAAGGGAATCTCGAGAGATGGGCCTAATAATCTTCACTCTGTCGCCCCCAAAATTCCACCGAACACCCGCAGCCTTGACCAAACCCGTAATCAGTGATGGGTACGGAAATCCATTCCGTTTACTTTCTCCCACATCTTGCATATGTTCTGAAATAATATGCCCCAAAGAAATATATCCACCGTTGATAATCAAATGAATCAATACCGCATGATTCCACGGAACTTTCAAATGCTGCGATGTCGGAAGCAACCTCGAACACACAAATTTGTTAACCCCCTTCGCCACTAAATTAAACTGAGTCTCGATCACAAACTTGGGCGAACCATCCGGTTTGTTGGTCCATTGAAGTTGGTTACCCTCCAATGTCCTCACCACATCAGCAAAATATACCCGCCAATCTCCATTCATAGCTTGCACATACTCACATTCCTCTCGAGTCACCCTAGGAAGTCCGTAGAACCTATTAATGTCATCACTCCGGAATCTTATCGTCCTTTCCCTCACATAGGAATGCCACGCCCGGGGATTTTATTCATGTTCGAGTAAAATTCTTTAACCACCAAACTGCTTCCTCCTCCCTTGGCTCATCACAAAAACGTTGCCAATTTCGAAACCCAAATTTCTCAGTAAGGCCAAATGATCCTATGTTAAACTTTCTCTCTCCAATTATAGCCCTATTCGTATGAAAGTAAAAATAATTTTGGGATAGGTAATAATTGAATCGTGAGGAGTCATGGGGATCCTCACAACGGAGAAGGGTTCCAAGGGGAGGGGCACTAGACGTACTCTCATCATGCCTATGTTTTTCCTGGATTCATTGGATTTTCTTCCTCCTTTTTTCGATTGTTCCTTTGTGTTTTCCCATGTTCAATTCAAGCACAAATATAATGCAAGCACAATAATCAACCTTTCCACACAAATTGAAACCACAAGGAATGGGTAGAGAGGTTCCTAACCTTGATGAAAACAAAATCTGAAAAAAAATGTGGCGGAAAATTTGAACTAATCGCAAAAGTTCGCGGAATCTTCAAAATCTCGGAAAACTCAAGGGTTTTAGATGAAATTGCCCTAATGGAAGAATGTTTGGTGAATCGAGAGCTTAGGAGAAGGGGAATGACTTTTGTAAAAGGAGTGTGGTGAGAAGGAGGGTGGAAGATGGAGGAATTCGCCGGAATTAATGGAGGAGCCGGCTTTGGAGAGAGAAACGGGAGGAAGAGAGAAATAGAAGAGGTCGTTTGTTTTTGGGTATGAGGTCTCCAGCCCTTAATTTCCTTAAATACATGACCCAAATCAATACCCAGTCCGACCCGAATTTGGTTTGACCCGTGTAGTTCCTTTCATGGGCTGGAAATTCAAAACAGTATTCGACCGTGAGGCGGCCGCATGGATTGATGTGAGGCGTCCGCCTCAAACACTGAGACTCTGCGCAGTTTTTCTTGAACCTCTTGAGGCGGCCGCATGGAATGTAGTGGGGCGTGCGCCTCAAATGCTGTGGCTTGAGCTGTTTTTGGACAGATTGAGGCGGGCGCATCAAAATATTGGGGCGGGCGCCTCAAATGCGGCAACTGGGTGCTATTTTTGAACAATTGAGGCGGCCGCATGGCATGTATTGAGGCGTGCGCCTCAAATGCTGGGACTTAACTTGATTTTACCTCCGTTGAGGCGGGCGCATCAAAATATTGGGGCGGCGCCTTACAAATTTTGGCCTCCCATTCGAAGTTGAGGCGGGCGCCTGGAGCCTAGTGAGGCGGGCGCCTGGATCTCTGGCAAAATTTGCTCCTTCCTCCTTGCTTTTTCCTGCACAACACCACACACAAAAATACCTAAGTAGCACCAATTCCACAAAAATAAAGTGAAAAGAAATAAAACAAAGATAAATAAATAAAAAAAAAAAATAACGAAAACCCCGGGTTGCCTCCCTAAGCCGCCCTTCTTACCGCCTTTAGCTAGACCAAATGCCGGAAAGCCCCGCATAGCATAAGGATCAATCATAATTAGGATCGTAGAGATCCATCATCTCCACATCCTCCACATTAACCTCTCCCCCATCAAAATAGGGCTTTAATCTTTGCCCATTTACCTTAAACTCTTGGTCTCCGGAGAGACTAGAGATCACAACCGCACCATGCGGAAATACCTCCCTCACCAAATAGGGACCGGTCCACCGGGACCTCAATTTACCGGGAAACAAGCGCAAGCGGGAATCAAACAAGAGGACTTTTTGACCAACCTTAAATTCTTTCCTCAAAATCATTTTATCGTGCCACGCTTTTGCTCGTTCTTTATAAGACAAATTATTTTCATAAGCCTCTCTCCGGATTTCATCAAGTTCATTCAATTGTAGTTTTCTTTCCTCACCGGACCCGCCTAAGTTCATATTGAATTTTTTATTGCCCAAAAGGCTTTGTGCTCTAATTCAACGGCAAGTGACATGGCTTCCCAAACACTAATCGGTATGGGGACATACCAATAGGTGTCTTGTAAGTCGCACGATAAGCCCACAAAGCATCCTCTAGCCTAAGACTCCAATCTTTCCTATTCGGTTTACGGTCTTTTCGAGGATGGACTTGATTTCCCTATTGGAAACTTCTGCCTGGCCATTGGTTTGGGGATGATAGGCGGTAGAGACCTTATGAGTGATGTTATACTTTTTGACCAAGGCCTCCACCATCCTGTTGCAAAAATGAGTCCCCCTATCACTGATCAAGGCCCTAGGCATCCCAAATCTAGACACAACATTGCTCTTGAGGAAACTCACCACTACCTTAGAATCATCTGCGTGTAGGGATCGCTTCGACCCATTTGGAAACGTAGTCCACTGCAAGTAAGATGTACACAAAACCAAAAGAAATAGGAAACGGACCCATAAAGTCAATTCCCCAAACATCAAAAACCTCGCAATTTATTACGATGTTTTGTGGCATCTCATTGCGGCGTCCTATATTTCCAACACGTTGACACCGGTCACAAGACTTACAAAAGGCGGCATCCATAAACAATTTTGGCCAAAAGAAGCCACTGCCTAACACTTTCCTAGCGGTGTTTTTGGCACCAAAGTGACCACCACATGCATACTCATGACGTAACTTGAGGATAGAGGCCATCTCATTTTCCTGACACAACGACGAATAACTTGGTCGAATGCTTCCACAAGTTTGGTTCGTCCCACACATAGTACTTAGCCTCACTGCGGATTTTGTCTCTTTTAGATTTAGAAAAAACTTGGGGAATTTTATTAGAGACCAAAAAGTTTACCAAATCCGCATACCAAGGCAACACGTCCTTAACTGCCCACAAAGCCTCATCAGGAAACTCGTCCCTAATAGGGGCCTGCTTATAAGGCTTGCCATCCTCTCTCACCAAACGACTCAAGTGGTCGGCCACTACATTTTCGGCCCCTTTCTTATCCCTGATTTCTATGTTAAACTCATCCAACAGAAGGATCCACCGAATGAGTCTCGGTTTTGCCTCTTTCTTTGACATTAAATACCTAAGAGCAACATGATCGGTGTACACAATGATTTTGGTCCCAAGCAAATAGGACCTAAACTTTTCTAATGCAAATACCACCGCTAACATCTCTTTTTCTGTAGTGGAGTAGTTTCGTTGTGCCTCATTCAAAGTCATAGACGCATAATAAATCACATGAGAGGCACGATCCACTTTTTGACCCAAAACTGCCCCCAAGGCATAATCACTCGCATCACACATGATCTCAAAAGGGAGAGACCAATTGGGGGCTTGAATAATAGGAGTAGAAGTCAACCGATCCTTCAACTCATCAAACGCTTTCTTGCAATTATCATCAAATGTAAAATCCACCTCTTTTTGCAACAAGGTGCATAGAGGCGATGCAATTTTCGAAAAATCTTTAATGAAGCGACGGTAGAACCCCGCATGACCAAGGAACGACCGCACTTCACGCACATTTGTAGGGTAAGGAAGTGTGGAAATAACATCAATTTTTGCTTTGTCCACTTCAATACCCTTTTTCGAAACCACATGTCCCAACACAATGCCTTGCTCAACCATGAAATGACATTTTTCAAAATTTAACACCAAATTTGTTTCAACACATCGGTCAAGAACTAAAGCAAGGTGAGCAAGACATTGGTCGAACGAGTCACCATGGACGGTGAAGTCATCCATGAAAACCTCCATAAAATTCTCCACAAAATCGGAGAAGATGCTCATCATACACCTTTGAAAAGTCGCAGGTGCATTGCATAAACCAAAGGGCATCCTCCGATAGGCAAAGGTGCCGAAGGGGCAGTAAAAGTAGTTTTCTCCCGGTCTTCCTGCAATTGGTATTTGAAAATACCCGAATACCCATCAAGAAAACAATAATACGCCTCCTTCCAAGCCTTTCCAACATCCGATCAATAAAGGGAGGGGAAGTGATCTTTTCTAGTTACCTCATTTAGTCGCCGAAGGTCAATACAGACACGCCATCCCGTCTGCTCCCGGGTTGGCACCAACTCGCCTTTGTGATTGATGACGACGGTGATCCCACCCCGCTTGGCTACACATTGAGTAGGGCTCACCCACTCACTGTCTGATATGGCATATATGATCCCCATCTCGCAAAGAACTTCAAAACTTCCTTCTTCACCACCTCCATCATAGGTGGGTTCAACCTCCTCTCGCTGCCGCTGCACGGCTTAGCACCCTCTTCTAACGAAATCCGTGAGTGCATACGTATGACTTATGCCCTTGATGTCGGCAATAGTCCACCCAATCGCTTCTTTCCGCCTCCCTGATCACATCAACTAATCTCTTCTCTTGCTCCTCCGTCGAACACTAGAGATCACCACAGGAAGTGTCTTCCCTTCACCCAAGAAAGCATATTTCAAATTCTCGGGAAGAGGCTTCAATTCAAGCACAGGCGCCTTCTCAACAGATGGCAGGGGTTTCTCTGGTGGCACCTCCAACGGTAAATGACCAAATCCCGATGGTGAGACATACATAGCATTCTCAGAGAGGCTCATCACCGCCTCCTTCATCTCATCGGAAATGTCAAACTCCAACCCGGTATACCCCAACGCATTCTCCAATACAGACTTCATGTCATCATCTCTTCCGCACACATCAAACACCTCTTGGGCTATAGGCTCCACGACATCAATGAAGTTCACTGAGTGCACATCCTTAGGGTACTTCATGGCATCAAAGATATTGAACTCCATTTGTTGCCCATCAAACTCCATAGTCATTGACCCATTAGTAACATCCAACTTGGTACGAAAGCAATGACATGAAAGGTCTCCCTAATGTAATGGGAGCCTTAGGATCGTATCCATCTCCAAGACATAAAAATCTGCAGAAAGATGAGCTTCCCAACCCGACTAGAACATCCTCAATCAACCCTTTAGGGTACGCATTAGATCTGTCGGCAAGCTGAATAACCACCCGAGTATCCTGTAGAGGTCCCAACTTTAGGGTCTCAAACAACGCATAAGGCATGACGTTGATTGAAGCCCCCAAGTCAAGCATAGCCATATGCTCCGAATTATCCCCTAGCGACACCGGAATCACGAACATACCCGGATCACTACACTTTTTCGGCATCCTCTTCTGATAGACTGCAGACACGTGTTCACTAATCTTTACCTTCTTCTGACTCCGCTCCTTCTGATTCCTCTTCATAGTGCACAACTCTTTCAAGAACTTCGCATACCTGGGACCGATCGCGTAAGATCAAGAAACGGAATGTTTACCTCAAGCCTCTTGAAGGTGTCAAAAATAGCCTTATCAGCCTCCCTGTCCTCCCTTAAAGCATACGGAAACGGGGGAGCTGGCTCATGCACAGGAAACACTGGTGCAGTGCTCTTCTCCTTTTCAGGAGTCTTCGCCTCAGGTGTAACTCTCTCAACCACTAACTCGGGCTCCTCTTCGACAACCACTTCCTCTAGCCTTTTCCCATCAAGCAAGTCATTGACCGACATTAGACTTCGGATTCGGTTCCGTTCTAGATGGGAACTTCCCGAATCCTTTGCCTCCATTCTCCCAACCGCATCCGCCAACGCTGACCCACATGTTTCTCCAAATTGCTGATGCTCGATTTAGTCTCTGTTGGAACCGGCTGAAGCTTCCATTCATGGTAGTCATGCTCTGCTAGTGACCGGACCAGTCCTCTCAGATCTGGCCCCAGCTGTTGTTGCCGTGTCCAACAGTGCTCAGATCGATTATATTGATTTCCGAAACCGACCCTTGAAACCCTTGCCGATTATTGAACCGCTCGAACCCTGTTGTCCCTGTGGTGGACCATACCTTAGGTTCGGATGAACATTATTTGCATTGTTGTAATTGATCTGGGTGGCCTCTCGCCTCGCCGATTGAAACCTATTGCATTGACATCCGCCACATTATCCGTCTGAAGAGTAGGACAAGAGTCAGTCGGGTGGGTCACATCAGCACATATACCGCATGGATGAGGTTGTTGACCCAAAACCAATGTCTTCAACAGACTCTTAACATCCGCCCCGCCTTCAAATCACTCGTTGAATCACTCGATCCCTGCCGCACTGACTTGTCTAACGCTAGACCTCCTCCCATGAGTCCTTGTGCTTTTGGCTAGCTCTTCAATCAACTGCTCTGCATCCCTGGTAGTTTTGTTCAGAATACTACCTCCACAAGCAGAATCCACCCACCTTTTGTCTTGCTCACCAATCCCCCATAGAAATAAACAATGAGTGCTCATCATCAAAGCCATGATACTGACAACTTCGCAGAGCTTATAGAACCGGTTGTGGTAATCATATAGTGATTCATCGGACCGCTGCTCCATGTTGCTGATATCCCTCTTCATGACATTGATTTGATCTGGGGGAAGAACTCATCAAGGAATACCTCCTTCAACTCTTGCCAAGAGGTAATGCTGTTGGGTGGCAGGTGATAATACCACATATTCGCATTAGTCTTAAGAGTAAAGGAGAACGCCTCGCAATAATCGCCAAGAGGCAATGCACGGCTTCATACTCTTGCAAATCCGCACAACCGAGCTATATGCTCGATTTGGATTCTCCCTGTGTATCCCATTAAAATGGGGCAACCGTTCAACAACCCTGCTTCAACTCAAAAGTAACCCCAAATGCAAATCAGAAATAGCACCGCTTATGCGGTTGCTCATTCCAGCCGGAGCAATCCTTTGCCTCAATGTCCGAGGTGGAGGGTTGTTATAGCCTCTGCCATTACCCCCATTGTTCACAACCTCCAGACCATTATTGGGGTTGTTATTGCCTCTTCCATTACCCCCATTGTTCACAACCTCCTGACCATCATCGTTCTCACCGTTATTATTATTCATCTCCGCCTCCGCTGCAAATTTCTCCTGCCTCGAAATATCTCACAATTTCTCGGAACAAAAGGACTAACAACTTGATTAGCGTAACGAGTATGGACCATAAAGGTTCCACACCACAGACGACAATAATAATAGAGCGATTAAGGAGTAGAGTAAGAGTGCAAACAAATAGAACCGCTCCCCACGCGCCAAAATTTGACAAGCTAAAGTCGCACGCCTACAAATTAATTACCAAGACAAGACTCGGCTACAAGACTGCAGCTAGGACAAGTCCAGGGTCGATCCACTGAAGAACGGTTATTCGGTTGCACAATTGTCACTTGACAAGATTGGGGGTTTGATTTGTGATTTATTAACTACCTAAGACAGAAATTAAAACTAAGTTGTAAACAATTAAAGGCTAGCACTTCAGATTTGTCTCAGTCCCCGCTTATCAATCCAATATCATCGGTATAATTTCTTTCTCTTCCTCCCTATTCACTTGATCCGAGATGTATTTCAATCCCTATTTCTTCCTTATTAATGGTTATAAGCAGTGACACACTCACTTATTTCCCTAATCATTACCTAAACCTAACTGGACACAGCCTAGGTTCACAATAACGATTGATAAAACTTTAAGAAATTAAGATCAAGGAATTCCTAATTCTTTGCAAATAGAACGAAATCTAGTTTTACCCCCTTTTCAATTTACCATGACACATGCATAAATCTCAAAGATGCTACTTGTGTAAAATCCTAATCGACACAGGACTTAAGATTAAACTAGCATTAAATCAATTGCAAGAGGAAAAGAGGGTGATCAAATCTCAAAACCCTAAAAATCGATCTAGCAATTTAAAACAAGTAAAACTATGAATAGGGATTCGGGGTAAAGAAATAATACCTCAATTGAATTAAAACAAACGGTTCGGAGTTCAAATCCAAAAGAGCGTAATTAAGCTTCCATGAAGGCGGAAGAGAATATTTAGAAAATTAGTAGAGAAGAAGATCCTAATTTCAGTTAAAACAAGTATATATACTTGTTCCCAAAACCTAATTCTAAACTAAAAAGGAAAATCTCCAAAGAAAAAGGAAAGAGAATATTTAATACTCCTACC